>OZ024686.1:1017500-1617500 GCA_964016965.1 Diacarnus erythraeanus | reverse complement strand
AATTTATTAAGTACTGTACATGTGATGTGAGTAGTATCAAACAAGTCATGCTCATTTTAATTAACAATACTATTTCTATCAGAAAGAACAACGGTGTAGATCTTTAGAAGACTATATTGAAAACTCAATTATGTTACAACTCTAGATAAATTAATGTTCACATGATAATTTCTTTCTAATTATAGCCTATGATATGACCAATAGATAGAGCAGAATAATAGGTGGAAACTGTGAGAATAATAGGCAAACTTTGTGGCATAGGAGAATAGAATAATAGGCAAAATAATTGGGCAACCCCTAATGCTCACCCTCATGGCTTCATCTATCTATTTCTGAACCTTGTTTTCACTAGTTTCATTTCACTGAGGCTTCTGAAGTGTGCACTTAAGCTAAAAGTGCAACACTGCATGACTCCTGTCGACTCCCCCGCCCCCTCCCCAGCAAAAATTCAACCCCGATTACTGATTTACTTACCATCAATTATAAGATATCTAAAAGGTTACTTGTCATGCATCTTCTCTGTAGTTTACGGGATTTCCCTAGCTGTGTCTAGTTCGTATAATTGGATGGGGGGGGGGCGGTGGATTTGGTGCCTCCCGCCCCGCCCCATTATACCTAATTTTACGAATTTATAACGTTGCCAAAACAACGGCTTTAGTAATATTAAATTATCACTATAGCAGAATAGCTGGAGCTAGCTGCATGTTATCGCGGAGTAGAATGAGGCATGGAAAGGAAGGAGGTGGAGAAAGGGTGATTAAGTACAAGACCTTCCTTCACAACACCATAGGAGACGTGCTCAAGGCCAGAGGCTGGGTGGAAGTTAAAGATGAGAGTGAATGGGACTTTTATTGGTGCGATGTGAGCTGGATGAGAGAACACTTTGATCACTGTTACTTGGAAGAACACCAAAAGATCTGCCACTTTCGTAACCACTATGAACTCACCAGAAAAAATCTTATGGCCAAAAACCTCAAGCGACTGAAGAAGCATTTAGAGAAGGAATCTAAACTTGAAGCTGCCAAGTGTGATTTCTTTCCTACCACTTATGAACTTCCTTCAGAATATCATATATTTGTAGAAGAGTTTAAACGTCACCCAGGAAATATTTGGATAATGAAACCAGCAGGAAAAGCTCAAGGTCGGGGGATTTTCTTGTTTAGGAAGCTTAAGGATATTACTGATTGGAAAAAAGATGATTACTTTCGTCGAGATGAAGACAGGAGCGATAAAGATCATCACAAGGACCCCCCAGAAACATATGTGGTGCAACGCTATATTGACAAACCTTACCTGATAGGAGAAAAGAAATTTGACATTAGAGTTTATGTCTTAGTCACATCATATGCTCCCCTGAAGGTCTGGCTCTATCGAAGTGGGTTTGCACGCTTTTCTAATACAAGATTCTCTCTAGATTCAATCAGTGACACATTTGTTCACCTCACAAATGTTGCCATTCAGAAAACAGCTCCAGATTACGACCCTGAAAAGGGATGTAAATGGTCTCTTCAGGAATTTCGTCTCTACCTCATGGCTAAACATGGGCCAGATACAGTAACAAGACTTTTCCAGCAAATAGATGAAATCTTCATCAAAAGCCTTCAGAGTGTTCAAAAGATCATAATCAATGACAAGCACTGTTTTGAGATGTATGGTTTTGACATTATGTTTGATTCTAACTTAAAACCTTGGATCATTGAAGTCAATGCATCCCCAAGCCTCACTGCTAGCAGTCAGATAGACTATGACCTAAAATTTGGACTTCTAGAAGACATGTTACATATCATTGATATGGAGGGAAGGCTGACTGGAAATGAGAAAAGAGTTGGAGGATTTGATTTGTTGTGGAATGATGGACCAGTTGCTTCTGAGGAATTAGCACTTCAGTGTGGGCAACCTCTCACATTGGCACCTAACAGTTTCCTAGGTTGCAAAAATGACAGAGAAGAACAGTTGAAGTGCTTGTTTGGAGTTGCACCCTATCTAAAGTTGTAGTATGATTGTATAATAATAATTGTTTATGCCTATTACCTTCTTCTGATGTAGTCTGGTTATTATTTTATACCATTGATTTTTACTTACTTGATTCCATTACCCACTGCTTTTATGATTTATATGGCAATAAAAAAATTTTATCTCCATTCCATTCATTATGGCAATTACTTTCATCAGCTAGCAGACAGTATAATTACAACCAAATGGAATACACACCTCAGATGGACACGGTGGCCATCTTGCATAAAGTCAGACTTATTTCTATTGCCCACTATATATGTTTTAGATTTATGCCAGGGTAGTTGCTAGGGCTGGGGTAGGGCTATAGGTGGTAAATGTAAATGATCAAAGCTTGAGGCTTGGTGGAGCAGTGGCCTGTGAAGATCATGGATTAAATAAATAAGCTTGCTACCTTGTGGTATAGCTTTCAGTTCTTATACATTTTGCTACATTGGTGAGGAATCACAGGTGGAAGAAGGGGGTGGGGTGGGGTGGGGTGGGGGTCAGGACTTTGTGTTATAGCTATAGCCCTAGATGAAAAATTTGTTTAGCTTTATATAATTAATTACCCACTTGATAATAGTTGTAGGAAGCATGCAGTTTTCTTCTTTCTTTTGTTGTCTTTCTTTTTTTATCATGGTCAGAAAGGACAAAGAATGTCATGTCGAATCTGTAGAGCTCAAAATGTTGCCCCACCACCCCATTCCTACACCTATACTAGTAGAGCAGGTTCTAGACTCCCTTCTGGAAAAGTGATAGACTGCACTGAAAATGTATACAAAGAGATCCATTCAAGAAAAAGCTTACTGTGAGAGGATTTTACAGAAAGAGCCAAAGAATGTATAGCTACTGCTATATTAAAGCTATGTGCAGCAGTCAAGTATTAGGCTGTGGTACAATTTTTATAGTTTCTTCATTCACCTCAACTACTTTCAATTCACAAAAACTAAATTTGCATTGTTGTGGAATACCAGACACTATCCTATTCAAGTACTGTAGCATACCATATAGCGGGAAATTTCCGAGGGGAAATATTTTCGTGGTTTTCGTGGTTTAAATAAAACCACGAATGTTTTACCTATGAACTTTTAATTTTATGGTTTAATTGAGACAGCACCGAGCTGTAAACCACAAATTTTTTTCCACGAATAAATTTGATTATTGAAAACCACGAAAATATTTCCCCTCGGAAATTTCCCACTATACGGTAGTCAGAAAGTTCTGGAGCTTATTTTCCTATAATATAGATAGCTAGTTTTTGGCATGTGTTGCAAACAAAGACGACAATAAAGATCTTGCACCAACATTCATTCCTGTGACTACTGTGTATATAGTATTATTTATGGCAGTCTGTTAATTATTATGTAGCCTATTATTTTCAATGCAACAATCCTGGACATAAAGTGGTAATATTCAATCCAGGACAAACTATACATGACTGTCCAGGACCTAGTCTGGTTGTCATTATTCCATCCAAAAGAAATTATGGCAGTTATATTCCATCCAGGACAAACTGTGGCAATCTAATTTGATTAAGGACATAGCTAATGTTCTATAATCTACTACCTATTTGTGGTTATAAGATTATTATTGTTATTTTTAAGAGTGTTAGCTATACACAAAACTATAGCTTGGCTCTGGTTGGTGCTATCAAGTCGTGCTTGCTTCCACATTCCATATTAGAGAGATCCACTACCTCTTTCCAGAAGTAAGGCCTCTCCAATGCCCCAGGCCTTGTAATCATGCTCTGGAACAGTTTTTTATATACCTGAAACAAAATAGCATCTATTCTGAGTCTGACCAACAAGCATTTCGTGCGAGTAGCTATGGCTGGTTGAAAATAATAATACAAGATGAACAACTAATGGGAACCAATAATTATAAAGCATGGATTCAAACAGTTCTGGTTCATCTATACAACTACACACTGCCATTTGATCTTACATAGATGGTTGTATACATAAGATAAGTTATATTGCTATCTAACCTCTCCACTGCTATGTCCAATGGGGGACCTCAAGATATGATCAGGTGGAGCTATCACATCAACCAGTGACACGGCTTCATTTTTAAGCTGAATTTCAAACAAGGAAAACATAATATGTGGTGCTTTACATAGCAGAGGGAATGAGGGAACCAATGAAATGTCATAGGAGAAGCTTCCTTCCCAATTTAGTTAAAGGAATGCATTTAATGTGCTCATCTATAGTTCCAAATGACCGAATATGACCCAATTCAGTCCCCCCCCCCCGACATTACTGTCTATTTTCCTCACATACTTTGTCACACCACACAACGATGGATTCCTTCACTAGCTTGATGTCTCCACCATTAACAAAGTATCCACCTATAATACAAACATTATCTCAAAGAGAAGGAGAATATTGAAACAAATACCCTGATGAAGCAGTCCAGCATGTTTGTTCAGACTCCAGATGGAGAAGAGGTTGCCTAGTTTTCTCAACACAGACTTTAGACCTTTAGAATCAGGAACTTCAGCAAGGAAGTGGCAAAATTTCTCTATTATATAGTGCTACCACAAGAACAAGTCATTGGAGATGATGATTAATGAGTGAGATACTTCACTTACCTCAATATAGACCAGTCCCAGAGTGTGACCGTAATGCACCATAGAGTCCTCTTTTGCAAAAAATTGACCCTGCATAAAGTGATTCAGCACATGCTACAATGTCTATACATATCACACACACACACACACATAGCTATACCTTTCCAGAAGCTAGCTCCATGTCCAACTTCTGCCTGTACTCAACCCAGAGATAGCAAAACAGCCACTCATAAGCATGAAGAGCATCTATACATGAACCAAATTAATGTGTTTCTTGTAATATTCTACTGTACTTTACTTGCCTTGACAAGTTAGAGTTGAGACAGCTGAGAATTTCCTTTTTAAAATTTCCTGATAGCTATCCAAGATGTCAACACTACCCAGGGGAGAACAGATCACTTCACCTATAAAAAGTGTTATTTTACTAATAGAAATTAAAATTTGTCATACTGTAAGGCAATTTTATTTAGTAGGGAAAAATTGTTAATTTTTTAATATAATTTATTATAACGATCCAGGAGGTAACATGATGGATTGTTGTAAGTACTAAACTGGCAATACAGAAGCCTCAGCTGTACCTGCTTTCTTAACTCTGAACCAGGAGAGAAGGTAGTTGGTAGTTTGTTGAAGAATAATGTTGTTGTCCCCTTCATAAGTGAGATTAGGATCATTATCATCACGTAAAGATCCAATGCAATTAACTGCAGAATATAGAATAATTTGAGCTATCTGATACTATAGTTGAAAGAACTCTAAATTTCCAGATTCCATAAAAGATAGGACACAGTCACCTTCCATAAGAAACTGACTCTTGAAATCAGTACACCAGGTAACTTCTTCTAAAAGAAGTTTTATAAGTTATTGTCATAATCATTAGTGATGAACAGATACTCAATCGTGTCTGAGAAGCTACTGTGGTCCATCAACTGCTACTCACACAAATTAAGAGTAATTTCTATGCCAGCAGTAGACTGCCACATATGATCATATATACAACACATCAGAATCACAAGAATGAAGAGCATTACTTTCCAAGTTTTTATTTTCAGCTTTTTTGTTCAACTCATTATAGAGTTTAAGACATTAGCTATTTCCTGAAACCCTCTTGATGTACTTATAATTATGTCTTGCCTTTGAGATAGCCATGGCCTCCACATGCTTCCCTGGACTCTTGAATACCATCACGTGCTATAAAGGTAGCTAGAGGCTTGAAGGAACAAGCAAGGGCATGTATTTCCTTGCCAGTCTCTGCCTGAAATACAAAATTGTTGTCACTACTTTGCTGTTAGAGGACTGCTTGCTTTGCACTGACCTGCTTGTCACTCTTTACTCCCATAATACTTGCTGCAGAAAACTCAACGAAATCATTGAAGCATGTGTGATGGAAGATAGTAAGAAGATATACTGAAGAGAGATACGGCAGCAACCTCCATCGCTAAGGGGAAAGAGGGAGGGAAGGGGGAGGAGGATCAAGAATAATTTTGTACACCCTTAAACTATGAGCAGCGTGTACCTGCAGTTGATATTCTAATAGAGGTACTTTTACTCCTTGTGTAGGACCAAATTGTTGTCGAACAGCAGAGTACCTGCAAGATACCAATATGTGGTCCTAAATTTCTATTTGAACACTACGACTATTATATACAAAGAAATTATATTCATTCAGACTTCAAATGCATTCAAATGCACAAAAGTATCAGAACAAGAGAAAGATTGAGCTTCTGCTGAGTATTCTTGAGTTTGTGCAAGTATAAGAACCTAACATTGCTACTAGCTTATACATACATGTAAAATGATTCCTTCTCTTGAAAGGAGAGGACAAACCATACACACCCAGGATTATAAGAATTTTCTACTTTACTAAACCTGATAGCAATTGTGAGTGCACTGCCAAGAAAGCTGATGGTTGCATTGAGAACACCAAAACGGCCAACAGTTAGTGCAGCCAGGGATGATCCTTGCTGTTTTCTTGGGTCTTTGTATGGTATGGCATATTCTCCTTCAGGTGTCACATCTCCCTGCTTATTCAGCAGGTTCTCACGGGGAATTCGGTAATGGTCAAATATGAGAAAACTATACAACAGTGTGTAAAAAATAGTAGCTAGCTATATTAGAGAGTAAAACTTCTATTAAGTGTCTTTTATTAGAGGCACTAGAAGAATACAAACCATTTGGGGGGGAGTATGTTGACGTGGATAAAAGTTAAGGCATAATTATATATATTCACTTATTCAGCTCTCTAATGTGGGCTTGTTCCAATTGTTATTATTGATTCAGAGATGTCAACAAAGAAAAGTATTAATATATGTAGCAGAGTAATTCTTATGCTGTAGATGTGCTTAGCCTTAGGAGTAGTAGCTAACTCTCCAGTTTTCTTTGCTAAGCACTTTTCACTCATTCCTCATGCTGATTAAGTTATTTAATAATAGTTATTCTTCACTGCTATACACTATCTTCTGCTCACCTATGAGATATCCCATTCAGTCCCAACTTCTCTCCCATGTCTCCAACTATGACTCCTGGATAGGCAATGTGAGTATGTGGATCTCTGATTGGTACCACAAAAGAATGCAAGCCACGGTATGTCCCATCAGGCGTGTAAAGCTGTGCATAAACCACAGAGTGAGTGGCTATGATCCCCATACTACACCAGCATTTCATGGCCTGGAAATCTGGAGTGTGCAGTACAAATTCCTACAGAAATAAGAGATCCACCACAGGCATATTATTACAGTAGAGGTCATTCATTATGTATAGATTTTAGCTGGTGGGTATAGCTACTAACCTACCTGAGTCTCTGGATCATAGGTAGCTGTTGTCCTCAATCCTTTAATATTACTCCCATGGCTGAACTCAGTAAGTGCAAAACAGCCAATTAACTATACAAAATTAGGAAAGATACTTTAAAAAAAAGTTTTAATGGCTTTTTTACAATATTTCTCTAGTGACTGTAATGAAGGCAAAGCTGTTTGTCAAAACTTACATATAAATTCAATACCATTTAGTGGAATGAAATTAGAGTTCCAGTCAATCAATGAGCTTGTACTGTTACCTTCATTTGTGTTGAGTCCTCAATATATTTTCTATGGGATTCTCTAGCACTCAACCCAAGAATAGCATTACTAAATATCTGTAAATGGAAAATCATTTCTTCTATCAATATAATTATGATGACGTATAATCATATTATAGCAAAACACAAAACATCCCTATTCTATCTTCCCTATATGCACTCTTAATACATTAATTTTAGCTATGTTACTTTTTTACCATTAGGTGAGTCACTTCTGTACTGTAGTAAGGTTATAGCTGTTTTGAGTCATATTAAGTAGCTTATCATTAGCATAAGAACTAGCTACTTGTTGTAGGTAATTTTTTGAGCACAAATTTCTAGGGATTATAATTATTATAGTAGCTACCATTAATGTGACTAGATGGCTAGCAATGAGACCACCATCAAAGGGAAGAAGAGCAGCTATGAAAGCTGGCATTTTCAGTGGACTAGACATCATCAGGTCATAGCTCATAAATTCATATTCTGCTAGACGCTTCAGTCTCCTGAATTTGAGCTCCCTCTTTTCATTCAGAGTAAGTTCTTTGTTAGGATCACTGAAAAGAGGATCTTTGGCAAGAGTGTCCCAGACTTGGTTTTTGAACTCTACAATTTCATCTGTGTAGAGGAGGTTTTGAAGTGCAGGAACATCAAAGGTAGATTTTTTTCTCCATTCTTGCAGAAGTTTCCCAGGTGTAGCCATAGGTGTAGCCATGATGAGCCTCTAGCAGAGAATAGCAGCCTATCTACAAACCACTTACTGGGTTCTATTTATGGGGAGGAGGGGGGGAAACTTCTCTCTCAGCCCCAACTAGATAGAACTCTGACTTAGCTTAGCCTAGCATAATAAGCTAGAAGTAGTTTATCATGCTTTGAGCTAGCGTACCATCATGCTTTGAGTAGCTTACCATCATGCTTTGAGTAGCTTACCATCATGCTTTGAGTAGCTTACCATCATGCTTTAAGTAGTTTACCGCTTGTTTCCGCCAAGCTAGAAAGCTTCCCTCTCTACAAGGAGTAGCTAGCCATAAAAATATATGCACGAACAAACACTACCTTCAACAGTATCCTTGAAATGAGTGGGTTAAGGCAGGTCCATGTCTATAGCTAGCTAGCTAACTTTACTAGAAATTTGAGCTAGACCACAAGACGTAACTCGGGTATTTTAAGTATAACCTAGCAGGCGTTTATTGAACAGCCTGGTCAAAAAAAACAAAACAAAACAAAAAAGATGCTCACCAGCATTAGCTACCATCAAAACTGTGAGGTGATTTAGTGTACATGTCTGGTAGAGTGGGGTAGAGTGAAGTGTTCACATTTAGTGATGTGTTCTGAAGAGAATAAGATTGATTCTCCTAAGATGAATGATACAATCACTGGCATTTACTGAATGTTGGCGATAATGATGATCCCTCCCAATAAGCAGCACTAGAGCCAAGTAAAAAGGAGATGTTATTATGCCAAGAAGACTCTGATAAGAGTAATTTCCCAGTTATATTCATGATATTCCTAGTTATCAAGTCAGGAAATGAGCTTAAAAGTGGTTGTTAGGAGATCTCATGTACTTGTGGATGCCCTGATCCAGCAAGAAGTATTATTGTAATTTTTATAGGTGGTTTTTGTTGGTGAGGAAGGTTCAGATACTAGGGAGGACTCTGTCAAGAATTTTTTAGACTTGTTTTCAACAAATATAGAGAGCACTGGATGTTTTCAACATAATACAGTTGCATTTCAAGTATGTCTTTTATGTGAACAATTATACGTTGCAGGACATGTCCTACCATTATTGGTCGATCAGTTAGCTAAGTGTCTTGTTCAAGGCGGTACAGCAATTCCATACTGTATTTTTTAATGATTATTGTGAATGCAAATATTCTTGCTTCTTGACAAGTTAGTTTGTTTCTTTAGCTATATAGCTAGCTAACACACCTTGATAGCATGGGTGTGTTAATGTGAGTAGCTATGTGCATCGGTGTTAAAAATTAGCTATAAGTACCGTGGATTGGTTTTAATAATGTAGCTAGTCAACTCTACAAAAAAAATAGAATTTTGATTTGCCATCACAATGGAACCAAAGTATCATTTAAACCATGATAAAAACAGTTCGGTTTACTACTAAAGAAGAAAATCTAAGGGAATTACTAAGGGCTAGGGCTAGAAAGAAAGAAAGTATCAACTGAGCCTATTGTCAAACAAAAGTCCTAATCATGTGCTCTTGATCCAGTGGGGTCATAGCACATCACGTTCTTGGATTACCGTCGTTTAGAACACTAGTTGGAAGGGGAGTTAGTGATTTGCCACGTAGTGAATTGATAACTCCACAAAACCGTTACTATTAAGAAACAGAAACTCTTGAGAAGAGATTATATACTATTAGATGACAGTGTAGAAAATTCTATAGGGGGGAGGCCATACCCTAGGACAGAAGCTCCTGGAACAGAAACTCCTGAGAAGAGATTATATACTATATAGATGACAGTGTAGAAAATTCTATAGGGGGAGGCCATACCCTAGGACAGAAGCTCCTGGTGCAGAAACTCCTGAGAAGAGATTATATACTCTATGGATGACAGTGTAGAAAATTCTATAGGGGGGAGGCCATACCCTAGGACAGAAGCTCTTGGTGAAGAAACTCCTGAGAAGAGATTATATCCTCTATAGAGGACAGTGTAAAAAATTCTATAGGGGGGGAGGCCATGCCCTAGGACAGAAGTTCTTGGTGTATTTACTCCTGAGGCTATATTCTAGGACAGAAGTTTCTAGAAACTCCTGAGAAGAGAATATATATAGACGACAGTGTAGAGAATTCTATGGGGGTGGGGGTGGAAGAGGATAGAAGCTTTTGATTCAGGCTACAGAATTTTACATTGCCTGCTGCATTCTATAATTAATTATTAAAGTGTGTGACAAAAAATGAAAAAATTGACAGCCCCTATGATATAGCTAGTTACTAGCTAGCTATCGAAAGTGTGTGACACGAAATGAAAAAAAATTGACACCCCTAGCTATTGTCTGGTTTTTGGAGTAAGCTTTTTCTTGCTCCTTTATATATTATAATATTGAATTTTGATATAATGGCAACTAAGGAAGAGTTTGATGACGTTATTAAACTTCTAGTGCAAAAGGAAAAGTACACATTTTCTGTAAGTGTAGGACGATTGATGATGGACGATGCATGGTGGAATTTAGCAAATGCCAAAAATGGTATCATGCAGAATGTGTTACTAAGACTCTTCATGATGACAACGAAAGCTGGTTTTGCCAATCTTGCACTAAATTTCTGTATACATACGATCAAGTACGTAGCTAAAGAAATCAAGCTGCTCAAGGTAATTCATCCATAATAATAGATAATTGATGTGATAATAATAATATTATTATTATACTCTTTATAGCCAGTAATGGTGAACATAATGACTGGCAAAATTAAATCAAGGCATCATGAAGTTTTCCACAGTGGTTCAAGAAAAGAAAGGGCAAAATTGAAACTGGGTAACAAGTATGGGCCTATTAAGGAATGGCAAGCAAAAAAGGTAAGTGAATTAACATCTTTAATTTAGATATTATTATGCTATGACAAATTATATCTACAGAGATCCTCCCAGTGGCCCAAAAACAAATAGAATGGCATATGCATTGGATGTCTTGCTACCAGAAGTAAGAAACTAGCTGTTGTATATACCATTATTAATTATTATTGAATTAAAATTATAGTTCACTGGACCAAAATTCAAATTTCCTACCCGTCAACAATGTAGGATAAATGCAGTGGACATGAACAATGACTTTCATCCAAATATCCTATAGTATCCATTAGGAGGATTTTTCACATATCCTGTTGTTTTCCTGCATTGCAGACTATCTCTACTTTTATCACAAAATCCTACAGTTTTCATGGGAAGGATATTTCTTATTTATGTTGTTGCTGAAAGTTCAAATTTCATCTATGAATCCTATAATTTTCAACTAGCCATAGCATAATTATTTTATAGATTCACTACAATAATAATTAGCTCTTTTTTATTCCAGACCTTTATGTTTGATGATGAGGGGGTCCTTATTTCCGGGTTATACAATTTTGTGTAGAACTTCTGAGTGTCCTGTTCTCCTTTCATGGATGCATGTGCTTTAGTGAGGGGTTCCACTGCATGCATTTTATCTCAAATCACATGTAAATCCACAGTAATAAAGAATTTGAATATTACAAATGATTATTCAATACATGGACACACAAGCAAGACAGATTCACCAGTCACTAATCCTGAGTCTGAACATATAAGAGAAATAGCTCTACATTTAATTAACTGAACTGAAACTAAGCTGTGCACACCAAGTGGTTCAAACATATCATGACACCATACAGTAATAGGTTTTCCTTTAGATTCAAATGATATAAAAACCAGGAAAGTGAGAAAAGTAAATGCTCAAAACTGGTTCCATTAATAGTAGCACTGTGTAAGAAGAAATGATTGATTCTTGCTGCACGCAAGGGATTGAGAGGTAGTGTAATTCTTGATGCAACAGGTGTGCCAAATACATCACTTTTCCATATAGCTAATACACATGATGACGATGTAGACCTACTTTTGTAGCTGCCAAGTTGTTTCCCATGAAGTTGAATTATACGATATTTCTTACAAGAAGAGGGAAAGTCAATAACATCTGATTCAACACAATATAGTTTGGAATAGAGTTCATAGAGCCATGCAAGCTGTGAACCATTCAGAACATAGCGACTGTAATTAGTTGGTAGAACAATGTTTTCTCCAAGCATCCACTCAGTTACTGATGGTAGTGTGTGGGTGTATAGTTTCTGCCACTGAGCCAACCATTTTTCTTTGTGTGAAATGTTGCTCAAACCGATCCTTAAACTCAGTTGGAAGTGATGCATACAACATTTTGCTGTCACTGGTAAACCGGTTCATAAGCTGTACTTATGAACATAATGGGGAGCTTTCAGAATCGAGCTGCTAGACACAGTGGTCATAGTTGTTTGCCATCCCTCCTTCTAGAATATTAAAATCAAAATCAAGTATTTGAACTTCGAACTGATTTGAAGAACTTAATCCAAACCAGAAACCATAACATGCAAATAGTTTTAAACACCTAAGCCCAGTGAGACACAAATTTTGTAAATAAAAGTAATGAACACAAAGGCTTGCTTATGTACATGATAGTTGACCATACCTCCAGGGCCATTCACATATGTAATCATATCCTTCATTATTGGTACTTCTGGGCCCCTATACCTACAAAGCAACCCTTGAGGCCGAGAATTAAGAAGCTTGGTGTGCCATTAAAACAACCATGCTATGAACCTCTTATAACTAATAAGAAAAACCATACTCTTATAACTATATTCAAATGTTGTAAGATTCTAATTAATAATCCAAAATTACTACAAATAAGTCACAAGTCAATAAGTGCCACAGCCTACACATCTCTACAAATAGGGCACCCATAGTCAGTATCAGCCAGGCCTACATCTCTGCAAATTACATCCAGACTGCTAGATGTCGTAGGGTAAAATGACTCTGGGCCACAACCAGGCCTACAACTTCAATCGTAGAATCAAATGACTTTTCTACCTCTCTCCCCTCCTCTCCCATCAGGTAAAGGAATGGCTCCCCATATTTTTATTACTTAGTGTGTAGAGCTAAAGACCCAGGACACTATCAACATGTTTGTATAATACATTAACTTCATTCTTCTCTGACAAACATTAGGCTGGGGTGTACAGCTAATGATAGGACCGGCCAAGAAGTCATTTCCATGCTGGGGGGAGTCATTCCGTCCATCGTACCGGGATTACCAGTGTATAAAATTCTTACCTTAGATAAATATAGTCTCTTGTGTGATCTGTATGTTTTAAGCACCACAAATTGGCTGCAGTGAGAGCAAAAACGCCTGTTGCTCCGGGCATACGTTCTATCGGCTTCGGCCATGTCTTTTTTTCTAATAAAGCACACCATTGTAATTATTAAGTGCACGTGCACTCTCTGTGACAATTATTAATAATATAATAATTAATTTTAATTGTTAATTGTACATGTGCTGCGCGCGCAAAGTCCGAGCGCCTGCATAATTATTATGTGTGTGTGCAGTGTAATATATAGTGCAGGTGTACTTATTGGTTGAGAGGAAGATAGATGACTGTGGAAGTGATGAAACTTTTAGTGAAGGCGAAGAAACTAGTGAACCCGACCCTTATGATAACGACATTTTGACTCCTGGAGATAGCAGGACTTCAAAAAGTGTGAAAACTTCAGATTGGCATACTCCATCACGTGGTCATGGAGTACATAGCTTGAAGCGTAAGGGAACCAATCATTTTTATGGAAGAAAAGGAAAGGAAAGATGTTCTGCTAGTCACACTCGTCTAACCATTTCTTCATGTTCACACCCTCAAGAGGGAAATAGTGAAGAGAATCCTTTGAGTTTCCACACCCCTGTTGGACAGAGTAAAACCTGTCATGAGAGTCGCATGACTTCACCTAATCTCACTCCAGTCCTTCGACAACGTTCCCATCAGGGTAGAACCCATGAAGAAAATTCTTTGAATTCTGAGGAACATTCATATCAAGGAATATCCCATAAGGAGATTTGTGTCCAGTAAGGACTCACAAAGCCTCATCAAGTGCTGAAGCTACAGCAAATGTTGCTAGTGTTTTGGGTGAACTTACTAATACCCTTAAACAAATAGTTAACTGGCTGGACAAGCAAGAAACTAGATTAACTTCAATGGAGAAAAAATTATCAGCCTCACCAACCTCATGCAGTTCATCTGGAGCTTCTCAAAAGCCAAAAGTTCCATTAGCTATCCGGGTATGTTTATAACTAGTCACGATAATAATATGTTTATTAACTGTGCTTCATTCTTTACTATAGTCTGAAGTACATTGAATGTATAAAGCCCTTTGTGATGATGATGAAGAATTTTTAGGATTTGACAGAAATAAGGGGTAAGCTTATGCTAAAGAATAGTACAACCTTTACTGTTGCTTGTCCTTGCATAGGGTAAGTTTTAATGACCCTCAAAATGTTGGAGTTGTGAATTGTCTTATCAAGGAAGTATGTGCTTCCAACCCATCATTTCAAGCTGGACTTATTAGATGTAAGTATACCAAGTTAGAAATTCGTATTTGTATTTACTTGTTACCACCCTCCCCCCTGTGATTGGGAATCTGTAAAATAAATTTAGGGGTGAACCTCCTCCATCTGTAAAATTTCTTAGCTAGCTCATTCAGCTAGACTGCCACTATGCCATATATATTTTAGACTTGGAACTCTGTCCAGAGGCAATTAGATTTTACATGTGCTCAAAAGTCATTGATAATGTTCACTGGTATCAAGTATAGCTTCACTCACCCATTTAATGTAGGCTATAGTTAGTCACAAAACAGACATTGTACATTCTAACATAATGTACCTGAGATAGCAAGTAACTTGAAAAGCTTTTACCTTTCACTTATAATCCCAACATAGGAAATTATGTGCATAAAAAAGTTCAAAGTCCTCTGCATAGTGGCTTCTTGTTTTCATGTATTTATTTATTATGGATTTTAAGTTAAAACAGTGCCAAGTTTAATATGTATTGTTTATATGGTGTGTATTGTGTGTGTGTGATAGCTCAATCGTATACATATTACCGGACACTATGTCAAGAAGATTCCCTTAAAAAGAGGGGAAAGTTAGAGGAGCGAAACCAAGCAAGGCGAAGGAAAGAACGAGCTATTAGGGTAAGTAACACTTAACCTTAAATGGGTGTACTGTCAGTTGTCAAGGAGCCAATTACATAGCTGCAAGGAAGTGAGCATGATTTTGCTATTAAGTTAGCAGAGAAGTGAATCAAGAACTGCCACAAGTTCAGCTGCCCACCTTCTTTACCCATAGGCTGGCTAACTAGGTAAATGTTACCAACATTGTGGGGCAAGTTTGAGCTAGGTCAAAGGGTAAGGTCTGCTGTAGATGTGTTCAATACAGTGATCAATTCATATCTTGACACATTTGTTTTGAAATTTCATTATCTCTGCTGTGCACTTACATGGTACCATAGCCCAGTCTCTAAACACTTTTAACACTTCTCTTCTGTTGCTGCTGAAGCCTGGCTTCTCTGGTCTCTAATGTTGTAGTTTATACCTCTACTCTGGTCTCAAATGGTAATGCAAATGCAACATTGAAACAATAATATTAGACAATTAGAACATGTACTAGAACATAAGAGACAGGTGGACCGACCAGACAGACAGGCAGGCAAATGCATAGCCAACTCACTGGTGTGGCGCTCACTCAGGCTCACCCAATTACCTTAGTTCAGTGAAGTAGTATGGGACGTCCTCTTTGTTGATAATGACATCTTTTTTATTATCCCTCAGTGAGGGGTTATGGTAGTGTGTGTGTTTACCTATCACTGGTTTTGAATGAAGTTGGCACCTATTTTTTAATCCCATAGGGATGTATTAGACACACCCTAATAATTTTTACATGTGAGCACCCTGTGTACTGCAGTATGTTTGTCTGACAACTGGATAAGAGTTAGGGTATAGTGTGTGTGTATCTGTCACTGGTTTGAATTAAGGATGTGAAATAGGCACCTATTTTTTTATAAACATACTTTACTGTGTCCCATAGGGATGTACTATGTAGACACACCCTAATTTTAGGCTCATGTCAACATCCTGTGTACTGCACTATGTTGGTCAGCCAACCACTTGTCTGACAACCTTATGTAAGGTGCATGATCTCTATGTCTGAATATAATCAAGTGGAATTTAGAGCTAGCTATTATTTCTACAGTTAGCCACTACATGTACATAGCATGTATTTACACAGCCACTTTAGCTAGCTGCCCCATTGCTACAATATTTTTGTGGTCTAGCTACACTGACCATACCTACCAAATAAATAATAATGAGCAATTTTGCAGGCACTGATGATTTGCTGATGAGAACTGTGCACTATACAACAGACACCAGCCTATTTGGCCAGCTCCCTTGCTTAAATTTTGTATGCCTGTGCAGTTATGAAAATGGGGACTGTTATTGTTTTTATCCATCCATACCTTAACACTCAAGAGTCTTTGTTCTGGCATCTGAAATAGGCATAGTGCTTCACACACATGCCTACATGTGCACTCAGTGAGGGCTTAGGGTTAGCATTTTAGTGCTTCTAGTTTATTAATAATATTAATATTTTTTTAATCACAGAAGCTCCATGACCGGATTAGTACTCTCAACAAGACCTCCATTAATGAAAAGAATAAGAAGAAATGGATGAGTGTTATCACTCCAGAATTTATGTCTAGCGAGGAGAGTGATGTTGGAGATTGTTTGTTCAAGAAAGAAATTCCTTGGAGATCAAAAAAAGTTACTGATTTTTTTTCTGAACTTGACACTTTTATTGATAGCTCAAAGTCAAATGTGGCAAAGAGACAGACACGACAGCGTGTGCTTGATGGAGGAGTTTCTCTTCGACATATTCCATCCAGTAAACAAATTCCAAGCTGGGCGATTGTAGAGCCTCCAGCTGATAAGGATCAATGAATACGAGTTAAACTAAATTGATGTACTAACTATGAATTATTATTATTGTGATTTATTGTGATTGATTGATAATAATAATAATTATGATTATTATTAATTTACTATTGCAGTAACAGTTTAGTTTTCTATAAGGATACACCACATAATATGATGGTTATCCTGCAAGTGAAAATGTGTAGGAAATGTCATTTTTCATTTAACTATCCAGTTGTCCAAAATATTGCCCTATCCTCTACAGGAAATTTAAGCTGATAGGACACATTTCATCTAGTGTGTAAATCTGTAAGAAAATTGCTATATCCTATACATTTTCAATACCAATCCTGCATTAAAAAATTTGAATTTTGGTCCAGTGGTTGGTGATCAGAGTGATGGCAAAAGTTGAAAAAATTACTTATGAAGAAGTAGCACTAAAACTTTTTGACTAGTCTGTACACTAACTTTAAAATTAATAATTATTATAGCTACTAACTATCTCAACAATTAATATTCTACTCTTTGACATAAGAGTATATTATTTATTCCCAGGAATTTCTGAACTAAAAGCTTCTGTCCTAAGATATAGCCTCCTCCCCCCACCCCTAGAATTTTCTACAACATCATCTATGAAGTATATAATTTCTTCTCCGGAGTTTCTGCACCAGGAGCTTCTGTCCTAGGATATGACCTCCCCCCTATAGAATTTTCTACACTGTCATCTATATAGTATATAATCTCTTCTCAGGAGTTTCTGTTCCAGGAGCTTCTGTCCTAGGGTATGGCCTCCCCCCTAGAATTTTCTCTGCTGTCGTCTATAATCTCAGGAGTTTCTGTTCCAGGAGCTTCTGTCCTAGGGTATAGCCTCCCCCCTATAGAATTTTCTACACTGTCATCTATAGAGTATAATAATAATCTCTTATACACCAGGAGCTTCTGTCCTAGGGTATGGCCTCCCCCCTATAGAATTTTCTACACTGTCACCTATATTCTTCTCAAGAGTTTCTGCACCAGGAGCTTCTGTCCTAGGATATGGCCTCCCCCCTATAGAATTTTCTTCACTGTCATCTATAGAGTATATAATCTCTTCTCAGGAGTTTCTGTTCCAGGAGCTTCTGTCCTAGGGTATAGCCTCCCCCCTATAGAATTTTCTACACTGTTGTCTATAATCTCTTCCCAGGAGTTTCTGCAATAGGAGTTTCTGCACTAGGAGTTCCTGTCTTTGGATCTAGCCTATTAATTTACTATTTAGCTACCACCGTCTACCTCTGCTGCTCTTGCCATAGCATACCTCTGCTGCTCTTGCCAAAACATAGGCCGGAGAAAATACCCTAGGGGCGGAGGCCATACCCTAGGATATTAACTCCGGGGGGAGGCCATACCCTAGGGCAATTCCTCCGGCGGAGCTCCCACACGGGGGGAGGCCATACCCTGTGACACCGGTAAAGTTTGTTGCGGCAGGTTCTTTCCTAACGCTCGGTGCCATCCCTGTGCTAGCTTTCGTAGCTTATAGTGTTGCTACCCTGATAGCAAGTATAATAGGAGCTATCGTTATCGAACTATTCTTGTTAGCTGTGGGAATTACGGGATTGGCATTCGTTCTTTTTTTCGTTACTTGCATATCTGTGTGTATCACATCAGTTTTTTCTGCTGTCTACATGAGTTATAGGGTAGCCAGCTGTACTCTGTGCAAGACCAAGTCACTTAGCACATCTGTATGGCCCTTCTCAAATTCAGACTTAAACGAGTCTTTTGAACCTCAATCCTGTCATGGTGATGATACAGGAGCGATAAAGATCATCACAAGGACCCCCCAGAAACATATGTGGTGCAACGCTATATTGACAAACCTTACCTGATAGGAGAAAAGAAATTTGACATTAGAGTTTATGTCTTAGTCACATCATATGCTCCCCTGAAGGTCTGGCTCTATCGAAGTGGGTTTGCACGCTTTTCTAATACAAGATTCTCTCTAGATTCAATCAGTGACACATTTGTTCACCTCACAAATGTTGCCATTCAGAAAACAGCTCCAGATTACGACCCTGAAAAGGGATGTAAATGGTCTCTTCAGGAATTTCGTCTCTACCTCATGGCTAAACATGGGCCAGATACAGTAACAAGACTTTTCCAGCAAATAGATGAAATCTTCACCAAAAGCCTTCAGAGTGTTCAAAAGATCATAATCAATGACAAGCACTGTTTTGAGATGTATGGTTTTGACATTATGTTTGATTCTAACTTAAAACCTTGGATCATTGAAGTCAATGCATCCCCAAGCCTCACTGCTAGCAGTCAGATAGACTATGACCTAAAATTTGGACTTCTAGAAGACATGTTACATATCATTGATATGGAGGGAAGGCTGACTGGAAATGAGAAAAGAGTTGGAGGATTTGATTTGTTGTGGAATGATGGACCAGTTGCTTCTGAGGAATTAGCACTTCAGTGTGGGCAACCTCTCACATTGGCACCTAACAGTTTCCTAGGTTGCAAAAATGACAGAGAAGAACAGTTGAAGTGCTTGTTTGGAGTTGCACCCTATCTAAAGTTGTAGTATGATTGTATAATAATAATTGTTTATGCCTATTACCTTCTTCTGATGTAGTCTGGTTATTATTTTATACCATTGATTTTTACTTACTTGATTCCATTACCCACTGCTTTTATGATTTATATGGCAATAAAAAAATTTTATCTCCATTCCATTCATTATGGCAATTACTTTCATCAGCTAGCAGAAAGTATAATTACAACCAAATGGAATACACACCTCAGATGGACATGGTGGCCATCTTGCATAAAGTCAGACTTATTTCTATTGCCCACTATATATGTTTTAGATTTATGCCAGGGTAGTTGCTAGGGCTGGGGTAGGGCTATAGGTGGTAAATGTAAATGATCAAAGCTTGAGGCTTGGTGGAGCAGTGGCCTGTGAAGATCATGGATTAAATAAATAAGCTTGCTACCTTGTGGTATAGCTTTCAGTTCTTATACATTTTGCTACATTGGTGAGGAATCACAGGTGGAAGAAGGGGGTGGGGTGGGGTGGGGTGGGGGTCAGGACTTTGTGTTATAGCTATAGCCCTAGATGAAAAATTTGTTTAGCTTTATATAATTAATTACCCACTTGATAATAGTTGTAGGAAGCATGCAGTTTTCTTCTTTCTTTTGTTGTCTTTCTTTTTTTATCATGGTCAGAAAGGACAAAGAATGTCATGTCGAATCTGTAGAGCTCAAAATGTTGCCCCACCACCCCATTCCTACACCTATACTAGTAGAGCAGGTTCTAGACTCCCTTCTGGAAAAGTGATAGACTGCACTGAAAATGTATACAAAGAGATCCATTCAAGAAAAAGCTTACTGTGAGAGGATTTTACAGAAAGAGCCAAAGAATGTATAGCTACTGCTATATTAAAGCTATGTGCAGCAGTCAAGTATTAGGCTGTGGTACAATTTTTATAGTTTCTTCATTCACCTCAACTACTTTCAATTCACAAAAACTAAATTTGCATTGTTGTGGAATACCAGACACTATCCTATTCAAGTACTGTAGCATACCATATAGCGGGAAATTTCCGAGGGGAAATATTTTCGTGGTTTTCGTGGTTTAAATAAAACCACGAATGTTTTACCTATGAACTTTTAATTTTATGGTTTAATTGAGACAGCACCGAGCTGTAAACCACAAATTTTTTTCCACGAATAAATTTGATTATTGAAAACCACGAAAATATTTCCCCTCGGAAATTTCCCACTATACGGTAGTCAGAAAGTTCTGGAGCTTATTTTCCTATAATATAGATAGCTAGTTTTTGGCATGTGTTGCAAACAAAGACGACAATAAAGATCTTGCACCAACATTCATTCCTGTGACTACTGTGTATATAGTATTATTTATGGCAGTCTGTTAATTATTATGTAGCCTATTATTTTCAATGCAACAATCCTGGACATAAAGTGGTAATATTCAATCCAGGACAAACTATACATGACTGTCCAGGACCTAGTCTGGTTGTCATTATTCCATCCAAAAGAAATTATGGCAGTTATATTCCATCCAGGACAAACTGTGGCAATCTAATTTGATTAAGGACATAGCTAATGTTCTATAATCTACTACCTATTTGTGGTTATAAGATTATTATTGTTATTTTTAAGAGTGTTAGCTATACACAAAACTATAGCTTGGCTCTGGTTGGTGCTATCAAGTCGTGCTTGCTTCCACATTCCATATTAGAGAGATCCACTACCTCTTTCCAGAAGTAAGGCCTCTCCAATGCCCCAGGCCTTGTAATCATGCTCTGGAACAGTTTTTTATATACCTGAAACAAAATAGCATCTATTCTGAGTCTGACCAACAAGCATTTCGTGCGAGTAGCTATGGCTGGTTGAAAATAATAATACAAGATGAACAACTAATGGGAACCAATAATTATAAAGCATGGATTCAAACAGTTCTGGTTCATCTATACAACTACACACTGCCATTTGATCTTACATAGATGGTTGTATACATAAGATAAGTTATATTGCTATCTAACCTCTCCACTGCTATGTCCAATGGGGGACCTCAAGATATGATCAGGTGGAGCTATCACATCAACCAGTGACACGGCTTCATTTTTAAGCTGAATTTCAAACAAGGAAAACATAATATGTGGTGCTTTACATAGCAGAGGGAATGAGGGAACCAATGAAATGTCATAGGAGAAGCTTCCTTCCCAATTTAGTTAAAGGAATGCATTTAATGTGCTCATCTATAGTTCCAAATGACCGAATATGACCCAATTCAGTCCCCCCCCCCGACATTACTGTCTATTTTCCTCACATACTTTGTCACACCACACAACGATGGATTCCTTCACTAGCTTGATGTCTCCACCATTAACAAAGTATCCACCTATAATAATGCAAAGATTATCTCAATGAGAAGAATATTGAAACAAATACCCTGATAAAGCAGTCCAGCATGTTTGTTCAGACTCCAGATGGAGAAGAGGTTGCCTAGTTTTCTCAACACAGACTTTAGACCTTTAGAATCAGGAACTTCAGCAAGGAAGTGGCAAAATTTCTCTATTATATAGTGCTACCACAAGAACAAGTCATTGGAGATGATGATTAATGAGTGAGATACTTCACTTACCTCAATATAGACCAGTCCCAGAGTGTGACCGTAATGCACCATAGAGTCCTCTTTTGCAAAAAATTGACCCTGCATAAAGTGATTCAGCACATGCTACAATGTCTATACATATCACACACACACACACACATAGCTATACCTTTCCAGAAGCTAGCTCCATGTCCAACTTCTGCCTGTACTCAACCCAGAGATAGCAAAACAGCCACTCATAAGCATGAAGAGCATCTATACATGAACCAAATTAATGTGTTTCTTGTAATATTCTACTGTACTTTACTTGCCTTGACAAGTTAGAGTTGAGACAGCTGAGAATTTCCTTTTTAAAATTTCCTGATAGCTATCCAAGATGTCAACACTACCCAGAGGAGAACAGATCACTTCACCTATAAAAAGTGTTATTTTACTAATAGAAATTAAAATTTGTCATACTGTAAGGCAATTTTATTTAGTAGGGAAAAATTGTTTAATATAATTTATTATAACGATCCAGGAGGTAACATGATGGATTGTTGTAAGTACTAAACTGGCAATACAGAAGCCTCAGCTGTACCTGCTTTCTTAACTCTGAACCAGGAGAGAAGGTAGTTGGTAGTTTGTTGAAGAATAATGTTGCTGTCCCCTTCATAAGTGAGATTAGGATCATTATCATCACGTAAAGATCCAATGCGATTAACTGCAGAATATAGAATAATTTGAGCTATCTGATACTATAGTTGAAAGAACTCTAAATTTCCAGATTCCATAAAAGATAGGACACAGTCACCTTCCATAAGAAACCGACTCTTGAAATCAGTACACCAGGTAACTTCTTCTAAAAGAAGTTTTATAAGTTATTGTCATAATCATTAGTGATGAACAGATACTCAATCGTGTCTGAGAAGCTACTGTGGTCCATCAACTGCTACTCACACAAATTAAGAGTAATTTCTATGCCAGCAGTAGACTGCCACATATGATCATATATACAACACATCAGAATCACAAGAATGAAGAGCATTACTTTCCAAGTTTTTATTTTCAGCTTTTTTGTTCAACTCATTATAGAGTTTAAGACATTAGCTATTTCCTGAAACCCTCTTGATGTACTTATAATTATGTCTTGCCTTTGAGATAGCCATGGCCTCCACATGCTTCCCTGGACTCTTGAATACCATCACGTGCTATAAAGGTAGCTAGAGGCTTGAAGGAACAAGCAAGGGCATGTATTTCCTTGCCAGTCTCTGCCTGAAATACAAAATTGTTGTCACTACTTTGCTGTTAGAGGACTGCTTGCTTTGCACTGACCTGCTTGTCACTCTTTACTCCCATAATACTTGCTGCAGAAAACTCAACGAAATCATTGAAGCATGTGTGATGGAAGATAGTAAGAAGATATACTGAAGAGAGATACGGCAGCAACCTCCATCGCTAAGGGGAAAGAGGGAGGGAAGGGGGAGGAGGATCAAGAATAATTTTGTACACCCTTAAACTATGAGCAGTGTGTACCTGCAGTTGATACTCTAATAGAGGTACTTCTACTCCTTGTGTAGGACCAAATTGTTGTCGAACAGCAGAGTACCTGCAAGAAACCAATATGTGGTCCTAAATTTCTTATGACTGCATTTAAATTCATTTAAATTCATTCATGACACCATTTCAAACAAAGGAAAGATGAAGGAACAAATGCACAAAAGTATCAGAACAAGAGAAAGATTGACAATTCTTGAGCTTAGTACTACAAGGTGTAATGTGGTTAGGATGTTGTGCAGGTATAAGAACCCAATGCAGTACAAACTATGCAAAATGTACCTTTTTAGTTAGAAAATTATAGAGGACAAATCAAGATCAGTCCTACAAGAATTTTCTACTTTAACTTAACCTGATAGCAATTGTAATTGCACTGGTAAGAAAGCTGATACTTGCGTTGAGAACACCAAAGCGGCCAACATTTAGTGCACCTAGGGAAGCTCCATGTCGTCTTCTTGGGTCTTTGTGTGGCGTGACATATTCTCCCTCTGATGTCACATCTCCCTGCTTATTCAGCAGGTTTTCACGGGGAATTCGGTAATGGTCAAATATGAGAAAACTATACACCAGTGTGTAAGAAATGTAGTTATGTTAGAGAATGGAACCTCTATATTTATTCAAGAGTATCCTTATTAGAGGTTTCACTATACTAGAAGAATGAAAAGCATTTGGGGGTAAGCATGTTTGGCAAGGGTTATCACTGTCAAAAGTCATTAAGAGACATACATACATACATAATAGAAATCTTTTGTTCAACTCTCTGGTATGGGGCTAACTCTGCTCACACACTATATTAATGTAGCAGAGAAGTTATTGTACTGGCGTTAGATTCATAAATTTTTACATATATGTAGAGTCAATGACATGTTTGGTGTGCTAAAGCCTGTAGCTGAGATTGTTTTCTGAAAATTATAGTCTACCTTATTAAGCACCATGCTTAGCTATTCTCTTCTTGCTTATCCCTCACACTGATAATTATAGCTACTATATACAACTGGTATAGCTACATAGACTACACTATCTTTGTGGTACCCATGAGATATCCCATTCTGTCCCAACTTCTCTCCCATGTCTCCAACTATGACTCCTGGATAGGCAATGTGAGTATGCGGATCTCTGATTGGTACCACAAAAGAATGCAAGCCACAATATGTCCCATCAGGCGTGTAAAGCTGTGCATAAACCACAGCATGAGTGGCTAGGTTCCCCATGCTACCAGACCAGCATTTCATGGCCTGAAAATCTGGAGTGTGCAGTACAAATTCCTACAGAAATATATAAGAGATCATTTCTCATACTAAGATCACCAGGTATAGTATTATTACAGTAGAGGTTACCCCTTTCATTATGTATAGATTAGTGTGATTTTAGCTGATACAGTAAATGTAATTATTTGAAAGGACAAAGGCCTAGTTGTCCCTATAGAGTTTGTAAAGGACAGTACAAGTGTCCATTTAACATGGAAGTTATTCTTATAAGGGTTTTGGTATTACCATATTATATTTTCTCAATGAGGATGGTGAATATAGCTACTAACCTACCTGAGTCTCTGGATCATAGGTAGCTGTTGTCCTTAATCCTTTAACATTACTCCCATGGCTGAACTCAGTGAGTGAAAAACAGCCAATTAACTGTACAAAAATTAATTAGGAAAGCTACTTTAAAAAAAGGTTTGTATGGTTTTATTTTTCTGTAGAGGAGACAATTAGTGTTATACACAGTAGAGACTGTATGACATCAAAGTTGTTAGTCAGAATTTGCTAGCTAAATACCATAAGTTTGTGAGTGAAATGAAATTGATATTTTTGAAGTTCCACAACCAGTCTACACTGAATGAGCTTATACTGTACCTTCATTTGTTCAGTGTCCTCAATATATTTTTTGTGGGATTCTCTAGCACTCGACCCACGAATAGCACCAGTAAATACCTGCAATGGAATGGAACACACAAACATTATTTCCTCATTCAAGAACCTTATATTATATATATATATATAATTTATTATATATATATATCAATGTGATAACACTGTCATAACAGAACAAAATGCCCTATTTCATCTCCCTATAGCAGGTAATTGTAATTTACTTCTCGTAAAGTATGCCCTAACTCTCATTGCATTGTTCAGTTGCTTCTGTTCAGATTTACCATTAGTATGAGTAACTTCTGGAGTAATGTTAGCTATATATAGCTATTAATATTATTACAATACTAGTTTATAAAACTCCACCAGTTTCAAAAAACTCAACTCATTATTAACTAGTTAGCATAAGTGCTAGCTTGTTGCAAACAATATAGCTTTATAGCTATATTGAAGCCATTAATGATTAGTAGCTAGTTACCGTTGACATGAGTTGTTGGGTGCTCATGAGACCTGCATCAAAGGGAAGAAGAGTAGAGATGAGAGCTGGCATTTTCAGTGGACTAGACATCAGATCATAGCTAATAAATTCGTATTCTGCTAGACGCTTCAGCCTCTTAAAACTGAGCTCCCTCTTTTCATTCAGAGTAAGTTCTTTGTTAGAATCACTGAAAAGAGGATCTTTGGCAAGAGTGTCCCAAACTTGGTTTTTGAACTCTACAACTTCATCTGTGTAGAGGAGGTTTTGAAGTGCAGGGACATCAAAGGTAGATTTTTTTCTCCATTCTTGTAGAAGTTTCCCAGGTTCTGCCATAGCTGCAGGTGCTGGTGCAGACATTACCAACCTTTACTCACCCTTCAACTACAAACCGCTTAGCTTATGCACTGTCCTCGCATGACTATGCCAATCCACAGTACCGGCAACTTAGTTTACAAAATACCTCGCAACTGCAGAGAAGCTAGTAAAACTGTAAAGGCATATTCCTGTGACATAATGGCAACTGCTGAGAAGTTAGTAAAATTGTAAAGGCACATTCCTGTAACTGTAATGGTAAACGGGGAGAAATTAGTAAAACTGTACTAGCAAGCTACTCAGCTTACCAGTGTACTTGGAAATTCTGTAAATTCGTCCCCCTTAGCTAGGATAAGTACACTTATTTTGAGTGTGTATACTTACCGCGCATGCGCATGCACTTATTCCTTGCCCATGCAGATGGCATTAGGATCATCTCCACCAGTAAGAGCCACCCTTGATGAGCAGATCTCCATAGTTGAGTCTTTTACTGCAACCAACGCCTTGGTCCTTAATGTTAAAAGATGTGAGGTGGTGGTAGTGTCTGCTACAAAACCTACTGACATCAGCTAAGTGTTTGGGCCATTGGTGGTCGTGGGATCTCTTCTGATAAAGCTGTCAATCAAGCTATTGCAAAAGCAAGGAAATGCTTCTTGCTTATGGGGCTGTAGGTTCCTTTGATGGTCAGTTAAACCCCCTTTCAGGAAGAGCCATTTTTGAAGTATGTGCTCCTTTACAACCGCGAGAACTGGTTCTTCTCTGAGTCTCTTCTTGCTAAGCTGGAGTCATTTCAAGCTGAGATTGCATGCATATGGTCGGAGAATATTGGCACTCTCATGTTTCCACTCAGGTCATGCCATTTGCCTTGCACTGGGATGGCCCTCTGTTGCCACTAGAGTGCTTATTAAAAATTGGTGTTCCTCTCATGGGTGTTGGAGAACTCCAACACAATTGGTCACAACCTCTACAATTGTCTTTTAGAGTCATCGAATGAAGGCTCCATGCAATTGCTGGATTGTTGCTCCTTCCTTGAAGGTTTCTTAGGCCTGGAAGGCTTCTTGAAGAAAATCAAGGAAAGTTCTAGCTCACCAAGGGAGGTTAAGAAAGAACTGATCAAGCTGGACTCTTTCTCTCTAGTTACAGAATCGAAGACTCACTCCAGCACATCTCTGGCTGCTGAAATTGCTGAGTCTACCTACTGGTTGAAAATTTGGGACCTGGCTCTTGACTTTGGTCTGTGGGGCACCTCAGCCATTCAATCTCTATTCAGCATAATGACCCGACCTGTGTTTGGGTCAGCCCCTTGTACTTTCCGGTCACAACAACTTATCTTGAACATTTCCTTTCAAGCCACCTTTCTGCCAATCAACAAGGAGGAAATAAAGGAAGAGTTGAAAAAGGAGCACCCTGACATTAACTTTATCATTAGGCTATTCTCACCTAATCATATGTCCACCCTCAGACAATTGGAGTAATGCTACTTTTATTTATTTTGCTTTTGTGCCCCTGGGCTTTTTTAATGAATTTGAATCTTGCAGTTATTTTTAGCTAGCAGCATAAAAAGTGTACCATTATATTATGTGACCAGATCTAGGAAAACCCCTTCCACAATAAAAGAACTACTGGTTACAATATCTTTATTAGACAATTTTGAATACTTGATGATAGTAGAAACTTGGAAGAAATAATAATTATCATCTAATCTATTGGTGTTAGCTATTCTTTTATATCTGAACCATTCACTTTATCAAGTTCAGAAAGTGGAAGATTCTTCTATTCATGAAGACATTGCCACTCCATGTTAGTATCATCCTGAGATGAGTGCTCAGAATCAGTGCTTAGATGATGAACCATCAAGAATGGTATCATTGCAAGATTCATGCTTAGATGATGAATAAATAGGGTCATTATAGATTTGCAAAAGGCCTGCCTTTTTTAGTACATGCTCAGTCACTGCATAAGTGTATATGTGCCTTTGCCAAGATAGTCATTGATAATTTATTATGGACCTAACCATCTTTTATTAGATTTTCCAACCTTACAGCTATCCCTCTGTGCATTTCTTAATAACACTTTAGTTCCACATTTCAGTAGAGATGTTAGCTAGCTAGCACCTTTTCCTTGTAAAATTTCTTATCATAAACATTTCATCTATGCTAAACTCAATGTTGCCTTTAGTGGATTCTGGCTTTCATTATATTCAATGTTACCACAGTCTGATATCAGGGTCCTTGGAATTAGTATTACAGTCCTTGGATGAGACAATTTGAGACTGTTCACCTACTTCAACAGGTAGTACTGCTTTCCTACATGTGATTAGATACATAAAAACAGCTATGTATGGACCAGGGTTTCTTTCAGGGGGGGGGGTCAGGGGGGAGCATTTGCCCCCCCTTGTACTTATATTGCCCCCCCTTGGAGGAAGTGAAGAACACATCACTCTCCCATTTTTTAAGGGCACTTCTTGCTAGAAGATTGTTGAGAGATCAAACCATGACACTGCTTTTTAAGAGCAGTTGGCTCAATATTAGAGTCTTCAAATTCAGTGAGATTTTTGCTGGGCTCAATATCAGATTCTTCCTCTTAGACTAATGCATGTCCATTCAAAGAACCTAGTATATATTAAATACTACTTCCAAGTTTACAAGTTGTAAGTCTCTGCACTGGAGTTTAACTTCACCATTAACAAAGACATTTGTTGCTACTTTTGTTCCTCAAGCTCACCACTAGCTAAGCCTTGTACTAGAAGAGATATCTCTGGATCAGAAACATGTTACAATTCAGTGTGCTATGTTACTTAGCAGTAGGCCTATGCACATTATGCTTTAAATTTTGCCTATTATGCTATGCTCTGATTTTTTGCCACTTGCCCTATTATGCCCTAAAATTTAGCCCATTATGCCCCATTATGCTCTGAAAATATCATTGAAAATAGAAACTATCACGGCACAGCTATAAAAATATTGTTCCATCTGGTGCCACAGTATGATGATATTATTTATACTGTCATTCATTTGGTACACTGATAGAACAAGAGAGTGCATGATCACAGTTCCCCCCCCCCCCCCTTAAAGGCACAAAATGTTCATGAAATTTTTAACTGTTCTCTTAGGCCATTGCTCTGAGGGTGGTAAGCAGAGGTCACCTTATGATTAGTTGAAAAGACTCTTATTAATTTTATTAAGAAACTCACATCCTTGATCCGAAATGCTAGATTTTGGACAACCATACCTAGAACAACAAAATAACTCCATGGATGCATCACATGCAGTAGCAGGAGCTAGTCATTAGTTATCACTTACCTACATATTCTATATAAAAAGCCAGCCATAGTTTCAGCTCTCTCTCTTTTTTATTGGTTTGTCTTCTGGCCATTTGGAAAAATAATCAACCAACGTGATAATGGCCATTAGTGGTAACTGGAAGGGGGTCAACGTATTACATATAGCTACAATTTACTTACACCTGTTGCCATACTTTAGGCTTCATGGAATCGGGTGAAGGGCCTTGACAACACTAGCAAGTGTCACACCTTTTGACATATTATTGAGAAAGTCATATTATCCCAATAAAACCTGCTACATATATTTTTTTTTCATTCACCTTGAAACAATTAGCTAGTTGTCTTTTTTTTTTTTTTTTTGTCATACCCTGTCCACAAGCCAACATTATTTTATTTATTTATTTATTTATTTATTTATTTATTTATTTATTTATTTATTTATTTATTTATTTATTTATTTATTTATTTATTTATTTATTTATTATTGTTGCTGTTGCTATAGTATTGTATTGTTATATACATGTATAATAATAATTATAGTATTATAAAGGGATGGTTGTCAACCTTGTGTATTGCTAAAAAATTTTGTACTGAAATCTATTTTCAATCATTTTTGAAACATTTTGGCCTAAGTAGCTATCCACTGACCTGGCCAGGTACAAAAGAATGAGATGATTAGATGACAGGCTCAGAATAGTTAAGCTATCACAGGCAATGCCAACTCACTAACTACATAAAATTTTAATTTTGCCCTAATTTTATTATTTTGCCCTATTATTTGACCCACTATTATTATTTTGACCTATTATTTGACCCACTATTATTATTTTGACCTATTATTTGACCCACTATTATTATTTTGACCTATTATTTGACCCACTATTATTATTTTGACCTATTATTAGACCCACTATTATTATTTTGACCTATTATTTGACCCACTATTAATTATTTTGACCGGCCTTGAGCATGGAAGACGAAAGTGTGACTGGTGGGGTATCAACTTACGTGGAGGAATTCTTAGCAGACACCTTACTAAATTGTAACCCCCAGTCGGCAGTACCTCTAGTGGCCATGCGGGAAGAATGCTGCATGGGAATCGACGAAGCTGGAAGAGGACCAGTTTTAGGTTTGTAGCTGTCTTGACGACCCTGTACCGCATTCTTATCATAATAGTTAGCAGGTTTAGTTGATTCTAGACAAATCTGTGATAAATAGGGTTGGAATTAACTAATTAACTCAGCTGCTATTTACCACTCTGTCCAAGTAGCTTACTACTGCAGGATGGTTGTACTATTCTTTGATTTTGAGTATGCAACCACAGAGAAAGTATGGAGGTTTCATTGACCACATGGTAGCTAAAAGGTAGATGTTATGTTGAGGGGGTGAGGGGGGAGGGGAGGAAGACAAGTATTATTACTTGCACATTTTAAAATGACCTGTGTAGCACTAGGTTAGTCATAGGCGGAGGAAGATGATTTTTAGTATGGGGACAGGTCAACTAGATCTAGTGTCACACTCTCTGATAGGGCTGTCCCTAATTTTTCTGCCTATTATTCTATTCAGAAAATACTCCTATTATTCCCAGGGATTGTCCTATTATTCTCAGGAAATTGAATGGTGATTCTTGTGATTCAACAATATTACATTGCAACATAATTGAGGTTTCTATATAATCTTCAAGTAAAGAAGATTGTCTCTGAGTGAACTTGGTTGAACCAGAAGGACTGGCTTGAAAGCTGTACACCAATGACTCTAGTTTGCAGCATTGCTGAGCATATGTACTATTAGAACAGTTGATTTTTTTGACGGTTTAAAGCCCTATTAAACTGGAATAATTCTCTTATTCCAGCAGGCACCCATTATCCCCAAAATTATTCTTGAATAATTGAGACAGCTATTCTCTGATTATCACACTCCTACCATCATGTTTCAATATTTCAATGATGGTATAATTTTGTCTATGAAAATTTGATGATATAGCTACTAAAGTTGTCGGGTCTGGGAGTTTATTTTTAGTTTGTGTATGTAGTAACGTGATAGCTATTGTTTTGGATGTGGTGGTACAGGGATTATGTCCTTGACTTGTCATAAAAGTGTTTACCGTGGCAGCGGTGATCAAAATGGAACAGCACTAATTTAGTGTTTTGATTATGAGAATGAACAGCTGGCTTGTTAATTGTGGACGAGGTCTTGTGTAAAATTGTTAGGTCATTGATTTTAGAATGGGAGCACTGCCCCTGTAGCTGCCCCCTAATGGGGTCAAGTGCCCCCCACTGTCCCCATGGTTCCCCAGCCTATGTTAGTCACACTTTTTATGATAGTGCGTGGTGAAATTTTGACATTTGTAGGTCCTATGGTGTATGGTACAGCATTCTGCCCCTTGTCCAAGATTGATGAAGTGAAGAAGCTTGGTTTTGCAGGTATTTCAAAGCAGATGTATGGGAGGAGGAAGTCCATTGCCCAAAATGAGTACTATTTCCTTGTGATCAATGCTTTGGACACATTAACACAAGAATCTCTGTTTGATGTCCCCTAAACTGACACTAAAATAACTCAATCTAAGACTATAGTGCATCCACTTCCTAATTTTCATTCAGTATGAGTATTCCCCACCCATGAATAATAATCTTCCCCCATAATCAGTGATGAACTCATACACTATAATCATAACTGAATGTTCCTCTCTAAGATTCCAAAGTTCTCTCTGAGGAGAAGCGAGATGAGCTGTTTGGAGTTATTTCCTCATCAAATGAACTGTTGGGCTGGAAGGTAGTGATCCTCTCTCCTAATCACATCTCTAACTGCATGCTCCAGAGGTGACATGACTACAATAACTGTTTACTATAATATTTTTATAGACTTACTTGTGTTGTTGACTTTTATAGCAAGTATCAAGGCAGTGGTTTAATTTGGTGGTTTGATCCTTAAGATATTTGTAGGCAGTGTATCTGTGCAAGATTAATGTTTCCTTTATTATGTTTGTTTGTTTGGTTGGTTGGTTGGTTGGTTTTTGTTTGTTTGTTTGTTTTTTCAGTACCAAAATCACCAATTAACTATAACTAAACAGGTATACTAATATAGCTGAAGTGGGGACGAGGAGGTACTATACTTGTATTGTATTTTGTGTTCCCACTACGGGGTCAACAGTACACCTAATCTTAAGGAATCTTGGCTTGACTACAGCTAGGGCTAGGACTCTACCCCCAGGTTGTGCCCAGTCTAATAGTACTTTAATAATTATTTCTAAGGTGTGTTAGAGTGGTATTATTATAGAGTTTTTTTGATTGTTGCAGGACCAAATATAGCCTTAATTCCATATCACATGACTCAGCTATCAACCTCATCCAGAGAGTCTTGGCAGATCATGTCAACCTCAAGGAAGTCAATATTACTAATAATATTAGTGGGTGGAAGGTTGATGTAGGTTGTAAGGAAGTGAGGTTATGAGGGGGAGAAGAGGGTGAAGGGTGATTATGTGATGTGATTATTTTGAATCTTCTGGAAGCAGAAATGGGTGATGGGTTAATAATGGATGAACTAGTCAGGTAATTAGAGTTTGCTCTGGCTCTGCATTTTTTATACCAGAAACATAAATGTGATAGATTGTAGACCACTCTATACCAAATATAGAGGGTGCTGAGTCTAGCATTAATGAGTATTTGGTGTTTATTGCTCCTGTAATTCTGCCCTGTGATGTTCTATGAGAATTTGCTATGCCAATGTTCCTATGATAGGGTGAATTCTCATGATAGTTTTAGGTTCTTGTTGTTAGTCTCCAGCATTGGGTAATGTTATTACTGTGTGTACAGTTTACCAGGTTTGTGGTATGTGATCAGTTAGGAATTTCTTTGGGGTTGGATGGGTAAGACTTGGACCATTCACTGTAATTCACTGTACAGGTCTATGTAGACACTGTTGGGGATCCAGGAAAGTATCAGGACAAACTGCAGAGAATATTTCCTCAGCTGAACATCACTGTTACCAAGAAAGCTGATGCTCTCTTCCCTATCGTCAGTGCTGCTAGCATATGTGCAAAAGTAAGAGGACTATATTCCGTTTTCTAGGGGACAGAGGAGCTAGAGGTTAGGAGAGCTAGGGACAATTTGAAATCATGAGGAGGGAAGCATACAGAGGGGGTAGGCAGTGCCTACTAGGCACCCTGGGATTTCCCTACCCTCTCTGGATTTTGAAGAGAGGAAATACATAGTTTAATTGACAATTCTGGAAGTGATACTATAGAGACACTAAGAACTGCTCTCTTCTCAATTGTATAGTTAGTGTTTTTGTTTGTGTTAGCAAATTAATCCTTACTTTCCATAGCCAATATCCTAATTTAAGGCTTCCCTGAATTCTTCAATCTTTTTGACCCTGCATAAGTATTAGGATAGATGGAAAGTCTGGCATTTTCTTGGTTTTTGATATTAGGTAATCAGAGATATTTGCTTGAAAAACTGGAGGTTTATTGAAAGATGTTTTGGAGAAGGAAGTAGTACTCAGTTTGGGTCTGGATATACTTCAGGTATGCATGTCAGTGGATGAATTTACAGGCCTGAAATTAATGCAAGGGTGACATGTTTCTATTGTTGGTTGGTTGGTTGTTTTTTGTTGATTGTGGTGATGTGTTTCTATTGTTGGTTGGTTGATTGTTTTTTGTTGATTGTGGTGATGTTTCAGATCCTACCACAATAAACTGGTTGCAGTCTAATCTGGATAGGGTGTTTGGTTACCCCACAGTAGTGAGGTTTAGCTGGGCCACTTGCAAGAACATACTAGATTCCAAAGCCACTGAAGTGCACTGGTGAGTGAATATGACATAAGTATCATCAGTGTGTTGTAATAACTTGACATTTTGTCTGCCCACGAATATGGGGGGGACTACATTAGCCTTGAGTACACTATTAGGTTTACTGGGGTCCAACTAGGCTTAGATAGATTATGCTCAAAATTTCCCCCATTATTCTATTCTGCAATGCTAAAAAAAAGTTGCCTATTATTTTTGTTAATTCACCAATTATTCTCACAACATTATTGATTATTCTTCTTTAAAACAACAGTTATAACTGATGTTTCTACATAGTCCTGTAAAGTTTGTCCCTGCTGATCTCCAAAAGTGGCCTTCAGTAGTAAACTAGAAGCCATTTTTGACACTATCAAAAAACTGAAACATGGCTGATCACATGCTCAATCACTGTATAGTCACCAATAGTTCATGAAACCACTAATGGAATTAGGCCTATATAGTCATCAGGACCACTTAGAGGACTTCAAAATTAGCTGTACAATGACCAGGTGCAAAAAAAGCTCAAATTATTCTCAAAATGTGCCCCATTATTCTAGCATTATGCTCGATTCCAGGCAGTCCCTATTATTCCTAAAATTATGCCAGCATAATCTACCTAAGCCTAGGTCCGACTCACACCATTCACCAAGGCTATTGCATCATATAATTATGGGAACCAGTTAATCTCTTCCCTGTTTTTTCCCCCCTGTTTTATCCCTACCTCTGCCATCAGGCCAGATGATGTGGAGACTGATGCTTCAGCTGGCTGTGCCAAGATAAGCAGCTTCTTTTCCAAAGCCTCACAAAAGCAACATAAGAGACATAGATACTTTGAAGAGAGAGGACTAAGAAACATCACTGACTTTTAGCTATCTATCAGTATTAATTATAGCAGTGAAGTTATATATGAATGTGTCTATGAGTCAATCTATAGAGTTTTAATGCTATAATCCTGTCTGACCTATATATAACTCAGCCATCCATATAGATGAGTGTAGTGTTAGATGCATAGAGTATAGCTATTCTATGGTCTACAGTTAGCTAGTCTTAAATGCATCATTCCAATAATAAGCAATCTAGAAATGAGTATTCTACCATCAACTTGAATCAAGGTTATACAGCTCTAACAAAGGGTCTAGCTAGTGTCCTGGATGTTTGCTTGAGACTTTTGAGCTGTGGGGGGACTTTGGCTTGAAAAATCCATGAGTGTGTCAGAAATTTTTATGATCATGTCCACTTTTCATTGACCACAATCATTTTTTATGGAAAGGAACATGGAATTGCTATTACCTTGCTGAAGTGGAAAGGCATCAAGGCTTCATTAAACTAATCTGAAACTGACCAAAAGGGTAAAACCTATGCACAAAGTTATAATGGATTGCCCAAAATATGCTAGCATAAATAGGCATGCCCTAGCACAGGAGAATAATGCCACAGTAAAAGGTATATTTCAAGAGGAAGTGGATGAAGATAGTGGGTAAGGACTACTGAGTACTACTACTGTACATGTGATGTGAGTACATATACTTTATATAGTATCACACATTTACAAACAAGTCATTAATTAACACAATATAATATATCGTCCATCAGCAGCTAGCAGTATTAGTATATCAGCTCCAGCTGCTTAGCACGTGTATGTCATACCAGTATAATTACATATTATACTATGTAATTTGATAGAACATATGAGAATGATGTGAGTACATATACTTTATATAGTATCACACATTTACAAACAAGTCATTAATTAACACAATATATATCGTCCATCAGCAGCTAGCAGTATTAGTATATCAGCTCCAGCTGCTTAGCACGTGTATGTCATACCAGTATAATTACATATTATACTATGTAATTTGATAGAACATATGAGAATGAGTTAGAATTGACTGAGGGAGATGTGAGCACTAGCTCTGGTGATGCCAGTGAAGGCACACAGTCACTAGTACTCTCACTTTTGAGTAGGCTGCATTGTCCCACTTCTTCTGAGTTGGCAGGAATTCCACTTCTTGCTAACTCATTTAAAGAACAACAGTGTAGATCTTTAGAAGACTATATTGAAAACTCAATTATGACTCTAGATAATTTTATAGCCTATGATAAGACTGATAGATAAAGAATAATAAGTCAAAACTGTGAGAATAATAGGCAAACTTTGTGGCATAGGAGAATGGCAAAAAAAATTAAACCCCTAATGGAATTGTAATAATCAAGGCTATACATAATAATAATAATAATAACTAATACATAATAATAATACATAATAATAATAATAATAACTAATATATAATAATAATTATTATTAATATTCATAATAGTTGCCAAGTTGGGGCTGCTTGCATGCACAATGTATGCATTGCACATGCAATGCATGTGTTAAACACACGTGTGTGCGCTCATGCAGCGCGCGCACAAACACACAATTATTTTTATATTATGTAAGTACTGTAAGTACAATTTTAATTCGACTGACCGGAGGAGTAACTGACTGGACCAGAGACGAGGGGTTTATCCTGTATCAATAGTGAAAATTTAGGTGAGTTGGACCTCCAGCTAAATTTTGATAAGATAGCGTTCTATTTAAAATCAATACTATAGAGAAGATCTCGATAGAATGACTACACTTCAAAGACTGCTACTAGTGCCTGTGAATGCCCTGGTGATCTTGTTGGTTCTGCCATTTGTATTGGTGGAGCACATCATCGTAGGCTTCTCCTTACTTGCAACAATAGGATCACTGCTCCAATGCGACGATAAAAAAACAGCCCTGAAGTTTATCACTGCTCACAGCACTGGAGCCTTGCTCAAGACTAAACTGCCCAACAGCATAGCCGTCAGATCATAGCTAAGTGAGAACCTTTTCGTACCTATCCTCTGCACCTCACAGTTTCAGTCTGGTTGTGACATCCTTATGTCTGTAAAACACTTTCTTTTTGTTGCATCTGATAAAGACAACCTTTTTTTTGTTGTTATACCTGATAAAGACAAGTTCAACTTTCACTGTCACTATCGTGTAGGTACATACAATCACAATAGTACTGTACAATTGATTCACTGGTATTGTGTGTGGGTGATGTAAGAGCACAAATGGAATTAGAAAATAGAATAGTTAGTATACACATCTAATGGAGACCATTGACATGTTGATTAGGAGTTTGATGTAACCCAATGCCACCAGTAATTCCACTGCCACTAATTAGAGATGCATCGCTTGTAAGTGGAACATTTAACAAAGAGAGTCCTGTGTTGGAGCCAAAACTTGCAATATTCAGCTCCTTCAACACAATTTCAAGTTCCTGACCGTTCTTTAGCCGCTGGACATCACGATCTTTTCGTATCAAAATATTGGGAAGTTTGCGTATTTTGGCTATTCGAGATACCTCCACTTCAAGTTCTTCTGCACAGGCTTTGACAAGGGTCTCATAGGTCATGGAAGGAAGTTCTACCTCATAGAAATCACTCTCCCCACTGTTACTAACTCTGATCTTCACCAGAAGAGAGGGTGGATTTATGTGTGGTTGAGCAAGAGAGAGAAGGGATGGAGTAGAGGGAGTAGACTGAGGAAAATGATGCCGAGGAGATGTGGTAACTGATGCTGCAATGGAGATAACTATCAAATTACAATAGAAGGTGTGATCCCCTCCAAAAAAAAATCTTTGTCAATGACCCTGGCAATTATATATTTTGTGACTAGTTATTATAATAATAGTGTTTACAATAGTAAAGTGTAAGATTCCCCCTAAGAAAATGTCTGACAATGCTTGCTGACAATGCTCACATTAATGCTCACATTATCAAACATAACTGAGATGCATATAAAGCCTATGCTAGCTGAGCCATAGCATAATTTACCATTGCACACTAAAGCTAGCATCCCTCATTAAACTAACATACATTCCCACTAGAGAAATAAGGTTTTGTTATGACCTCAAGCAAACAGCTAGACCTGGCTTTAAAATCCTATATAATGCACACCAAAATTGTAATACTACAAGATACTGTAATTACATAATAATAGTTTAGTCCACACTATGTGTATTAAGGGTCCTCACAAAACCAAGACAGGGAATGATCTGTTAAAACTTTGCATAGTAGTATAACATGGAATGTTAGTGAAACAACCATCCAAAGATTGGTTTCAAGAAGACTACAAGAGACTTTAATTAAATTAAAATTATGTCCATGGTTTGTATATAGCTGTTGTTGTTTAATATATATACTTATCAACTGTAGGACACTCATATGATTTGAAGGCTTCCTATAGCCCATCCATCTTGCCCTATACAAAGACTCTTCCATATTAACTTGCTTTTTGCCCCCCCCCCCTGGCCAGCCAAAAACAACAGCAGAACCCAAAATTGTATATTCAAAACTAATACATATTTCTTGCTGGGGTGTAGGTGTGGCCAAGATAAAATGGGCATGTTCAAAACCCTGGATCTCTATTTCCTTTCATACACAGAGACTCAACACACCTAACTCCCAAAAGGCAGGCTTACCCATACACAAGACACTCAACACACACACCTAACTCCCAAGGCAGGCTTGCTCACACTCAACACACCTAACTCCCAAGGCAGGCTTACCCATACACAGAGACTCAACACATCTAACTCCCAAGCTTTGGATTTGTACCAAGTGACATCATTTATAGAAGAATTCTGACATATAACATTGAAATAGTTAGCTTAATCTTGAAATCACTCCTTGTCAAAGAAAATGAGAAAGATGGGCAACCACACCAAATAAGGATTGATTACTGATAAAAGCTATCATGATTACACTGTGACTAACAATGACAACTATATACACAGGGTGACATATGACCTAGTTAACCCCATGGCAACCAACTATACCTCTGATATGTGATCCTAGTTAACCCCATAGCAACTTTCTAATCCTATTAGACAACTCTCTAACCCCACCACAGTGAACCCATGATTAGGCATAGAACGGTGACCTAGCCCAAGTCCTTTTAGTGTTTCCCAGAAGAGAAATCATCATCTCTAAATGTCCCTACATATTTAGAAAACCCCAAAATATATTATTAATAATAATAATTATGGGTTTACTAATTGAAATATGCTGGCCCCCAGATTAAAGAGAAGACAACCAACACCAAAAGGGGTATATCAAATTCCTCCCACTCAACACCATAAAATGGGTAAATTATCACTCACAATTATCAAGGCAAATCCTCTTAGGATCAGGAACTCCACCTCCTTGCTGATTCAGCAATCCACCACTTCCCACATTAGACACCAGGCTGCTTGTGGTAACAAAAGAGTGGGAACGTCCCAAGACATGGGGAACTGATGGAACAAGTGTAGCCACAGTTACAGATGAGGGAGGATGGATAGAAGAGACAAGAGAAGCAAGAGAAGAGTTAGAGTTGAAGGAGGATGAAGAGTAAGCAGATGGCTCCACATGGTTCATCTTCTCCACTAACTTCTCTGCAGATTTAACCGCAGCAGGTCTTCTCCTGTTCCGTATCCAGTTCTAATAAAATAAATTTGAATTACATAGGTAACCACAGTAACCCTTTACACACATCCGGAGTCTGAGTCTTAGTAAGTCAGTTATGCATGGTAAAACTGTCACTTCACAGCAAACATAAAAACCAGCAAATGTCTGAAGATATCCTTTTGTAAACCTGAAAGTGAGTGTTTAAGGGAAGTTCTTAAGTGTAAACAGCAAATATTTAGTACCCATAGTGTAACTGTCAAAGAAAAAAAGGGCTCCTCAGGTCCTAGTCAGCCATTGATGTGAATTATAAGCAGTGGATCCAGACTTTTGGTCACTACTGTACATTAGTACATAGGCATATTAGGATCAAGCACCTTACTCCCTGTAATAGATCGGGGAGAACAGTAAAATATGTTGTGAAATAGCAACATTGATGTAAAGCACTTCTCTGCCTATTATTGTGCACATGTTAACCTTTGGCCTTTTCATGTCTAATATAATCTTAAGCTATGCCCATCTGATCTTATAGTTTAGAGGCCCCTGATATACCACAATTGGCCATCATTACAATTAATGCTAATGATAATTCACCCATATTTGTTTGTTAGCCAGTAATGACAATTTGTTACTTAGAAAAGTGGCTATATGTGATATGCAGAGCATTACAAGGGCTATACAGTACACATATTGCATTACATTACGCACAAACCAGCCTAGCTATTATTGGCTTCACGTGTTATGTCTATATTAGCTGTCTGAAAAGGCTGGCTGACTGGCAAACAAAACTTATAGAATGCAAATGCAAACTACCATGACTAGGACAGTCCATTTATGTTGTTGAACTGTAACATCAGTGAAATTAGCTAGATTCTAATCTCTGATAGAGTTAGGTTAGATTTTACATCACTGTTTACTCTCTGCACTACAAGAAGCCACCAGCTAGCACAGCTGGCAAAAAAATTAACAGAATTATTCTCCAAGGTGATACCTAATTCCTGGTAAACCTATTAGTCTCAATATTATTAGCCATAGGAAAGACTATTTGTACATGTATTACCCTATATAGTAAAAAAGAAAAAGCTTGAGAGTAAGAGTGAACTAGAGAAAGATTGTGCTTTATACACTTAAACACCTGGAGTTGAGGAGTTTCAGTATCTAATCACAACCTCAATCCCACAATCTCATATTCTAGCACTCTTCCAATCAAACACCAAACAAATTACTTTGTCGGGTAGCATTCCTCATCTCTATTACATCCCTCCGACCAGAATAGCACATGAATACTCATAACGTTATGTGCACTCATTATTATAGTCCCCCTCTCGGTACAGCAAGTCTACTTTGCAAAATAATTGTTTTTAGCAAACAAGATGAACTTGAAGAGGGGTTCATTTTTCACTTAAACTTGCAGTTCAAGGAAGGGCAAGATATGACTTTCTGGTCCAATGGCTGCTCATAATGTCAGGATCTTACTACTGTACATGAAGTTATGAAGCAATTTATTTTGAGGAGCCAGATAAGTGGCAGGTATACAAAACAAAGTAGGATTTTTGGAAGGTGGAGGGATTCTTTTGTACTGTGCTAAAGGTGGTCAAAGTTGCCAAAAAAGCTTACTAATGAACCAAGTGTGTGTGGATTGTAGAGGTGTGTGTGTGTGTAGGGGGGGGGGGGGAGGGGAATATACCCTCCCCTCACTATATAGCTAGACCTCAGAACAAATCAGTCACATATAAAAGCAGTAACCCACAAGCACCCAGTTTACACTAGTACCATAGCCTCCCAAAGAAATTACTATAACTAGGTTTTCATCTACAGATACAAGAAAGTTTTTCCTAGGGGGTTAGCTATATATATATATGTATTACCTTCACCACAGTATGGTCCAGCCCAGTCTTCTCAGCAGCTGCCTGATGGAGACTATGCAATTGCATAGAGGCACTGGTCATGCCAGATCTGTAAAATTCCTCCAAGATGGTCCTCTGCCATAGCATAATCAGAGTCCTCTTGCGAACATCAAATGTGATATTAGCGACCGGAAGGGTCTGGATCTCTTCATCATCTCCACCTCCACGATTCTCCGTACCATCTTCTACTTCGACCAAGTGCTCTATTTCGATATCTCCTTCGCTCACGCTCCCGTCTTCTTCCTCTATGGTACGATCCAGCACACCTTTGTTGAACTGCTGAGGAAGATCTAGGTCTTCGCTTGACTCCTGATTTACTAGCGTCACCACAACACCATCCTCAGACATGTTATATAAACTCAAATGATTGAATCTTCCTTGATCGCAAGGAGGTTAGGAATATGTCATGCCAACAGTTTTGAGATGAACTTTAGCACGATCATCCTGTGTACGTGTTACAAGATTAGATAGCGCGCGCAGGTGTTTGATCAAATTAAAAGGAAGAAATATTGAATTATTCACATGTGGGCGCAATGGATGAATCATTGAGGGAAGCTGCTTGTGCAGGGAATCTTCTTGCAGTAAAGAAGCTATTGAGTAATGGAGTTAATATTAATTCTCAAAATTCCATGAATGGATGGTAAGTTTTTCTACCGTAGCTATCTTTGTAGCGCCTCAGTGGGTGTGATACAACAGTATCTATAGCCAAGTCCACAGAAAAAAGCCTGCTGTAGAGATTCTATGGTATTTGTTTATGGATGTTGCCAATACTCTAGATGTGACCTGTAGCTATAGACCATATAATATGCTAGTCTCATGGGCCAACCCCCCTCCTTTCTAATGATAAGATGGGAAGGGTCTGGTGAAGCTTGTTCACGGAATGTAAATAGTCCAAAAGCTTCACAACTGTCATAGCTACATGTAGCATCTTTCTAACACAGGAGTAAGCATTTTACCTACCGTATAGTGCTTTATTTTGGAGGAGCTCAACTTTCATGTTTTTCACAGAGTAAAAAGATACACCAAACTTTTTGCTCTTGAAACTATAATCTGCAATTTTCTTCTCCATTTACCTGGCCTCTGGCCTCGTGAAAGTTGTTTCCTGAAAAGCTTCAGTAGAACCTATTCCAAGAAAGTTGAACTCCTCCAAAATAAATCACTAACTATACCATAGTTAAATCCAGCTACTAAAATTGTAAACTACAATCACCATAGTTTCTGGGGCCAGACTTTACTCTTCAGGATGGTTACCTGTTAGCAGGGTAAGATGAATTCTTTGTTTTGTGTTAATGTTATTGAAATAAACTATCACCAACTAACTACATACCATTCTGAAGAGGTGGGCTACACAATCTCAGTGAGTATTGATCTGCTGTATCCTTTGTGCCCAGTGCAGCCAATAAAGCAACATTATGCCAAGTAACACCAAAAACTATATTATTTGCTTAATTCATTCAAGGCAAGAGCTGGTCTGTAATATAGCTCTGCTGATTCCTGACTTTACAATAATAGGGTATTGATCTTGATCAGAAAGTGTATGTGTCTCCTTGTTTACCCTTTACCTGTCCACTGCTTGCTGCTTGGCCATCCAAGGTTGTGGGGCATGGGGGGGAGTGAAAGAGGGCCTGTTTCATACTGCAGAAAAGCCATCTTATAGTGTTCTAGATTCAAGTTTCCTATCTGAGATCCTTTTATATAATGTTTGTGTTTAACAGGACAGCATTGCACTGGGCATGTAAGCGAAAACACATCTCCATAATCCAATTTCTTCTTGCTAATGGAGCAGACATCAATATGAAGACATCTAAAGGCGAGAAACCAGATACTTTGACTTCATCAGATGAAGTACTTTCTCTTTTAGGATGTCCCATGGAAGAAAGAGTAAAAAAACTGAAATCAGCATCTCAATGTGAACTTCCAATTTTACCAAATTATCTCAAGAACCCACCATTTCCTTACAGTAATAATTTAGAGGTCGAGACTAACAAAGAATCATCACTTCTCATCAGTGACAGTTGTGTAACAGATACAGGTCAAACTGTGGGCTCTCCTTGTGTCATTGAAAAGTATAGGAATGATGAAGGCAGCACAAAGATATCCACTAGTGACGAAAGGATTGAGGTGCATAAAGCTGATGATGTTACCTTGGTAAAGATCAGAGTACATGGAGCCATCGAAGATGACTTTATAGAAGTGGAAATTTCACCTCTAACTTACCAGGCCTTGCTTGATGTATGTATGGAAGAGCTGGATATACAAACTTCTAGAATATTAAAAATTCGAAAGTTACCAGATGTTTTGATCCGAAAAGATAATGATGTTAGACGAATACTCAATGGACAGAAGTTGGAGGTGGTGCTAAAGTAATATCACACTGTTTCTTCTGACCATCATTCACAAATTCCTCTCATTATTTTTTGTTGCTCATAATGTACATACCATACTTACTGGTACTGTAACTAGTTATTTGGATCAGAGCTATGGCAGAATGCATGTCTATGCATGAGTTTGGTATCTAGAAGAAAGGTCACAGAGAGAAAGAGAGAGAGAACAGTCTATAGTGGCCTTAAGCCACTTATTCTTCTCATACATTAACAAAAACTGCTAGTCTTAAGTTACAGTACCAGATAAACTCTTAAATCTTAGCTCTGGTTGACAAATCCAATGGTACTGTTGAAAAACCACTTGTATTATTTCACCCTGTATCTCCAAAGCAGTAACAGCTATCCACACAGGGGCTTGCACCATTGAAAAGATCAGATTTCTAATTTTCATTGCATTTCTTTATATTAGAATAAGCCCATACAGGAAGCAAACTGCAAACGGACAAAGTTGTGTCATTAGGTACCATACAAAACTACCCCAAGATGGCATTGGAATGTACCCCAGCTGTGACGTCATGTTAATTATTGCAATATTAAATTCCTCAGTGCTTTACGTGAAAAGGGCTATTATAGAGGCGAAATTTAGTCCGCTTCAATAAGCTTAGCTATCAAAGTTGCACTGCTTGAATTTTGCATAGTGAGCATCTTTAAGAATTGGTTGGGAGGGGAGTTAAGAATGACTATACAGTGGAACCCAGTCATGAAATTTATTATGTATTTATAGGCAGTATATTACATTGTGGTGATTAAAATGGAGTTCTCACAGGAAAGAGTCTACGTAACTGTTCCACGAATATAAATGTAAAAACGGTGTGAGGTCCAAGACGTATGAAAGCTGGGGTATATCCCTACAAAAAATAGAAAGTTTGTAATGAAACCTGGTAGTCATAAACTGTGAGAGTCCAATTTTATGGACAATTAACCCACTTCAAGCCATATTAATTTTGCACCCAGGATTCATCCCGAGACAGGTCTGGACACTTATGGAAGAATACAGGTGTGGCTTTGTACAATGCTAACTAGTTATATTTACTAACTAACAAGAAAAATTGTGTTCATGTGAGCATTATTACTACACTGACCACACTTCTCTATGGCATATCTCTTTACAAAAGAAAGAGGACCCTCACATCTTCCCTTGTACAGGGAAGAGAGGGTTTCTCTGTTAAAACAGCTCTGACTGAGGTATATACATATCAAGTATATGAAGTCTAAATAATTTTGATGCAAAATAAGTGGTATAGTTGTATATTTTGTTACTCCGACCTTGAAAAATCCAAATGGGCCTGTCTGGGCAGTATAAATGAAACAACGCATTACAGATTTGTACTCTCCAGGTCTAGCATTCATCATGCGTGTCTTCAAAACATCAACTGGTTGAGTTGCTGTGGTAGCCACCATACCCTTAAAGAAAAGGTGAGGGGAAAGAGACCATCATTGTTGGGGTGATTGGAATGAAGGGGTTATCATTGTAGTACAATATATAGTGATGGAAGGGTTATCTTGACTACTGTACAATATGTAAGTCCATTAAATGAGAGGAATGTCTGTAATGTTACTAATTTTTATGTGGAGTTAGCGACAACTAAGGATCAAGATTGAATCAAGGAGATATTATACCATCCAGAAGACTTGCCAGGACCTAGAGATCTCAACTGATTAAGGACTCACTGCAACAATACTCGAAGAGAAGTGTGTGATGATATTGTCTTTGAAATAACCAGTAGAGAGAAGCATCTGCTTTACTTGCTCGTAGAATGCAATCTACAATGTAATAAATAATAAATTGCATGCAGAAGAGACACCATACTCTCTACTTCCCCCAGTGGCCACAGTCATAAATGTACATCTGTCTGACTTCCCAAAGTTGAGTAGAGTTGTCAGGCCTACACAACCCAGAGGTATTTTCTTGCACTCTAGGCCAAAGTCTATAATGAAGGGCAATATTCCTGGCCAAGTATTGCTGGCATCATGGTCCAAAATGATGTAAAATGTGGTACACTGGAGGTATTACAATGTACTGTAGCTATCTATAGCAGATGCAATGGCTAAGCACATATAATTATGATGCTGCATCTATGTAAATCTAACTTCAATCTTCACTCTCTAGTTATTATAGGTCTCCAGCTTATACTTAAATGATGTCTTCAAAGTTCATGATGAACTTTATGATCTGACCATACAATGGGGCTTTGACAAGTATAGCAAGCTATTGTTAGACCAAAAACAATCTCCTTTCTATCCTAGTTCAGTATCTCTATAAAGTTAGATGATTTTGTTTTCTGTATCTTGAGAGGATTTTTTTTTTTAATTGCTCTAAGCTACTTAATGGTATTGTGGGTTCCTACAGTTTCCTTCTTGTATGTATATACCTGTGAGAGTGTCATCAATATTGCTCTGGTGATGTTAAGGCTAGCACCAGTCCATAGTCGAAGCACACCCTCTATAGAGTTAAAAAAAAAAACAACTTTAGGGGAAGTTTCTTTATCAGAACTACCAAAGGAGGGACCATTAGAAAGCTCATTAAAAGAACTACACTTAAGTACTTCTAGAGGTAAGTGTGGTTGAGATGGCCCTCCATGAGTCAAGGCTAAAGAATTAATTTTGCCTCTTAATTTCTGTGAGAATGGTTCTCCTTCTTGTATTGTAAGTCCAGCTCCTAGTCCACTAAGCTGTCTGGCAATACAAGATATACATTGCCCTATGGAGCCTTTATGCCACTAAATTTTGTTGATTATTAGTTTCTCATCAAGTTCCTTCACCATTCAGCAAGTTTGTTACCAAATAATGGCCAAAGTGTGAAAAATTGATGCAGGCTCTGAAAAATGCAAAAAGTTGATGCAGGCTCTGATGAAAAAATCAAAAAAATACAGTGGCCTTACAGTGATGTGCATGAGCTCATACTCCTGCTACAAGTACACATATTAATTTTTGAAACACTTTATTTCCATGTCAGTAACAAACAGTAAATATAAAGTGACAATGAAATTAATTACATTGCACATTTAGACAACTCTGAAGCCTCTAGCTAAAATCACTAAATTTAGTGCCTGAAATTAGGTGTCCATGTAATATACCTTCTATGATCACTCGCCTAAGTCCATCAAACACGTGCTTGTACCTGTAGATCATACCAACACATGACATACGCATTTTACTACTTACCTACTACATACTGTATAGCGGGAAATTTTCAAGGGGTAACATCTTTGTGGTTTTCGTGGTTAGAATAAAACCACAAATGTTTTACCAGTGAACTTTTAATTTTATGGTTGAAACCATGCCCTTTCTGTACTCCCGTGGTTAAATGATTGCTCCTTGCCAGGTTTGACATTTGTTTCTCTGACAGCTAGCTGCTCTTTAATTGTGACGGCACTGAGCTGTAAAACAACGAATTTTTTTCCATGAATAAATTTGATAATTGAAAACCACGAAAATATTACCCCTCGAAAATTTCCCACTATATGGTACAATAGTTATGTCTCTATCACACCAATATATCAAGTGCTGATAAATTCATGGCTGCACACAAAGATAATAAAAACAATGACTTCAATGACCCAAACAGTGGGTAATGATGTTACAATAAAGACCTTAATGAGGGACATGATATCCTGTGGGTCCAGTGTATGTGCTAATGTAGTGTTTGATGGTAACCACTATATCAAGTCTAATCACCACCAGCATGCACACTTTCTTATTTACATCATTATATCCAGTATAGAAAAAGGCTGAACTAAGAACTTTCTTTGTGAAGCTTTTTTTATCATTTTGAAGGCAGAAGATGAAGGTGGCTATAAGGCTGTAGTATCCTAAGGTAACCTGTGGTATCCCATCCAGGACAAAATGAATTGACAATATTTTTAGGCATGACTAAAAATAACAGGAGTGGTTGTAGGATCAGAGAAGTTTTGGTATTTTTAAGGACATTACAAGTATTGAACAGAGGTAGTTTTGCTTTCACTAGACAGTTACATCTATGTTAAAGTTATGCCAACTACAGTAAATGACACATTTAACTATTGTATAAGCTAATTGCATCTGCTTTGTACTGTCACTCCCTTCGTCATTACCCTCCATTGCAGAATTACAACTGAAAGAAAGGAAGTGTGGAGTCAAAACACATGACATTAGTTACTCATTCATTTATTATCTATCTATTATGATTTCGCTCACGTGTAGTGTTTGCACCACAAAGAGATAATGTAAACTTCAGCTAACACTCCAAATTTTTCCTGTTTTTATTGCTATAGTGGTGTTAGCATGTTTACACATGCATTTATAATACTAACTGCCACCATACTGAATGTGCTATACTGCCACAAGAACTTTAATTAATATGCTGATACCTGTATATGAAAAAAAAAAAGGACTTTCTTATCTAATTACCACTACCATGTGCCCCAGCTCAACCTATACATGTGCTAATGTAGTGCACTAGGGACGATGCAAACATAGGATGGTCAGAAACTCCACTATACCTTCTAGGAGAAGATTTATTCTTTGGACTTCAGCCAATAAAATCACTTCCCAAGGATGGGAAGGTACCCTCAGGCCTCACCCCTCCCCCCCCCCATACTTTAAACCCACCCATTTAGCACCTCTTTCCTCTTAGACCATAGGAATTCATAACCCACATTCAGCAACACACACACACACACACTAGACCAATTATTTAGAGGGAGAACTCAGTCAATTACATTGTGATAGTCTATACCAGCAGACACACTAATCAGCAGCCAGAGTTACAACTTAGACAAAGGCCTACCGTCTTTGCTGCTTCAGAGGAAGCTTAGCATCATTCTGCATCCTGAAGTAACAGTACAGATAAAAAATAGTTGATCTATTCAGTAGGATACTCACCTAACATTGATCACATCAAATGGACTGCCCACAATTCCACCACAGAGGCCTAATGAAATATTGCGAATCATTAGTTACCTTACCAAAGACATAAGGCCACAGACCAAATTGCTAGGTCAAAGTATGCAACAAATTTAACGAGTGGAATTATATAGGGTGAGCAGTGGCTGAATTATAATTCTGCAGCATTAATCTCTCCATGGTAGTACTGTGGGTGACTATGCAATGCTGTATGAAGTCTCTTATTAACTTCACAGCTAAGCCATGGACTGGCTACTATAATGATTGCAAACATGGCTATCACATGATTATGAAACTTTGACCCCAAGAAACAGATCAATTAAGGTATTGCTTAAGCAGAAAATGTCTGTCCCATTAATTAAGGACTACACTCTATATTCTACCTCCTCTAGAGAGTCAAATACAAAAGATTATTTAGCATGTGTTTAATGCACATGTAACTGAAGAGGAACTGGACACAGACATGCAATGATATTCATGACTATTAGATATTACCTCCGAAGGCTCCCAAGAGTACCTTCTGATAAAAAGGCAGATTCCCTGCAGTGAAATATTATATAATAAACTATGCCTACACACTCATACCACATACATACACATAATGAACACTTAAATCTCACAGAGAGATCTATTGCAGCAAACCACTTCTAGTCGGTGCTCATATTTTATGAATTTAACATGCCTCTAGTGAAAATAGACTACTAATCTCAAGTATAGTAGATATTCTATTGACTAGCCTTGGTTTTTAGCTTCTAGTTTGGGTCTTAGGTAATCATATACTCCAAATCGAACAGTAGAATAGGTAATCTGCATGAGAAAATAAGCATATTAATTCCTTCCCTCCCTCTCACTGCTTTATCTTTATTATAACTCCATTGTAAATCCTATAGCCCAGTGAGTATGCATGTTCAAGGCCACGATTAGAGGGAATATTAAGTCAGGGATGAAGTAATGCCACAAAGCACAGGGATAGTAGAGTAGCAGGGAGTGAGTCAAAGAGCCTTAATTGACAAAAACATACTCTATTTCACCTCTCTCAAAGATAGGCAGAGTACATGTAACAATCTCTCACACAATATTAGTACCTGTCTTCCCAATGAAGCTGAGAGTCCATTGTAAAGTGTCAAAACTCCCTGTGTCTTTACTACTTGTACTGCCATTCCCACCACCCCCTTGGACACCACCTGTTGGGTTTGTAGGTGTACCTACATAGAGGAAGACCACTCCTATACACACACATATTGAACTGATGACCATTTACCCTTTAGGTATGGAGGTCTAAAAATGGTTAACCTCAAAACACATAAAAAGAAATGTCATATCTAACCCCTCACACACAGAGAAACCAAACCTATGATGCACTGAGTAGACTACATACAGCTACTGTCAGCTCTTAAAATACAGACAGAATGGTAGTTGAAGATTAGATGGTGTAATATACACAAGTAAGTTGACCTCTTTCTTTTGTTCCTGAGTAGCTCACATACAATTAAAGTCAAGCTTATGAAAGGGACTTTAAATATCCAGTGTGAAGAGGAATTAGCCAGCTAGCTTAATGTGTGCTATACTATCTAGTCTCTCCTTCACTGGCTGAAAAGGTTTTGCAAGGTAGTAAGTAACAGCCTCTCTGTATCCACAAATTATACCACTGAATACCTTATTAACACTAGGGGAAATGGTGGACCACTAGACTTTAACATTCTTTCCCTTAAAGGTAGCTAGTTAATTACATTCATAGCTCACTAATGGGTTTTAATTACCTTAAGAAGGTCAAGGGGGTGTGTAATAGATGCAGCCCCTGCTGAGGCCAGTCCACCAAAGTACCAGCGATGAGTAGTAATGTTCTTCTTTGAAGTTGCTGCTCTCTTCATCTTCTCCACCTACAAAGTGTTGGGCTATTGTTCGACTGGCGAGAGTGATCGCTGTATTACTTCAATGGATGAAATTATCAGCCATTCCACTCACTTGCTGAGTCTAGCTTCCTAACAATGACCTTTTCGCCATGAAGATCATTCCACCTCAATGATGGGCCGCAGAATCAGTAAACTTTGACCTTTACTAGAGTACAAAGTCCGACCACGTGGCGTTTATCATTTTCTAGTAACGTTTATCGTCTTCTGTAATAATGGCTGAGGTAGTACACAGGAATTTAGAAGCCATGCTTCCTCAATTAGAAGAGTTGGAAACATCTGGGATATTTTCACATGACGAGATAAGGTAAAAGAATACGTACTTTGGTCATTATATATTATCTGTGATTGCGTTTTTAAGTGGGTGGGACCATTTGTCATGAATTCCCATAAAAGATGAAGATGCACCTGCCTACAATTTTACATACGTAGTTTCAAGTATCCATGGGACCTCCTTGTTATGTGGCTGTGAGATAACAAACATAACTGGCTCTCTTCATGGAATTCTTTGTACCTTATTCCTTATTGGATGAGGAAAGACCCTGAGGATCCTTTATGCAGAGCAAATGTCCTATACCTTCTAGGTGGGTGATCGCCACTTTGGGGGGCAGCTTTTAACTGCAGGACTTCTTGTATGCATAGAATTGAAGCAATTCACTGCTATCATCTAGGTTGTCGATCAACACATGTTTTCTTGACATTCTTCCAGAGCTCACCTAAACTCAGCTGTCTTTATTTTGGTTCTATACAGTTGAGTCAGGTTCTATACAGTTGAGTCAGGCTCTATCTATGAGTGTTATCTAAACATAGAAATGTGCAAGTTATTTAGAGTGAATCAATAATATGATGAACTGGGATATCAAGGTTATTTGTGAGTGATTGAAACTTTTCCTTAAACTCTTTGGGAAGGGGGACAATGACCCTCCAACATTCATATTGAGGGGGGAGGTAATTCTCTTCCCCCTGTTAAGTTATCACTATGTCGATATCAAATGAGATTTTATTATTAGAAGTGAATGAGTTAGAAGTGTGTGAAGTGTTATTAGAAGTGAATGAGGTGTTATTAGTTAGAAGTGAGTGAAGTGTTATTAGTTAGAAGTGAGTGAGGTGTTATTAGTTAGAAGTGAGTGAGGTGTTATTAGTTAGAAGTGTGTGAGGTATTAGAAGTGAACGATGTGTTAAGTAAAAGTAGTGTGCACAGCTGTGTGTAATCAATTCTAAATTATAAATCAGGTTGAGCATTTAATCATCACATAACTCAAAAAAGTATGCACTTTTGATCCAGTTCAAAGTTTTCTGTGTCTTGTTAATCTCTCACCCCCTGAAAATGGTCTGCTTCTTGCTACATCATGACAATTTTTTTTTTGCATAGAACCATTGTCAAGTTCCGACGAAATCATGAGTACAGGATGATTCGACGTCCATCTCACAAAGATGATTTCCTAGCAGCCATTCAGTATGAGCTCCATCTTGACCTTCTACGTAAGCGCCGAAAGAAGGTAAGTTCTTATTAAACCAAGGGCCAGAGAATGAAACTTTTCAATAAAACTTATTAATGTTATAGCTGTGCTCAAAAATACAGAAAATGTGGGTGTGAAGTATTTCTATGGGATTTGAGGGTAACCTGAAGTGACCCAAAAGTGAACTTATAGTAGTGTCTGGTTTAAATGTCCCTGGGTTAAGCTTTCTTATTTCTGGAGAGATAAAAGTATGTACAAAAATTCACCTTTATAAAGATAATTACAGTGGAGATAATGAGTACATTTATTCAATTGATCAAAATGAGGACTCACTGATAATTCAACTCTTACCCAAAGAATGTGTGTTTGGAAATCACAATTCTTAGGAGATATATGTTTAAGGTCAATGAGAGGTCAGTGTGATATTTGAGAGATTAATGAATTTTTGTTGTTTTTTCTGCTTTGTTATTGATTTTATTTTCGTTTTTTATTGTTATTGTTGTTGTTGTTTGTTGTTTTCTCTCCCTTTCCTTTAATGAGGAACCACGGATTAATAGGTGTTATCTTCAATCTTTGTGGACATCACTTGATTGTCTGTGGTTGACGACAATATTTTAACCATATCTTTCTTTGACCACCTCTATACTCAATAAGCAAGCACTAGTAGTGCATTTGATATTTCCAAAATCTCTCCATAATGTCCAAAACTCTAGTCCCAATATGTTAGCTATGGAGCCTTGCCCTCTTGTCCAAGTCAGTCTATATTCATGCAGCGTCTGGGAGTTACTGGAACTAGGCGGGATGCTGACTATGGAATTCAGAACAGGGTGCATGGACTGTTTCGTGTAAGTTCATATTTCATGGTGTAATGGAACTATTAATAGGAATGTTATTGTATTGAATAGTAATAATATTTTCATTTTGGAATTTTGAATGCTAAGTCAGTGCATTATTTTGCAGTTTTGAACATTTCAAAGTGTCCTACAAGGGGAGTGTATGTATTTACAACTATTACAGTTTTTCATGGAAGAGTTTCACTGGTGTCCTCATTTCAGGGGGTTGGAATAGAGGAGTTCCACTGTATATAGAGGTGTCCTCATCTCAGGGGGTTGGTAATAGAGGAGTTCCACTGTATACAGAGGTGTCCTCATTTCAGGAGGTTGGAATAGAGGAGTTTCACTGTTACAGAGGTGTCCTCATCTCACGAGGTTGGAATAGAGGAGTTTCACTGTATACAGAGGTGTCCTCATCTCTGGGGGTTGGAATAGAGGAGTTCCAACTGTATCTATAAACTTCTTTCTGAATCATGTGTATAGCGAGCCTTGAAGAAGTTCAAAGGAGATTTAAAGTTGTGGTTGCAGTATATTGAATTTGCCAAGAAGAGTGGCCGTAAACTGTCTCTAGGCCAGATCTATGGCAGAGCACTTGCTATTCATCCAAATTGCACAAGTGAGTCTATTTTCATGTCTGTATGTATAATCAGTCATGAATGGGGTACATGCTCAGAGAAACATAATAATATGCCATTGCAACATACCATGATCTGTTAATGCAACCAGCAGTCAGTGTGATAAAATAGCTACTCCTGACACTTTTGTCTTTGCTTCTTAAGCAAGTCAATGTTCTTCCTCAAGAGAAGTGGTGGGATAGGATTTCAGATCACATCGAAGCATTTAAGCCCCACCCACACCTACATCAAATCACTCAAGCCCCACCCCACACCTTCATCAAAACACTCAAGCCCCACCCCACACCTACATCAAAGCACTCAAGCCCCACCCCACACTTACATCAAAGGATTAAAACCCCACCTATATCAAAAGGAAGGTCTAAGGGACCCACTATATATGTCATATCTGGGAAGAACAGTGTATTAGAAGCATTGACAATACTCCATGTAGCCAAAAGCTGGCTAAAAAACTTGGCTAGAGCTTCCTGGTTCACATATACAGCTACCAGGAAGAATACTCCACTATGGTAATGAATATTGTATAATATGCAACTACTTGGGAGAGGACTAGCAAATGAATAATTACTTCAGGTCTCTGGATAATGGCAGCTAAATTTCAATTAGAAAATATTAAGGACGCATCATCTGCTCGATCTCTTCTTCAGCAAGGTCTCCGTGCCAATAACAATTCCCAACACCTCTGGCTGGAGGTAAGCTACATATATACTGATGTACACTGTCAAAAATGAGACCTCTAGTGCACAAGGTACAGCTATCTGACCCCTATTTTTATAGAGTCATACAGAACCTCTTGTTATTTAAATGGGATAATCTAATCTTCTTATCTCAGATCTTGTAATAGAACCACTCTGTTCTGTTTTATCTTACTGGTATTCCTCATTAAGCCAATGGGTATGCATGTTAGCTGTATACCTTTGAAAGTCTAGTCTGTGAATAATGCAAGACCAGTACAATGCCAGTCACATGCCAGGTCACATGTGCCATAAAGTCATGCTAAACACAACATTTTTTTTTTATTTCTTTGCAGTATTTTAGAATGGAGTTGATGCACACGGACAAAGTAAGTAAATATATTATAATGCTACATTTCCTATCACACCTCATGGGGGGGATGGAAGAAGGCATTCACCTTATCAGCATGTGGGTGGAATAAGGTAGGTAGCCTGGTTCAAGAGGAGGGTCTTTATCCCTTAAGTGCATTGTTGTGTTTTACAAACACTAAAGCCACAAACACTAAAGGTAATAAACTTAGAGCCATCTCTTATTATGTATACTGGCATAGTGGTGAAAATTTATGGTTCAAAGTCCAAGTTTGGGTGCTTCTATGTGTAAATTTCTTACATTACATCATTACTATTACATCTGTAATATACCTGTAATATTCAATAATATATAATAAGATTACTGTAATATACCATAATATACAATAAGAATACTGTAAGGAAATTTACACATAGAAGCACCCCAAAGTTTCGAAGTTTGGGCTTTAGCTAAGGGAAATAAGAAACTGAGTGTGAGTGAAATAATCAAACATTGGTTTTGAGGCCAAGTCATAACCACTTTAACACACTGTGCGTGGAACATCCAGTAATGTGCTTTTAAACAGCCAAATGACTATTATCCGCAAATACCTTGCTAATGATAGTAGTAAGGAGATCAACTTTAGAGTATGAGATACCATGTCACTACACCAATAATATTACTGTTGAATATGATTATTTATTGCTGATAATGCAAGTTTGATGTTGGCATATTAAATTACATAATGCTTCAGGATTAGGTAAAGTCCCAGGGAGTTCCCAAAAGCTAGTAAACATAAACATACAATATAACAGTATGACTCTCTAGATATTGGCATTACTACTATAATGGCTGTGGCTGTAGCTAGATCTTCAGTATGTCAAATAGTTAAATCTAATCCTAAAGCTAATGGGCTTGTTGTGATTGTCACAAATGATTACTGTAATACTCCTGGTTTATCTCCTCTTAATGGAGCTCCCTGTGATGGACACAACCTCTCAGAAGCATTCAAGAACCTAGAATTTGCTGTACACTGGGAAACAAATGTTGATTACATTAGATTAAAAGCGATAATATGTGAAATCAGTCGTCTTAAGAGACATCAAGTGGAGAACTATCGTTGTATAATCTTCATTTTTGCTGGCCATGGAACGGAGGGTGACTATCTTTTCATGCAAAAAGGTGAAAAGATCAGCATTTTTGCCAACATAGTCAATCCTCTTTTACCAAAGAGTTCCAAGGAGATTGGAAACATTCCAAAAGTTTATCTTATAGATGCTTGTCGTGGGGACAACTACACTCCAACTACTTTAGTAGCAAGAGGAAGTAGCATCACTCCTGAAGAGAAGTCTAGAGGAGGCTCTCTAATTGACACACTGAAAGTGGCTAGTGAAGGAGAGTTCCTTCTCTCTTTTTCAACAATGCCTAGCTACAAAGCATTTGAGGAATCAACTACTACTGGTGGTGGTGGTGGGGTGTGGTTTTCTTCACTTGTTGAGGCTCTACAGATGGACGAGTATTCCGGTCTCTCTCTGGATGATCTTCTGACAAAAACTAATAAATTAATGATGAGTAAGCTACAAGACCAACGACACTTCCAACAGCCAGAAAAGATTTCACGACTAAATGATATAATCTTCTTGCATCCAGGTACTATAATAATATATGTATATCTATGTATCAACTGGAAGGGTTACCTCAAGGCTGGTTTTATTATCGGGTTCTAATTTTAGCAAATTTATCTAGTAGGGTCTAAATCGCTAAATAAACAACCTGCTAAATTTAGTTTATCACACCACCTTACCGAGTAATTAAAAGGGGAGGGAGGGGTCTAAATCGTTGTTTATTGTTTTAGCTAATTACAGTTTCCTGCTTCACTAAGAGTATTTTAACAGTATAATTTATACTCAACTAGTTTATGTGTAAATGTATATATACTCTTATCACTACTATTATCAAAAATCGCTAAAATTAGAACCCACTAAATCCTTCTTGGCCTCAAATCAGAACCCGCTAATAAAACCAGCCTTAAGGTAACAGCCTGAAGAATTTTAGCTATATTCCTGTAGATGACTAGGATATCAGAACTTGGTTTCAATCAGGTTCATGTAAAGAGGCTAGACTGACCTTGTAGTTAATGAGAATGAGTACTAACTAATAGTAACTATCCTTACTTGAGCCATTGAGCTGCTGCTGACAATATATTATACAATAGCAGTGGTTACCTTCTCCCTGTGAAAGTAATGTTTCTGGTGACACTCTATAGATGCAGGTCATCAACCTAAGAGTGTTGTATGTTCAGCTCCTGGCCAAGTAATTCCAAGTTACACAACTCCAAGCCGAGTGGTTCCCAGCTGCACAACTCCAAGCCAAGTAATTCCTAGCTGCACAGCTCCTGGCCAAGTAATTCCAAGTTACACAACTCCAAGCCGAGTGGTTCCTAGCTGCACAACTCCAAGCCAAGTAATTCCAAGCTGCACAGCTCCAAGCCGAGTAGCTCCTATCTGCACAACTCCAAGCCAAGTAATTCCTGGTGAGATAGTACATAATCTTCCCCTAGCTTAAATATAAACGAGAGAGAAGTTTTTGATCCTCAAAGTCTGACTTTTGTGGTCATGCCTACAAACCACTGGTGCTAATACTTCACTGTTTACTTAAAATTGAAGAGACTGCACTTTTATAAAATACTTGGCAGGTCTCTTCTCTGATAACAACTAATGATTATGTATATTTTATAACTCATTGTAGTGGCTGCTGGGCCAGGGCCTAAAACTACTACATCCAACTATCGAACTCTACTCCATGAATATTTTCAAAAAGAAGGCATACACCCAAGATTTAACTTCATTGAAGATTACACCTGTAGGGTGCCAAGTTTCAAGTGCACCATTCAATTCACGTTAGATGGTAAAACCATAAGAGAAGAAAGTGAAACCTTTTCCAGAAAAGATCATGCCAAAGAAAATGCAGCATACAAGGTGATGTCAAACATGACCCAATCTCGAGGAAGGATTGCTTCTCCTCCTACTAATTCCGCTAATATTACATATAAAATGAAGCTGAAACAATATTATGACAAGCAAGGGCAACCATGGAAAGAGTTGGACTATAAAACTGAACCTGATTCAAGAGGTAGTTTTGTGTCACATATCTATATACCAGAGCTACAAAAAGAGGTGAAAGGTGAAAGTGCTCGAACCAAGAAGGAAGCCGAGCAGAATACTGCAAAGAAAGTTCTGCAGCTTTTACAGTATCACTAAAGAAACTGAAGCTAGTGTCTATGTGTGTCAATGCCTAATTACCATCACAATTGCTATAAAGTGATAATTTATGAAATAATAATGAAGCTTACTGTAGATCCAGTTAATTTCACTGTCACTTTAATTTCGCTATTTTCATGGTAGGTAAAGGGATACTAAAATAAAAAAAACTTCAATAATTATACGTACAGGCATTACCTAATTGAAACCCCTCCCCGCCAGTGAAAATAAAAAACGTGAATTGCTTCATATACAAGATTTTATGAGATCAAATAAAGTGTCTTGAAAATAACCGGATCTACGGTACTTATTTCATGCTAGTTATGTTTACTGACCAGGAATACCATAACTACTCCAGCATCACAATCATTATTGCATGATTTTTCTTAAGGAAAGGATTGTCTTTAGGTAGGTTTGCTATAGTTCCATAATTTCATTTGCCCAATTCCAACAGATACGTAAAAGACGTGAGATCCTGAAGCTGAAGGATGAGCAAGAAGAAGAGGAGGAGGAAGTGTCAGATGACTTCCTCTCTTATAAAGTTGCCTCCATTGTTTACCACCAAGCCAGCAAGGCAATACCAAGTAAATATACCTAGTCTCATCCTCAGACCCCTCCCCCTTCACCCACACATGGTAAAGTCAAAAAGCTACCCTCAGTAAGCTGACCAATCAATGTATGTCAGCTCTGCACCTATGTATTGGAGGTGTTATTCTTGTAGGTACCATATTGATGACTAGATTTGGGTGAATGGGTTAGGAGGTAAATCTACTTTTTTTTTTTTTTTTTTTTTTTTTTTTAATTTTTTTTTTTTTTTTTTTTTTTTTTTTTAGATGATGTTGAATTCAGACTAGCCTTTTTGCCAATATGCTGTTTATTTGATGAAACCCAATCTCTGCAGGATGAAATTTATGACAGGTATGCATAACATAGGATATTCTGCCTAAAGTATGCATGATCTAGAATGCTCTATCAAACATGGGCTTTGTTTGGTAGCACTGGTGGGCAGTAGGTACTTTCACTGGGGTAGTAATTACAGTATTAAACATGGGCTTTGTTTGGTAGCACTGGTGGGCAGTAGGTACTTTCACTGGGGTAGTAATTACAGTATTAAACATGGGCTTTGTTTGGTAGCACTGGTGGGCAGTAGGTACTTTCACTGGGGTAGTAATTACAGTATTAAACATGGGCTTTGTTTGGTAGCACTGGTGGGCAGTAGGTATTTTCACTGGAGTAGTAATTACAGTATTAAACATGGGCTTTGTTTGGTAGCGCTGGTGGGCAGTAGGTATTTTCACTGGGGTAGTAATTACAGTATTAAACATGGGCTTTGTTTGGTAGCACTGGTGGGCAGTAGGTACTTTCACTGGGGGTAGTAATTACAGTGTTAAACATGGGCTTTGTTTGGTAGCACTGGTGGGCAGTGGGTACTTTCACTGGGGTAGTAATTACAGTATCAAACATGGGCTTTGTTTGGTAGCACTGGTGGGCAGTAGGTATTCTCACTGTGGTTTATAGTGTAGTAATTACAGTGAGCCTCTGTCTTGATCAGAGTAGTGGGGGGGGGGGGAGGAAGGAGTTGATGTTATAGACAAGCTATAGTGTGCATGAGGTATCTTCATTTCAGGGGATTGGAATAGGGTGATTATACTGTATACAGTCGTGTCCTGAATAATACAAAAAGTATAATCTGAAGAGTATTTAGCCCTATGTATGAGTGTGGTTATCATTTAGGAGTCAAGTGAGCACCTTGACCTCTCCTTTGAACCTTATGTAATCAGGGTTTGTGGGTGTGTGAAGGGGAGGTCTCCGAGGAAATTAGTGCAATATGTTGAAGATACCAGGGAGACCAAATCCTCAAAATTTTTCTGGGCCCCAACCCCCTCACATTTCTGAGCTTTGTTGATGCACCAACCCCTCCATAAGCCAAAAATCCTCTATGAAACCATGGTAATAAAATACAACTTAATATGTGCACTCAAACAAAATACAGATAAATCTATAGTCAGATCTACTGGTGTAAAAGTGCTTGAATTACTGTTAAACTAATTTTGTTCTATGTTTTTATTCAGCATAAAAAAGGATTTTCCTTTGAACTCGTTGACTTGGGATGCTTTAGCTAGAAGACACTGGATAGGAATTGACACATCTTCTCTGAAAGGTAGTGACTGTAACTAGGCTCCAGTAAATTATGCCTGGCATAATTAGAGCATAATAGGCTCAACCATTATGCTGGGCATAATTGAGCATAATAGGCTCAACCATTATGCTGGGCATAATTGAGCATAATAGGGAGCTTCAACCATTATGGTTACATAGTTTGGAATTGATCATGACTGACTAGTACATGGCCTAAGCACATGTTGTAGCTAGTTAGCTGAATAGTACTTCTAATCCTGAGATTGAGAGTAGTAGCAGCAGTGAATCATAGAGTGAGAGCTCTTTAAAAATAGGACTGCTTCATTGCTAAGTACCAAGTCTGATTTGTGTTGAAAAGGGAATATACTGACTCAATTTGTTCTAAAAAAGTAGAGCATAATGGGTAGAATTCAGAGCATAATAGGTTTAGATTTTGAGCAATGCTCCAAAGCATAATGGGCAAAAATTTGAGCATAATTTACTGGACTCTAACTGTAACTGTAGGTCATGTTATGTAAACATTCCAGCTGCTGGGTGGCTGAGTTAACCTGAATACATAGAACCTAACAGTAGGTCATGTTATGCAACCTGGGTTAACCTGAATACTTATGGAACTAACAGTAGGTCATGTTATGTAAACATCCCAACTGCTGGGTGACCATTTACCTGAATACTTAATGGGGTTAGCTAGTTACATAATACATCTTATGGTCCTCAGTAAAGAGTGGTCTAGCTGTTGTCAAACATGATTTTCCTATTTGAATGGGTAATATGATGATAGGTTAGTGGAGGATAAAGTGCTCTATTGTACTATTGGCTACCATAATTATAACAAAATCAGCAAAAAAATTTCTTTTTTTTTTCCTTTTTTGTATATCTGGTTTTCCCAGATCTTACAACATACTGTAATAGTATATGGGGTGGTAGCACTAGAAAAGTTAGTGTGTGGGAAAGAACCCACCAATTCCACAAAACAAAAACAGGTATCTGGAAGTCATCTCTTTGCGTAAACTACTGGTCAAAGTGACATATGTACTACAGGTAAACTCCAAAGTAAGAAACAGCTTGAACTAGACATGCTAGCTACAGAGAAATTCCATCTTTAACTAGACTGCATATGTACTACAGAGAAACTCCATCTTTAACTAGACTGCATAGCTATGTACTGAAACTACAAAAATATTGTGATCTTTGAGCAAAGTATGAAATTTAGCTTTTGAGTTGCACTATTTAGTGTGACTATGGCTTCTACTGCCTCAGCATGACAAGCACTGTTCTCATGGCTTTGAAAAGCAGTTGTATCATCTTTTCTGTTACAGAATCCTCCATACAGTACAGATTAGATGGTGACTATAATCAATGTGTTAGCTAACTATAGAACTTACTTAGGTCAGCTCTCATTCTCCTTTATCCTTTTAAGCATGACAATCTTTATGAACTTAAAATCTAGCTGAAACCATCAGCTAGATTTTAAGCTGAAGCTAGCTGGTTTTAGCCCAAGCCAGACCCTTTGCTATGGTTATGGTGATATAGGCATGCAGATAATGTGGCCCAGACATATATCAGGTGGTTACTCTACATCAAATTTTTATTCAGACTCTCAGGTTTCAGAATTGGAATTGAAAACAGAGAAGGTATTTTCTGAAGGCCTTTCTCTCCTTGAATTAGAGAGCAGTAAAAATGGAGTGGATCCTAATAAGAAGCGTATTTTGGAGCATTATTTCAAGTGGTCACTGGAGAGATGGAATGACAATAACTCATCCAGAAATTTAAAGAAAAAGGTAATAATAATAATAATATTGGGACACTTCTGCTAACTCTTCATTCCACCACTAGGCTTCTTTTAAAAGTGCAGTGTACCTTGTATAATTATATGCTTCTAGTGAGTCCCCCTTGAGGTGTGTGTTACTGTGTATGTATGTGGGTACTGGGGTCCCCCTTGAGGTGCGTGTTGCTGTGTATGTATGTGGGTACTGGGGTCCCCATTGAGGTGTGTATTACTGTGTATGTATGTGGGTACTGGGGTCCCCCTTGAGGTGTGTGTTGCTGTGTATGTATGTGGGTACTGGGGTCCCCCTTGAGGTGTGTGTTACTGTGTATGTATGTGGGTACTGAGGTCCCTTTTGAGATGTATGTTGCTGTGTATGATGTACAAACCAAATTCTTGCAAGGATGGTAAAGAAGATTTTGCTATAACTACAATATCTGTGTCATTGACCTTGATCATGAAGACTTCATTGCCTTCCAGTTATTGCATGTCATAATGATCATGTTTACTGTGTACATTTCAGCAATTCTGTCAACAAGGAGGTGGAATAGTTCATTCTTGTTAGCATCACACAAGAAGCTTTGCCATTTTTTTAGTGCCTTGTTAATTCCTGTCATCCTCATTATCTTGCTTTGATCTTGTTTCATGCTTCAAGCTGAATGGCAAGTACACATCAGAAGATGTCTGTTCTTTTGTACTTGGCAGAAATTGATTGTATATTGGGGAGAATATTTACTCTGGCATAGTCATCAAATGTTTTTGATGTACATGAGGGCAGAGAGTTTACTTATGCTTAGCCATCAATGGTGATAGCAACTGCTTCTGGTTCCGTATCTGGTGTCTGGTGTCTGTCGTCACTTGGGATTAAAGAAGTTCAACAAGATAAGATTTCTGACAACTTCCCATTGTCACTCAAAGCAGCAGGAACTGGCTAATTTTCAACTCCTTTAAGTCACACTACTTGTTATAAAGAGGTATGAGAAGAAGTGACAGTCTTCCTTCAGTGCCTTGTGCTTGGAGTACATTCTTACTTGAAAAAGTTAAGCTTGAATGGTTTATAGAACAATGACTGTTCTTTGCTTTCCAGTCCCTTCATAAATATGGAATCTTTCCATACCTCTCACATAATGTGCTAATTCATTCAGATGAGCAATCTCCTTGGTGTCATCTCCTTGGTGTCTAAGGTGTATGTGGGTTCTTGGGTCCCCCTTGAGGTGTGTGTTACTGTGTATGTATGTGGGTCCCCCTTGAGGTGTGTGTTGCTGTGTATGTATGTGGGTCCCTCTTGAGGTGTGTGTTGCTGTGTATGTATGTGGGCCCCTCTTGAGGTGTGTGTTGCTGTGTATGTATGTGGGTACTGAGTCCCCCTTGAGGTGTGTGTTGCTGTGTATGTATGTGGGTACTGGGTACCCCTTGAGGTGTGTGTTGCTGTGTATGTATGTGGGTACTGGGTTCCCTCTTGAGGTGTGTGTTACTGTGTATGTATGTGGGTACTGGGTTCCCTCTTGAGGTGTGTGTTACTGTGTATGTATGTGTGTACTGGGGTCCCCCTTGAGGTGTGTGTTACTGTGTATGTATGTAGGTACTGGGGGTTCCCCTTGAGGTGTGTGTTGCTGTGTATGAATGTGGGTACTAGGGCCACACTTGAGGTGTGTGTTACTGTGTATGTATGTAGGTACTGGGGTCCCCATTGAGGTGTGTATTACTGTGTATGTATGTGGGTACTGGGGTCCCACTTGAGGTGTGTGTTACTGTGTATGTATGTGGGTACTGAGGTCCCTTTTGAGATGTATGTTGCTGTGTATGATGTACAAACCAAATTCTTGCAAGGATGGTAAAGAAGATTTTGCTATAACTACAATATCTGTGTCATTGACCTTGATCATGAAGACTTCATTGCCTTCCAGTTATTGCATGTCATAATGATCATGTTTACTGTGTACATTTCAGCAATTCTGTCAACAAGGAGGTGGAATAGTTCATTCTTGTTAGCATCACACAAGAAGCTTTGCCATTTTTTTTAGTGCCTTGTTAATTCCTGTCATCCTCATTATCTTGCTTTGATCTTGTTTCATGCTTCAAGCTGAATGGCAAGTACACATCAGAAGATGTCTGTTCTTTTGTACTTGGCAGAAATTGATTGTATATTGGGGAGAATATTTACTCTGGCATAGTCATCAAATGTTTTTGATGTACATGAGGGCAGAGAGTTTACTTATGCTTAGCCATCAATGGTGATAGCAACTGCTTCTGGTTCCGTATCTGGTGTCTGGTGTCTGTCGTCACTTGGGATTAAAGAAGTTCAACAAGATAAGATTTCTGACAACTTCCCATTGTCACTCAAAGCAGCAGGAACTGGCTAATTTTCAACTCCTTTAAGTCACACTACTTGTTATAAAGAGGTATGAGAAGAAGTGACAGTCTTCCTTCAGTGCCTTGTGCTTGGAGTACATTCTTACTTGAAAAAGTTAAGCTTGAATGGTTTATAGAACAATGACTGTTCTTTGCTTTCCAGTCCCTTCATAAATATGGAATCTTTCCATACCTCTCACATAATGTGCTAATTCATTCAGATGAGCAATCTCCTTGGTGTCATCTCCTTGGTGTCTAAGGTGTATGTGGGTTCTTGGGTCCCCCTTGAGGTGTGTGTTACTGTGGGTCCCCCTTGAGGTGTGTGTTGTTGTGTATGTATGTGGGTCCCTCTTGAGGTGTGTGTTGCTGTGTATGTATGTGGGCCCCTCTTGAGGTGTGTGTTGCTGTGTATGTATGTGGGTACTGAGTCCCCCTTGAGGTGTGTGTTGCTGTGTATGTATGTGGGTACTGGGTACCCCTTGAGGTGTGTGTTGCTGTGTATGTATGTGGGTACTGGGTTCCCTCTTGAGGTGTGTGTTACTGTGTATGTATGTGGGTACTGGGTTCCCTCTTGAGGTGTGTGTTACTGTGTATGTATGTAGGTACTGGGGGTTCCCCTTGAGGTGTATGTTACTGCGTATGTATGTAGGTACCCCTTGAGGTGTGTATGTGTGGGTACTGGGGTTTGTGTATGTTTGTGGGTACTGTACTATGGCCCCCCTTGATGTGTGTGTTATTGTGTACATAGGTGTGTGTTGCTGTGTATGTGTGGGTACTGGGGCTTTCTTTGAGGTGTATATTTGGGTCTGTGTAAGTATGTGGGTACTGGGGTCCCCCTTGAGGTGTGTGTTTCTGTGTGTTATCCTTAGGAGTTGTTATTACTCTGTGTGCTCACACTATCTAATTTAAACACTTAATTGTGTCAATAATCACGGTGCTCTCTAAATGTCTCTTAATCAGTTATTTATAGTGCCATCATATATGTAGGCTAAAAAGAGGCTGGTAACTTCATTCGAACAAGTGGCTAATGATGGTCAGCTCTCGGTGCAGATGTATCTGCAGTATGTGAGTATTATCTATTTATAGGTGCTGTTGAGATCTTCATATTATTTCAAATAATGAACTAGTGTCAGATAGAATCTACCCTTATTATTCTCGATATGAGATGTATTTTATTTTTAGTGAACTTTTTATTTTCAATGATAATGAGAACTTACATATCTAGGTCAATTTTGCAATGAGGTCTCTAAGGAATGAAAACCAATGCTGCTCTCAAAATTAACAGTTCCTTCTCTGTAGTTACTGAATGATGTTGTTAATCTGCAACTTCCTGAACTTATAAGGTATAATCATGATCACTCACCTTTAGGTAAAGCTTTTAGTGTCATTTGAGATGCATAAAGAAGCTAGTTTGGTGTTGTCTGTGGCTTTAAGAGCACACCCCACATCAGCAGAGCTATGGCTAATGCAAATAGAGATGCTGAGAACGCACTCCCCAGATGGTGAGGAATTGAGGAATGGAGAAGTTAATGTGAAGGAGTTGGGAGAGCTGTGCAGAAAAGCTCTGGGTGAAGTACAAATTAAGGTACTAAAGCTTTATAATAATTATAACTAATAATCAATATTATAAACTTGATAGCATGGCGGCATTATGGATGTTAATAGCTGAGTGTATACAAAATTGGTGGATGGACTTAACCTTTTCAAAGTACAATAATAATAATAATAGCTCTAGCTGAATAACAGAGTGGTATTACCAGATATCTGCAAGGTTGAGGCAGTGAGGGATTTTAGATGCCTGCAGATCAAGAGAGATGTCAGAGCATTCTTGGGGCTAGCTGCACTTCTTTACATATATATGCACAGCAGCTACAGCTCTGACTGGTAGCTGTGCACCAGGATTCCATCCATTAAATAAATTCGCTCTGTGTGTGTCTGGAGAGTACTAGCATCAGTATCAGTCATAAGTACAACACTCTGGTACTTTAATGTTGGAATGACTTATACTTACTAGCACAGGGCTAGGTTTAAGGGCTAAGGAATAGCGGGGATAGAGGTTAGCAGGATAAAGGCTAGCAGGATAAAGAATAGCTATAGTTATATAGTTATAGGTGTTATAAGACTATATTCCAGTTCAATGCTATGCACCCAACTCAGCTCTAACTGAATCAGCCTACTCTCCATGTTTTTTTGTTTTATTTTTTGTTTTTGTTTGTTTGTTTTGCTGTTTTTTTTGTGTGTGTGTGTTAGGACTCACTTCCTATATGGCTACTGTGGTTAGAGAAAATAACTGAGAGCTCATCCCAAGAAGATGTTGAAGATATTTTTATGGTCTGTACTTTTTGTAGAAAAAAATCCAACTTGGATGCTTTGTCAATTTGTTTGGTAATGTCATTTATATAACCTTGGTAACCACTCTGTACTATGATTTGTGAACCCTTGTGGCTACTACTCTGTACTATGAACCATTTTATATTATGAACCCTCATTTCATTTGTGTAGGCTGGTGTGAGTTGTGGGTGTGATGAAGTAGCAGAACCTCTTGCTAGCTGCTACTTGGATTGGGCTTTGAGTTGTGGCGGTTTATCTAAGGCTAGGAAGACATACAGCAAGTATATATTTAGTAATATATAGTGGGTATGCAGTGGTGTAGCTAAGACCATGGACTATGAACTTTTAATAGTTGTTAGTTGTGTCTTTTAATAGTTAAATATACTACACTAGCAAGGCCTAGAGAGATGGCTATACCATTGGTAATGTGTATTCTGTACATGTAATGTCAGAGATGCGATGGAATCTAAAGTGATGTAGCCACCAACAGAGTTAGATTTGATTACATCATTTTAAATTTGTTTGCATGTTCTAATAGCAGGTATAAGACACGTCCCCCTTCTTGCTAGAACTGTAATGTATATCAGAACTTCTACACTTGGCTACTGCTTGTTTTGTAAAATGTTTCAGGTTACTTAAGCACTTCCCTGTACCATATTCTCTCTATGAGAAGTGTCTGGAGTTAGAGCGACAAGCTCTCACCTCCAGCAGTGGGGGGATGAAGAGATTAAGGAGTTTATTAGAGAAGGCGGTTAGAGATTATGGTGATGTAAGAGTTGGTAAGTGAATGTTAGCTTGTAACAAAATTAGTTGGAGGAAATGGGAACTCAAGTAGGTTTAGCTGTTAGCTAGACATATGAGGGGGCCACTAACTAATCATGAAAGGTTTTTGCATTTCATTTATAGGTAACTAAGTGATATACTCCTATATAGTAAAACTTGTGTGGATGAAAGTTATCTCAAATTGAAGCTCTGAGCTGCTTATTCAGGGTTTTGTTATTTGTAATTGATGAGCTCTCAAGGGACAGTAGACCTGATCCCAATGTGTCCTTTATTCAGAGATTCCACTGTACTACAAGGGACAGTAGACCTGATCCCAATGTGTCCTTTATTCAGAGATTCCACTGTACTACAAGGGACAGTAGACCTGTCTTTTGTACTGCTTGTGCAAACTCCTATATAATAAGTGTCAATCTCTTTTTCACATTCAGACTTGTGGTTGAAATACATCTCTGCTGAGCTATATCTAGAAGAAGGGAGTTTGGAAGAGGTAGGAAAGCTCTACTGGAGAGCTATGAAGGAGCTTCAACCTTCACTCACTGCCACCTTTGTTGAACATTATTCCTTACTGCACTCCAGTATGAAGTAGACACATAACTTACTATTGCCATAAGTATTGATCAACAAAAATGTATATTTGGTTGCCAGTTAGTATGTGTACATCACAATCAAACCTTTTTTGTGTGTGTGTGTGTGTGTGTGTGTGTGTATAATTTTGTATTAGTGGATGCAACTAGCAATTATATTTTACTTAGTAACAGAGCAAATATGCAGAATGTGATAGCCACCCATACAACCCTATCTTAGGCTTGACATCACAAAGTACCAGTTAATGAGTGGCCTATAATCCTGGCAGAACTAGTCTATTACATTGCTATATCTTTTCATGTGAGATGTCATATTCGGTGTCTATAGTATCATCCTGTTTCTGATACTATGCTCAAGTAGCTAATGCTTAAAAATCTGAAACATTATGCCTACAACTATTGATATTGCTAAGGTGGAAGTTTACAATGAGGTGTGGCTATATTTGAATCTCTTTTAGTACGTAGAGTTGAATCTATTTCATTTCTCGATGGATCCTTCCCAGTGCACAATATAAACTATTAATACACTTAATGGTGTCATGACACTAATGACTACAAACTCAAGGCACTGAAATTGGATAAGGGAATGAAATAATACAGCAAATAATGGCCTGATATCAGTATAGACTAGCACCTGATGCATTTTACATGCCATTAACAGATACATGACTAAAGCTATTCAGATACATATGCTAAGTCATGTAATTCAGACTTTTGAAATGCCATGGTGTATAGCTAAAGGTCATTCTTAGCAGTACACGTCTAGGCTCATGTGGCCTGAGTATTAGCTACATGTGGCCTATGTATGCTTGGATCAGTCATAGTATGACTGAAACAAATACACTGATTTAAGCTCACAACTGCTATACAGATAATAATAATCTGTTATTGTACTAAAGGAGCTGTAATAGGGGCTACCTTCAGACAAGACTGTTTTCAGTTGCTTGAAAATATGATTATTAGTAACTGCCTCCATTAGCTAGTGTCCTGTTGTGGAGTCACCACCAATATCAGTATCTGAACCTTGAGGTTCATCTCCAGTTAGTCATCCATTAATAATTATTATCTTACTATGATCTCAGCTCACTATGATCCCAGCTTCAGGGTAATTAAGGTATGTAATAATGACTCAGAATTTAACAGTTGTTTTATCTTACTATTGTTAATCTGAACCTTGGTTAGCACCTACTCAATAATAGAACTTGTGATTTGTGCACTTTAATGTTGTGTTGTGTTAGGTAATTCATCCTGTATGACCTGCTCTTGATATTTGTATGAGTATACCTGGCTTTAGTTTATACATGTACTTGATCAGCTAGCTCATCCTACATAAGAGGATATGTATGGCTCCCCACTTAAAAGGATATACAATGACCTGCTCTTGATATTTGTATGAGTATACCTGGCTTTAGTTTATACATGTACTTGATCAGCTAGCTCATCCTACATAAGAGGATATGTATGGCTCCCCACTTAAAAGGATATACAATGCTCATCCCACTTAACCGGTATATTATGTATGCTCAAATTGCTCAAGGGGATCTGTAATTATACTCACCCCCCACTCAATAGATCACTATTCCACATAATAATTGTTACCACATACTAGAAGTGTCCATTTTTCTCTAGCTTAAGGACATTGTGACCACATTCATCCTTACCTGATATCCTTGATAGCAGTTTCTTCCTCAAACAACCTATTAGGAATGATACAACCTTAATGAATCCAGTCTTAAGGTATATAGCTAGCCTTACAACTTAATAATAACTACTGTGCCAAGGTGGTAGCTAACTATGTTGCTATACAGACCTGATGCTAACAGCACACACAGCTGTAAAGCAAAGTTACTTAGCTATAATTATGTTAGTGGCTAGATTATTACACTAAAATATCTGAGTGGTCAGTAAAACAGGTTGTTATATCATCTAATGTAATTTAGTCACTAATTAATTAAGGAGGTGGTGCACGTGATAGCTAATGGTTAGGTATAAAAAGAACATTTCCCTTCAACAAAAAATTAAGATATACCCCTGGTTCCACTAGTAATAGCTAACTAGGGCTCTTTCTCATTCTATTCAGATTACACCATTGTTAATTGTACTATTGTACTGTACTGTATCTAGCTCTAGCCCAGCCCTAGCCCATAGCAATAATACAATTGACAATGAGGATAATCTATTACACATGGGAAAAAGAGCCGTAACTGGCTATATAGAAACATTACACAGGTGCATGGTCTCTGAATGCTGAGAAGAAAAGTAAACTATGCCATACCCCTCTATACCAACTCACATGACATGAATATATACACTACTTAAGCTTAAGATAGTTCATTTTCTGGTCCAAATGAATATACACATAATTACTCTTCTTATGAGTAATGTCAACCACTATCATGCCAGATGCTAGAGACAGTTATCAGGGGTGTAGATAGCCAAGGGGTGGGTGGGTGTGCAAACATAAGCATTGCCCCCTTTTTGGGCACACCCACTAATAATATGCATCTACTACTGCTTCATTGAAGAAATTCATTAGCTATGTTTTAGATTGCTAAACTGCAGGTATGCAGCTCCCCCTATCACCCACCCATCTACATCCCAGTTTGTTTTAGTTGTAAAGAAGATTCAGAAAGCATTTTCAGTTTTTACTATGTGATTCAATAAACTGGAGAAAGGGAAGTAAGGAAATTTTGGCTTCTGTTTACTTCTGTGGTGAATATTTACTGATATGCCTTTTCAGGTCAGGAGTCAGATGGAGTAGCTTTTTAAAACTACAATGCTATTAGTAAGACCAACTACCTATACCATAACCTTTAATTCCTAAAAAGCACAGTTGTTATACTTTTAGTAGCAACCCATAAAGTACTTGTCCATATCCTAAAAACAATATTATTGTATTTACCACTGAAACCTTATACATTACTGCAAACTATGCAGGTGCACAAGTATTTACAGTACATACAGCTGAGTCTCAGGTTGTAAATCATTGTTGACTGCATTCCTTGTCCTCTGTCTCCCCCTGACTAATTCCTGACAGCATTAACTATACTGGTAAATTGTTTTCTTATATAGTTGTCGCTCAAGATAGGAGTCGGAAATATTAGAATAAACTTCAAAACTTATGTGAAATGAATCACACTGAAACCAGTGATCAACACACATAATGACATGACAAAAATGGAAGTGACCAGAGTTAAAGTTATTAGAGCAGTTCGGATAAATTCGTGATTGGGGGTTGAGATCAATGAGATGTCAGCTAATGCAGGAGGGATGGAATAAGACATTTCTCTTACATCTAAAATTGCCCTGTTAGATAATTATGAGCAAAGAAATAAAACCTGGGGGATGATACACACTAACACACTCCATATTCAGTGTCCACATACACCATAGAGGGGTTACAATACTAGACAGATATATACATAATAGCTATATATGGTTGTAAAGTTTTGATAAGTTTCGAATAAGCCGTCTTGACTTACTTTCTCTTATCTGTATCATCACCATGACAGGATTGAGGTTCAAAAGACTCGTTTAAGTCTGAATTTGAGAAGGGCCATACAGATGTGCTAAGTGACTTGGTCTTGCACAGAGTACAGCTGGCTACCCTATAACTCATGTAGACAGCAGAAAAAACTGATGTGATACACACAGATATGCAAGTAACGAAAAAGAGAACGAATGCCAATCCCGTAATTCCCACAGCTAACAAGAATAGTTCGATAACGATAGCTCCTATTATACTTGCTATCAGGGTAGCAACACTATAAGCTACGAAAGCTAGCACAGGGATGGCACCGAGCGTTAGGAAAGAACCTGCCGCAACAAACTTTACCGGACTCTTTTTTGCATACGTCGCCACCCTACTCCACAAGTCGGCCATCACCACTCAGTTTACAAAGTTCTTCCACCAAGGGCTGCGAGGAATTTCACTGTGGTAAAACTAGAAATGAAATCTTAAAATAGTTCTTTGCTCAGTCAGCAGCAGCTTTTTTTTGGAAAAAAATTACATCATAATAATTATCATAATAATAAGTACTGAGCATGCGCATTAAAAAGATATCTACTGTTATGGTTATATTATCTCTTGGGGCTTCTTGGGGGATCGAGTGTTGTTTTGCTTGATCCTAGTAACAAACTGCATCTTCAACATTCCCTTTTCTTAATAGTAACGGTGTTGTGGAGTTATCAATTCACTACGTGGCAAATCACTAACTCCCCTTCCAACTAGTGTTCTAAACGACGGTAATCCAACCATGTACTAAGAACATGATGTGCTATGACCCCACTGGATCAAGAGCACATGATTAGGACTTTTGTTTGACAATAGGCTCAGTTGATACTTTCTTTCTTTCTAGCCCTAGCCCTTAGTAATTCCCTTAGATTTTCTTCTTTAGTAGTAAACCGAACTGTTTTTATCATGGTTTAAATGATACTTTGGTTCCATTGTGATGGCAAATCAAAATTCTATTTTTTTTGTAGAGTTGACTAGCTACATTATTAAAACCAATCCACGGTACTTATAGCTAATTTTTAACACCGATGCACATAGCTACTCACATTAACACACCCATGCTATCAAGGTGTGTTAGCTAGCTATATAGCTAAAGAAACAAACTAACTTGTCAAGAAGCAAGAATATTTGCATTCACAATAATCATTAAAAAATACAGTATGGAATTGCTGTACCGCCTTGAACAAGACACTTAGCTAACTGATCGACCAATAATGGTAGGACATGTCCTGCAACGTATAATTGTTCACATAAAAGACATACTTGAAATGCAACTGTATTATGTTGAAAACATCCAGTGCTCTCTATATTTGTTGAAAACAAGTCTAAAAAATTCTTGACAGAGTCCTCCCTAGTATCTGAACCTTCCTCACCAACAAAAACCACCTATAAAAATTACAATAATACTTCTTGCTGGATCAGGGCATCCACAAGTACATGAGATCTCCTAACAACCACTTTTAAGCTCATTTCCTGACTTGATAACTAGGAATATCATGAATATAACTGGGAAATTACTCTTATCAGAGTCTTCTTGGCTACATAATAACATCTCCTTTTTACTTGGCTCTAGTGCTGCTTATTGGGAGGGATCATCATTATCGCCAACATTCAGTAAATGCCAGTGATTGTATCATTCATCTTAGGAGAATCAATCTTATTCTTTTCAGAACACATCACTAAATGTGAACACTTCACTCTACCCCACTCTACCAGACATGTACACTAAATCACCTCACAGTTTTGATGGTAGCTAATGCTGGTGAGCATCTTTTTTGTTTTGTTTTGTTTTTTTTTGACCAGGCTGTTCAATAAACGCCTGCTAGGTTATACTTAAAATACCCGAGTTACGTCTTGTGGTCTAGCTCAAGTTTCTAGTAAAGTTAGCTAGCTAGCTATAGACATGGACCTGCCTTAACCCACTCATTTCAAGGATACTGTTGAAGGTAGTGTTTGTTCGTGCATATATTTTTATGGCTAGCTACTCCTTGTAGAGAGGGAAGCTTTCTAGCTTGGCGGAAACAAGCGGTAAACTACTTAAAGCATGATGGTAAGCTACTCAAAGCATGATGGTAAGCTACTCAAAGCATGATGGTACGCTAGCTCAAAGCATGATAAACTACTTCTAGCTTATTATGCTAGGCTAAGCTAAGTCAGAGTTCTATCTAGTTGGGGCTGAGAGAGAAGTTTCCCCCCCTCCTCCCCATAAATAGAACCCAGTAAGTGGTTTGTAGATAGGCTGCTATTCTCTGCTAGAGGCTCATCATGGCTACACCTATGGCTATACCTGGGAAACTTCTGCAAGAATGGAGAAAAAAATCTACCTTTGATGTTCCTGCACTTCAAAACCTCCTCTACACAGATGAAATTGTAGAGTTCAAAAACCAAGTCTGGGACACTCTTGCCAAAGATCCTCTTTTCAGTGATCCTAACAAAGAACTTACTCTGAATGAAAAGAGGGAGCTCAAATTCAGGAGACTGAAGCGTCTAGCAGAATATGAATTTATGAGCTATGACCTGATGATGTCTAGTCCACTGAAAATGCCAGCTTTCATAGCTGCTCTTCTTCCCTTTGATGGTGGTCTCATTGCTAGCCATCTAGTCACATTAATGGTAGCTACTATAATAATTATAATCCCTAGAAATTTGTGCTCAAAAAATTACCTACAACAAGTAGCTAGTTCTTATGCTAATGATAAGCTACTTAATATGACTCAAAAACCTTACTACAGTACAGAAGTGACTCACCTAATGGTAAAAAAGTAACATAGCTAAAATTAATGTATTAAGAGTGCATATAGGGAAGATAGAATAGGGATGTTTTGCTATAATATGATTATACGTCATCATAATTATATTGATAGAAGAAATGATTTTCCATTTACAGATATTTAGTAATGCTATTCTTGGGTTGAGTGCTAGAGAATCCCATAGAAAATATATTGAGGACTCAACACAAATGAAGGTAACAGTACAAGCTCATTGATTGACTGGAACTCTAATTTCATTCCACTTGAATTTATATGTAAGTTTTGACAAACAGCTTTGCCTTCATTACAGAAATAATTGTAAAAAAGCCATTAAAACTTTTTTTTAAAGTATCTTTCCTAATTTTGTATAGTTAATTGGCTGTTTTGCACTTACTGAGTTCAGCCATGGGAGTAATATTAAAGGATTGAGGACAACAGCTACCTATGATCCAGAGACTCAGGTAGGTTAGTAGCTATACCCACCAGCTAAAATCTATACATAATGAATGACCTCTACTGTAATAATATGCCTGTGGTGGATCTCTTATTTCTGTAGGAATTTGTACTGCACACTCCAGATTTCCAGGCCATGAAATGCTGGTGTAGTATGGGGATCATAGCCACTCACTCTGTGGTTTATGCACAGCTTTACACGCCTGATGGGACATACCGTGGCTTGCATTCTTTTGTGGTACCAATCAGAGATCCACATACTCACATTGCCTATCCAGGAGTCATAGTTGGAGACATGGGAGAGAAGTTGGGACTGAATGGGATATCTCATAGGTGAGCAGAAGATAGTGTATAGCAGTGAAGAATAACTATTATTAAATTACTTAATCAGCATGAGGAATGAGTGAAAAGTGCTTAGCAAAGAAAACTGGAGAGTTAGCTGCTACTCCTAAGGCTAAGCACATCTACAGCATAAGAATTACTCTGCTACATATATTAATACTTTTCTTTGTTGACATCTCTGAATCAATAATAACAATTGGAACAAGCCCACATTAGAGAGCTGAATAAGTGAATATATATATAATTATGCCTTAACTTTTATCCACATCAACATACTCCCCCCCAAATGGTTTGTATTCTTCTAGTGCCTCTAATAAAAGACACTTAATAGAAGTTTTACTCTCTAATATAGCTAGCTACTATTTTTTACACACTGTTGTATAGTTTTCTCATATTTGACCATTACCGAATTCCCCGTGAGAACCTGCTGAATAAGCAGGGAGATGTGACACCTGAAGGAGAATATGCCATACCATACAAAGACCCAAGAAAACAGCAAGGATCATCCCTGGCTGCACTAACTGTTGGCCGTTTTGGTGTTCTCAATGCAACCATCAGCTTTCTTGGCAGTGCACTCACAATTGCTATCAGGTTTAGTAAAGTAGAAAATTCTTATAATCCTGGGTGTGTATGGTTTGTCCTCTCCTTTCAAGAGAAGGAATCATTTTACATGTATGTATAAGCTAGTAGCAATGTTAGGTTCTTATACTTGCACAAACTCAAGAATACTCAGCAGAAGCTCAGAATTGTCAATCTTTCTCTTGTTCTGATACTTTTGTGCATTTGAATGCATTTGAAGTCTGAATGAATATAATTTCTTTGTATATAATAGTCGTAGTATTCAAATAGAAATTTAGGACCACATATTGGTATCTTGCAGGTACTCTGCTGTTCAACAACAATTTGGTCCTACACAAGGAGCTAGTAGAAGTACCTCTATTAGAATATCAACTGCAGGTACACGCTGCTCATAGTTTAAGGGTGTACAAAATTATTCTTGATCCTCCTCCCCCTTCCCTCCCTCTTTCCCCTTAGCGATGGAGGTTGCTGCCGTATCTCTCTTCAGTATATCTTCTTACTATCTTCCATCACACATGCTTCAATGATTTCGTTGAGTTTTCTGCAGCAAGTATTATGGGAGTAAAGAGTGACAAGCAGGTCAGTGCAAAGCAAGCAGTCCTCTAACAGCAAAGTAGTGACAACAATTTTGTATTTCAGGCAGAGACTGGCAAGGAAATACATGCCCTTGCTTGTTCCTTCAAGCCTCTAGCTACCTTTATAGCACGTGATGGTATTCAAGAGTCCAGGGAAGCATGTGGAGGCCATGGCTATCTCAAAGGCAAGACATAATTATAAGTACATCAAGAGGGTTTCAGGAAATAGCTAATGTCTTAAACTCTATAATGAGTTGAACAAAAAAGCTGAAAATAAAAACTTGGAAAGTAATGCTCTTCATTCTTGTGATTCTGATGTGTTGTATATATGATCATATGTGGCAGTCTACTGCTGGCATAGAAATTACTCTTAATTTGTGTGAGTAGCAGTTGATGGACCACAGTAGCTTCTCAGACACGATTGAGTATCTGTTCATCACTAATGATTATGACAATAACTTATAAAACTTCTTTTAGAAGAAGTTACCTGGTGTACTGATTTCAAGAGTCGGTTTCTTATGGAAGGTGACTGTGTCCTATCTTTTATGGAATCTGGAAATTTAGAGTTCTTTCAACTATAGTATCAGATAGCTCAAATTATTCTATATTCTGCAGTTAATCGCATTGGATCTTTACGTGATGATAATGATCCTAATCTCACTTATGAAGGGGACAGCAACATTATTCTTCAACAAACTACCAACTACCTTCTCTCCTGGTTCAGAGTTAAGAAAGCAGGTACAGCTGAGGCTTCTGTATTGCCAGTTTAGTACTTACAACAATCCATCATGTTACCTCCTGGATCGTTATAATAAATTATATTAAAAAATTAACAATTTTTCCCTACTAAATAAAATTGCCTTACAGTATGACAAATTTTAATTTCTATTAGTAAAATAACACTTTTTATAGGTGAAGTGATCTGTTCTCCCCTGGGTAGTGTTGACATCTTGGATAGCTATCAGGAAATTTTAAAAAGGAAATTCTCAGCTGTCTCAACTCTAACTTGTCAAGGCAAGTAAAGTACAGTAGAATATTACAAGAAACACATTAATTTGGTTCATGTATAGATGCTCTTCATGCTTATGAGTGGCTGTTTTGCTATCTCTGGGTTGAGTACAGGCAGAAGTTGGACATGGAGCTAGCTTCTGGAAAGGTATAGCTATGTGTGTGTGTGTGTGTGATATGTATAGACATTGTAGCATGTGCTGAATCACTTTATGCAGGGTCAATTTTTTGCAAAAGAGGACTCTATGGTGCATTACGGTCACACTCTGGGACTGGTCTATATTGAGGTAAGTGAAGTATCTCACTCATTAATCATCATCTCCAATGACTTGTTCTTGTGGTAGCACTATATAATAGAGAAATTTTGCCACTTCCTTGCTGAAGTTCCTGATTCTAAAGGTCTAAAGTCTGTGTTGAGAAAACTAGGCAACCTCTTCTCCATCTGGAGTCTGAACAAACATGCTGGACTGCTTTATCAGGGTATTTGTTTCAATATTCTTCTCATTGAGATAATCTTTGCATTATTATAGGTGGATACTTTGTTAATGGTGGAGACATCAAGCTAGTGAAGGAATCCATCGTTGTGTGGTGTGACAAAGTATGTGAGGAAAATAGACAGTAATGTCGGGGGGGGGGGGGGGGGGGACTGAATTGGGTCATATTCGGTCATTTGGAACTATAGATGAGCACATTAAATGCATTCCTTTAACTAAATTGGGAAGGAAGCTTCTCCTATGACATTTCATTGGTTCCCTCATTCCCTCTGCTATGTAAAGCACCACATATTATGTTTTCCTTGTTTGAAATTCAGCTTAAAAATGAAGCCGTGTCACTGGTTGATGTGATAGCTCCACCTGATCATATCTTGAGGTCCCCCATTGGACATAGCAGTGGAGAGGTTAGATAGCAATATAACTTACCTTATGTATACAACCATCTATGTAAGATCAAATGGCAGTGTGTAGTTGTATAGACGAACCAGAACTGTTTGAATCCATGCTTTATAATTATTGGTTCCCATTAGTTGTTCATCTTGTATTATTATTTTCAACCAGCCATAGCTACTCGCATGAAATGCTTGTTGGTCAGACTCAGAATAGATGCTATTTTGTTTCAGGTATACAAAAAACTGTTCCAGAGCATGATTACAAGGCCTGGGGCATTGGAGAGGCCTTACTTCTGGAAAGAGGTAGTGGATCTCTCTAATATGGAATGTGGAAGCAAGCACGACTTGATAGCACCAACCAGAGCCAAGCTATAGTTTTGTGTATAGCTAACACTCTTAAAAATAACAATAATAATCTTATAACCACAAATAGGTAGTAGATTATAGAACATTAGCTATGTCCTTAATCAAATTAGATTGCCACAGTTTGTCCTGGATGGAATATAACTGCCATAATTTCTTTTGGATGGAATAATGACAACCAGACTAGGTCCTGGACAGTCATGTATAGTTTGTCCTGGATTGAATATTACCACTTTATGTCCAGGATTGTTGCATTGAAAATAATAGGCTACATAATAATTAACAGACTGCCATAAATAATACTATATACACAGTAGTCACAGGAATGAATGTTGGTGCAAGATCTTTATTGTCATCTTTGTTTGCAACACATGCCAAAAACTAGCTATCTATATTATAGGAAAATAAGCTCCAGAACTTTCTGACTACCGTATAGTGGGAAATTTCCGAGGGGAAATATTTTCGTGGTTTTCAATAATCAAATTTATTCGTGGAAAAAAATTTGTGGTTTACAGCTCGGTGCTGTCTCAATTAAACCATAAAATTAAAAGTTCATAGGTAAAACATTCGTGGTTTTATTTAAACCACAAAAACCACGAAAATATTTCCCCTCAGAAATTTCCCGCTATATGGTATGCTACAGTACTTGAATAGGATAGTGTCTGGTATTCCACAACAATGCAAATTTAGTTTTTGTGAATTGAAAGTAGTTGAGGTGAATGAAGAAACTATAAAAATTGTACCACAGCCTAATACTTGACTGCTGCACATAGCTTTAATATAGCAGTAGCTATACATTCTTTGGCTCTTTCTGTAAAATCCTCTCACAGTAAGCTTTTTCTTGAATGGATCTCTTTGTATACATTTTCAGTGCAGTCTATCACTTTTCCAGAAGGGAGTCTAGAACCTGCTCTACTAGTATAGGTGTAGGAATGGGGTGGTGGGGCAACATTTTGAGCTCTACAGATTCGACATGACATTCTTTGTCCTTTCTGACCATGATAAAAAAAGAAAGACAACAAAAGAAAGAAGAAAACTGCATGCTTCCTACAACTATTATCAAGTGGGTAATTAATTATATAAAGCTAAACAAATTTTTCATCTAGGGCTATAGCTATAACACAAAGTCCTGACCCCCACCCCACCCCACCCCACCCCCTTCTTCCACCTGTGATTCCTCACCAATGTAGCAAAATGTATAAGAACTGAAAGCTATACCACAAGGTAGCAAGCTTATTTATTTAATCCATGATCTTCACAGGCCACTGCTCCACCAAGCCTCAAGCTTTGATCATTTACATTTACCACCTATAGCCCTACCCCAGCCCTAGCAACTACCCTGGCATAAATCTAAAACATATATAGTGGGCAATAGAAATAAGTCTGACTTTATGCAAGATGGCCACCGTGTCCATCTGAGGTGTGTATTCCATTTGGTTGTAATTATACTGTCTGCTAGCTGATGAAAGTAATTGCCATAATGAATGGAATGGAGATAAAATTTTTTTATTGCCATATAAATCATAAAAGCAGTGGGTAATGGAATCAAGTAAGTAAAAATCAATGGTATAAAATAATAACCAGACTACATCAGAAGAAGGTAATAGGCATAAACAATTATTATTATACAATCATACTACAACTTTAGATAGGGTGCAACTCCAAACAAGCACTTCAACTGTTCTTCTCTGTCATTTTTGCAACCTAGGAAACTGTTAGGTGCCAATGTGAGAGGTTGCCCACACTGAAGTGCTAATTCCTCAGAAGCAACTGGTCCATCATTCCACAACAAATCAAATCCTCCAACTCTTTTCTCATTTCCAGTCAGCCTTCCCTCCATATCAATGATATGTAACATGTCTTCTAGAAGTCCAAATTTTAGGTCATAGTCTATCTGACTGCTAGCAGTGAGGCTTGGGGATGCATTGACTTCAATGATCCAAGGTTTTAAGTTAGAATCAAACATAATGTCAAAACCATACATCTCAAAACAGTGCTTGTCATTGATTATGATCTTTTGAACACTCTGAAGGCTTTTGATGAAGATTTCATCTATTTGCTGGAAAAGTCTTGTTACTGTATCTGGCCCATGTTTAGCCATGAGGTAGAGACGAAATTCCTGAAGAGACCATTTACATCCCTTTTCAGGGTCGTAATCTGGAGCTGTTTTCTGAATGGCAACATTTGTGAGGTGAACAAATGTGTCACTGATTGAATCTAGAGAGAATCTTGTATTAGAAAAGCGTGCAAACCCACTTCGATAGAGCCAGACCTTCAGGGGAGCATATGATGTGACTAAGACATAAACTCTAATGTCAAATTTCTTTTCTCCTATCAGGTAAGGTTTGTCAATATAGCGTTGCACCACATATGTTTCTGGGGGGTCCTTGTGATGATCTTTATCGCTCCTGTCTTCATCTCGACGAAAGTAATCATCTTTTTTCCAATCAGTAATATCCTTAAGCTTCCTAAACAAGAAAATCCCCCGACCTTGAGCTTTTCCTGCTGGTTTCATTATCCAAATATTTCCTGGGTGACGTTTAAACTCTTCTACAAATATATGATATTCTGAAGGAAGTTCATAAGTGGTAGGAAAGAAATCACACTTGGCAGCTTCAAGTTTAGATTCCTTCTCTAAATGCTTCTTCAGTCGCTTGAGGTTTTTGGCCATAAGATTTTTTCTGGTGAGTTCATAGTGGTTACGAAAGTGGCAGATCTTTTGGTGTTCTTCCAAGTAACAGTGATCAAAGTGTTCTCTCATCCAGCTCACATCGCACCAATAAAAGTCCCATTCACTCTCATCTTTAACTTCCACCCAGCCTCTGGCCTTGAGCACGTCTCCTATGGTGTTGTGAAGGAAGGTCTTGTACTTAATCACCCTTTCTCCACCTCCTTCCTTTCCATGCCTCATTCTACTCCGCGATAACATGCAGCTAGCTCCAGCTATTCTGCTATAGTGATAATTTAATATTACTAAAGCCGTTGTTTTGGCAACGTTATAAATTCGTAAAATTAGGTATAATGGGGCGGGGCGGGAGGCACCAAATCCACCGCCCCCCCATCCAATTATACGAACTAGACACAGCTAGGGAAATCCCGTAAACTACAGAGAAGATGCATGACAAGTAACCTTTTAGATATCTTATAATTGATGGTAAGTAAATCAGTAATCGGGGTTGAATTTTTGCTGGGGAGGGGGCGGGGGAGGGGGCGGGGGAGGGGGCGGGGGAGTCGACAGGAGTCATGCAGTGTTGCACTTTTAGCTTAAGTGCACACTTCAGAAGCCTCAGTGAAATGAAACTAGTGAAAACAAGGTTCAGAAATAGATAGATGAAGCCATGAGGGTGAGCATTAGGGGTTGCCCAATTATTTTGCCTATTATTCTATTCTCCTATGCCACAAAGTTTGCCTATTATTCTCACAGTTTCCACTTATTATTCTGCTCTATCTATTGGTCATATCATAGGCTATAATTAGAAAGAAATTATCATGTGAACATTAATTTATCTAGAGTTATTATTATTGTAACATAATTGAGTTTTCAATATAGTCTTCTAAAGATCTACACCGTTGTTCTTTCTGATAGAAATAGTATTGTTAATTAAAATGAGCATGACTTGTTTGATACTACTCACATCACATGTACAGTACTTAATAAATTTTGTAGACCCCACCCACTATCTCCACCCACTTCCTCCTGAAATTTGCCTATTATTCTCCACTGCTAGGGCATGGATTATTCTCAAAATTATGCTAGCATATTTGGGCAATTCCTAGTGAGCATCGAGGGGCAAGAAACTTTAATGGATGAAGATTTAAGACATTATTATTGACTGTTTAAACAACAAAGAATACACAGTCAAACTCACTTAATTGGAATCAATATTAGAATATTTCTTTCTATAGACTTAGTATAAAATTAAGTTGGTTAAGTGAAATTCACTTTATTGAAATATTCTTGTAATTGGAAGAAAAATTTAAACTCCTTCCATTAACAAGTTGTAGATGTAAATGTAGATGCAAGTATACTGTACAAATTCAAGAACAGCTGCAAGAAAGACCTGAAGGATTGAAGGTACAACCGAACCAGTGATGTATAAACTATCCACCATCAGAAAGTGATACTATGAAAGCAGTTGATGTACTATAGAATCATCTGATTCTATCATGTCCTCATCTTATGAGGTTGAACATTGTATAGAGAGAGAATTTTTTTTAGAAGAAGAAAAGGCAAACTTATTAGTACAGCTAAGTACATTTTAATGGAAATTTCAGTGTTTTTGTCACTGAATTAGAAGTACTATGGCTAATGAACTTCATTTAATTGAAAGGGTTTTTGTGCTCCCTTCATGTTCCAATTAAGTGAATTTGACTGTGGGGGGGTGGAGTTGAGCTTCCCAGTGCTATCTAGCTACAATAAATGGCTAGAATTGGCTAGAAATGCTGTTAAATCATTAACTACAGATGCAGGGTGTTGTCTAAAGAAGTTAATCACCATGCAATGAACTCTTGTAATCCCATCCCTGAAGTGGCTGCCTCTATCTCTGCCCTTCAGATAATCTTCTTAAGTGGATGCCTCTATCTTGTCCTTCAGATAATCCTGGACAAAATTTTTGGTGGGTGAGAATTGCATCATTTGACAACTTTGTTTTCCTCAGGAGTCAAGACAATGTGGGACACCACTGTAGCTCTTCCCACTCGTATGGTCATGAAGGGTGTTAGCTGGATCATGGAAATGATATCAACCCCCAAAATGCTCGTGTACCCCTGCTCTACTGAATTTAGTGCAATCTAGTCCATTGACAGTACTTTTCAGCAGTAATAATATTACCCACCAACATGACTTTGACCAGAGAATTTTAACAACAAAATGGACAAAACTAAACTAACTCTGTGTTTCTGTGTAATTTTGCTTTCATTTATCATCATCATCATCATCATCATCATGAATGCATTTTATCAGTCAGTTTGTGCTTGGGAGTAGAATTTTTTTGGCTGAGTTTGTGCAAATCAGGGTAGTTTGAAGGCTTGGCATTCATCTAGGAACAGGCGACTTCACTTGAAACTGGCTAAAGTTATGAATAACAACAGTATACATTCTCTATGTATAATCAACCGTATCGTTTACCGCAGTTCGACACAAGGATTCCCCCCAGATATTTTTTGCTTTTGTATAATAGGGCGTGGGCATAAAATGGCTACTAACTATGAAGGTGCTGTTACTATTGAGTTTGCTACTCCAGTGGAGTATGAAAGGGGGGGGGGGGGCAGGGGGGCCATGGCCCCCCCAACTTTTCTGACAGAGGGGCCTGGCCCCCCCCAATTTGGCTGACTAGGTAGATTAATGAAGTGCTGTTAAAACCAATTGCTTTAATTAGCAGCAAATACTAGATTTGCTTTGATCTAAACTGAGCATGTAAGACTTGCCCAGTGTATAGCTGAGCACATGGTATATAGGATTGGTAGCTAGTCAAAATGGCATCCAAGAAAAGGCAATCTTCTCTCACTACCCTCCTGTGTCCAGCTCCAAAGTCCTCTAAGGGTGGTTCTGAACCATTACCAAGTTAGTACCAGCTTGATTAAAGCAGAATTGTTTAGTATGGTCATGATTTATTAGGCTTAGACTTGAGTACCGAAGTTGCCACTGAGATTGATAAAGCAACCAGTAGTACTGCAGATGATAATGAATCAGAAACTCAAAGTAGCAGTGAGTCTGTAGTTTGTGATTCCAGTTGTTGTAATGGCTCAAAAATCAGCCAGCCAACTTGTGGCTCACTTCTGAAAAAAACTGAGAAAATTTATGGCACTGGAAGAAAGCGATCGTTTCTTGCTTTCTGGTATAAATCTTTTCCATGGCTACATTTTTGCCATTCTTCTTTAAAGGTTTATTGTTTCTATTGTAAAGCTGCATGCAAGGCCCACATTACTGTTATGAGCAATAGAGCTGATCCTTCTTTCACCATTTCTGGCTTTTCTAACTGGAAGAATGCTTTGTCAAAATTTTGAGACCATGAATATAGCTTGGCACACAGAGATGCAGTTGCAGCTTATTTAGCCTCTAAATCTTCTCCAGTTAATATACAGCTTCAAAGAGGGCTTGAAAATGATCAGTTAGGGCATAGAAAGAGTTTACTTAACCAAATCACTTGCCTTCGCTACCTTCTTCGACAAGGCTTGGCAGTACGAAATGATCATGCAGGGGGGTCTAACTTGAGTGTAATGCTAGAACAAGTACTTAACGAACAGGAGTGGTTAAAAGAAGGCAGGTATCAATCTCCTGAAATTATTAATGAAATTATTGGCATTATGGGTCGTAATGTACTCCATTCATTGTTGTCTGATATACAAAATCAAAAGTTTTTCTCATTAATGGCAGATGAAACTCGAGAGATTAGTAACAGAGAGCAGCTTGTGATTTGCTTGAGGTGGGTGTCAGAGTGTTATGAGGTTCAAGAAGACTTGGTATTACTAGCTCAGCTTGACAATACCTCAGCAGAAACGATATACCTTACCTTGAAAGCTTGCTTAATTCAGCTGGGAATTGCTTTCAAAGATTGTAGGGGTCAAGCTTATGATGGTGCTGTTAGTTTCCAGGGTCACGTTAGTGGTGTGGCTAAAAGGTTTCAAGATGACAATGCTGCTGCAATTCCAGTTCACTGCTTGGCACACTGTGTTAATTTATCTTTATAAGAAGTTGCCTGTAGTGTAAAATCAGTAAAGGAAGCTTTGAGTTTTAGTATGGATGTTATACAACTGATTAAGTATTCACCTAAACGACAGGTGATACTAGAAACAGTTAAAAATCAGCAAGAATTATCAAGCACTGCAGGGATCAGGACACTGTGTCCAACACGTTGGACTGTTCGCACTGGGGCTCTACAAGCTATTCTAAATAATTATGAGAGCTTGAGAGAAACATTTGAAATATCATCTAAGGGGAGTGATGAGTGTGCCAGGAGAGCTAATGGAGTATTGGCATTAATGGATAGATTCTCTACTTACTTTGGTGTGAAGCTTTCTGTTTTCATATTTAGCATTACTGAGCAAATGTCCACCACTCTGCAGAAGAAAGATACAAGTGTCCAAGATGGATATTATGTAGCTGAAGTCACATTAAGAGCACTGAGTCGGCTACGTACTGATCAAAGATTTGCTTCATTTTTTAGCAGTGTGAAGGAAGAATGTGCTACTAGATGTGACCCACCTGTCTTACCCAGACAGAGACAACTACCTAGAAGAATATATGATGGTGCAGCGCAGCACACTTTTACTTCTATTGAGTGTTTTTATCGTAAAGAATATTTTCAGGCAATTGATGTGGTGAAAGCTGATCTGGAAAAGCGATTTATCCAGAAAAATTTTCTTATTGCTCAAAAGATTGAAAAAATGCTTATAGAGAGTGCTAATAGAAGAGTGTTCATGATTCCAGATGAAATAAAGGAATTATATAGCAAAGATATCGATTTCCAAAAATGCCTTTTGCATTTGCAAATGCTTCCAGATGCAATTAAATCTACTCCATTGAATGGCATTCCTATACAGCAGGTAACTCTGATTTCTACTATTTGTGATGTGTTTAATGAAACTTCAACTTTGAAAATGCTATTATCTGAAGTGCACAAGGTACTGAAAATCTACCTAACTATTCCTATAACTACTGCTAATGCTGAAAGATGCTTTTCTGCTCTAAAGAGGATAAAGACATACCTTCGCAATTCAATGACAGAAGAGCGCCTTAACAACTGCATGATTCTTCATGTTCACAGAGAAAAAACTGACCAACTTAATTTAGAAGCAATAGCTAAAGAATTCATAAATAATGACAGAAGAAAGTTTTATTTTGGCAATTTTTAGTTAGCATTATCAATTGTTTATGATCTATATACTTTCTTAACTTAATACTATTATGTGTGAGTATGGATGTCTGGCCCCCCCAATATTTTTTTCATTCCTACTCCACTGTACTCTACGCACCTGCATGCTTGAACTCACTTCAGAAATATCTGCAGACCCTCTTTCTGTAGCAGAGAGGCTACTAGCAAAAGGTTTGATCCCAGAATTATTGTATAATTCTGTACAAAACCAAACAAAGGAAAATAAACTGAAAGCCTCTGAACTGGTGGACAGAGTTACTCAGAATATCAAGATCTTCCCCGAGAATTTTAATGCTTTTATGGATGTTCTCACTGATTGCAATTGGTTGCAATGGCTTACTAAGTTGTTGCGTGAAAGATATGCTGAACTACTAACCCAGAAGGTAGTTATTAGTTGATTGGTAGCTAGCTATGACTTACTTTATAGATAACTATGTAATAAAGGAAATGTCTTTAGTATAAAGTGTGTATAGTTAGCTTAGTTTCATGGACCAGCCCCCTCTGGAGGAGCTAGGCTATTGCTGACCTCCCAACTATAATGGTATATGGCATGCAGCAACTTTCCATAGGAAAGTATATACAAATGGCAAAATGCTTGGTTACTATAAACCCTGTAAAAGTGCACGACTTTCCCATTTTTATGCATGAATCTGCCTGACTATTTTGAAGAATGTAGCTTTTGAAAAACATTGATTTTGTAAAGAGTGATTGTCAGTAATGATTACTATTGAGTATAAATGTTAATGGTAGTTAAATTATCTAAACTGCTGAATATAATGGTCAGCTAATTTTCAGATTTTATAGTGTAAACCAATCTTCCTTCTACATTTGTACTGTATGCCATCTCACTTTCGGGTGGATTCACCCTTGTAGGGTTTCATATACTGGGGGGGGGGTGTGGGAAGCTTTCTTCCCAAACACTTCAGCCCTTCCTTTGGAAAATTGTGATATATAAAATGAATAGTGCCTATGCATAACACTGCCAGAGCCCCCCCCCCCCCCCCCCCACCCTTTCCCACAAATTAATAATAGATGAAGATGCTTTAACTAGGACCTTGCAAAGCTCAAGTTTATGCTTTGAATGGAGGAATATATTTTCATTAGCAATCAAGTTCCAATAAGCCAAGATCACTATCACCAGCAGAACTTGACAGAAGAACAGAAAAAGATGTAGAGGATAAAGGTACAATATTCAAGTTTTTCTTATGCTGTTGAGGTCCTTATTATTGTAGTAGTTATTTGCCAGTAAGAAATCAAAGGAAATGAGCTGCCAATAATTGATTTGGACAGCATTAACATCATAAATGTTATATCTAGTGACTTATCTTAGACTCTTAATAAGGGTCACAGCTGAAAATATGTACATACAACAGTGTTGTAGTAATGCTCTTTATTCTTGTGATTCTGATGTCATGTGGTAGTCTACTGCTGGTATAAATCAAGAAATCACTCCTGTATAAATTCATGTGAGTAGCAGTTGATGGACCACAGCAGCCTCTCAGACATGTTCATCACTGATGACTATAGCATTATTATGGCATAATAATTATTAGAACTTCTTTTTGGAGAAGTTACCTTGTGTACTGATTTCAGGAGTAGGGTAGGCAACTGTACTATAAAAGTGTTCTCGTCCTTTATGGAGTTAGAGTTAATTCTTTCATATTAGATAGCTATACTTTATTCTGCAGTAAATCATATTGGATCTTTACGTGATGATAATGACCCTGACCTCACTTATGAAGGGGATAACAATGTTATTCTTCAACAAGTTGCCAACTATCTTTACTCCTGGTTTAGAGAGAAGAAAGCAGGTGTAGTCATTGTATATGGAGGCTTCTGTATTTCTTAGTTTATCACGAACAACTAGCTAGTATAGAATGCTAATGTTTTTTAATGAATCAAGTTACCTTCTGGATCATTATTTACTTTTAAAAGGTTTAGCTACCTACTAGAAAAATTGTTATACAATAGTTAATAACAGCTCCCTTTGGCATTTTTTATCTTTTTAAAGGTAAAGTGATCAGTTCTCCCCTGGGTAGTGTTGATGTCTTGAATAACTACCAGGAAATTTTAAAAAGGAAATTCTCAGCTATTGAAACTCTAACTTGTCAAGGCAAGTGAAGTTACATAATGTGGATTTCTGAGATAACCTGCTTAGAAGGATGGCCACATTTCTAGGAATGTGGTGTTCTATTCCTAATTTCAGACATATCCAGAACTTAGGAGTTTACTGTATAATAAGAAATTATTATTACTAGTGTTTTGATGAGTTGTACAGTAGAATATTACAAGACACACATTAATTTGTTCGTGTATAGATGCTCTTCATGCTTATGAGTGGCTGTTTTGCTATCTCTGGGTTGAGTACAGGCAGAAGTTGGACATGGAGTTAGCTTCTGGAAAGGTAGAATAGCTATTAGCCAATAGCCATGTATGTGTGTGTGTCATGTGTAGACTGAAAATCATTTGCTGAATCACTTTATGCAGGATGAATTTTTTGCAAAAGAGGACTCTATGGTGCATTACGGTCACACTCTAGTACTGGTCTATATTGAGGTATCTCACTCATTAATCATCACCTCCAATGACTTCTTCTTGTGGTAGCACTATATAATAAAGGGATTTTACAACTTCCTTGCTGAAGTTCCTGATTCTAAAGGTCTAAAGTCTGTGTTAAGCAAACTAGGCAACCTCTTCTCCATCTGGAGTCTGAACAAACATGCTGGACTGCTTCATCAGGGTATTTGTTTCAATATTCTCCTTCTCTTTGAGATAATGTTTGTATTATAGGTGGATACTTTGTTAATGGTGGAGACATCAAGCTAGTGAAGGAATCCATGCTTGTGTGGTGTGACAAAGTATGTGAAAAGAACAGACAGTAATGTATGTTGGGGGACTGAATTGGGACATAGCTATGTGGTCATTTTGAATGATGACTGCATCAAACGCATTCCTTTAACTAGTCTATGACATATCATTGGCTTCTTCATTCCCTCTAATACGCAAAGCACCACGATTATAATGATAATGTTCTCCTTGTTTTAAAGATGAAGCCGTGTCACTGGTTGATGTGATAGCTCCACCTGATAACTTCTTGAGGTCCCCCATTGGACATAGCAGTGGAGAGGTTATATAACAAATATATGTATACAGCCATCTAAATATTAAAGTGCAACTGTGCATGATGCCCCCTCCCCCCAAGCAAAAATTCAACCCTGCATATACCCTCATGAAATGTGCTTGGGTCAGACTCAGATCAGACTCAGAATAGGTGCTATTTTGTTTCAGGTATACAAAAATCTGTTCCAGAGCATGATTACAAGGCCTGGGGCATTGGAGAGGCCTTACTTCTGGAAAGAGATAGTGGATCTCTCTAATATGGAATGTGGAAGCAAGCACGACTTGATAGCACCAACCAGGGCCAATCTATAGTTTTGTGTATTGAAAACGATAACTCTAAAAGAATTGCATTTAGCTATATACCGTACCGGGCATGCGCATGATGCGGTGTAGCATGGTTTATGGGGGCGTGGCAGAATTCAATAGTGTTAATTTTTTTCCAGGAGCTTTTCCAGGAGCTTTTTCTGGAGCAGCGACTACTTCGCCTTAATCTGTGGAGTAGATACTTTTTCAAGCAACGACTAACTGCGTACTAGATATATAGCTCTACTGACTAGCTACTTGACTATACTGTCCTGCGTGTAGATAGCTAGCTAGCTATCTTGTTCGACAGGTATGGACATCAAATCGCTGAATACTAGACCACAGTCGACACCACCACCTGGAGTTTACCGAAGGTAATTTAAATAATCTATTGTTTAGATTTGGTATTACAATAGTTTTCCTGATGTGATATTTGCCATGCTGCCATATTCCTAGTAGGTGTTGAAACTATTACCTATTTTGAGGAAGACAAAGTGTCATAGTTATTTGATTTTCAGTAGCTCTATATAGGTGGGAGAATTACCTGGAAAACCAACCCCTGTACCATGTTTACGAAATAAATCAGTAGAGATGAAAATTTGCATAATTGTCTCAGTAGAGATGTAAATTGTAACACGTTGATTGGTTGCTGTTTGAAATCCCCATGTCTTGGCATACTGCACCTTCATTCTAATAGCTGAAACATGTTTATTTGACTTCGTGTACACTACACATATATAATAAGCTATGCCATCCCTATTTGAAAGACTTTTGGTACCCTTTGACCTGATCTTCCACTTTTGTTTCCCCTTCAATATAAATCCAAGTTAGTTTCCTATTACAAGTGAGCAATAGTGTTGGAGTAAGTCACAGAGGTTAAAGGTGAGAGGGGGGGCTGAAAGAGAGTGTGTATAAAATTTTTGTCTAGTCACACATGACACACTTTGTTAAACCACGCCTATTTTATAGAAGCCGAAATAGTCCTAATCCTAAACAATGCTATAAAATTATTTCTATTGGAGGAGAGAGTGTTTTAGTAATAAACAGTAATGCAATCAAATTCTGGGAAAACTTCAGCTCCCAAAGCCTCCTCCCCTCCCCCAGTGTCTTCACCTATGTATAACCCTATTCCAAACCCATAATAATATAGTAAGGAACATTATTTTTAATGTCAAGATACCTGAGCTTGAATCTATTTTAAATTCTCTTTAATTTGACTACAATTGGCTTGGTATTGCAGTAATGACTGGTACAATGCCCCCACCTCCTACCATGTGGACAGTGGTTCTTCCCAATCTTCTACCCTCAGTACTGACTATCCTGTTAACAGGCATTGGTACTCTGGATCTAGATCACTTACTCACCACTCCTCTCACACTCATCCTCATCTCACCTCATCCCGAAGCCAATACGCCATCCCACGTCGCTACAGCCACTCCACCTGTTCCAACTCATCCCATCGACTTCGCTCAGCTTCTAGTCCTGAGACACAAAGTAAGGCTAGCCAGACACACATGCATCACAATGGAGACCAACCTGTATCTCTACAAACCAGAAACTCTCTTCAAGATGGATACTTGACTAGAGGCAAAAGGGAAGAATCTCATAGCCATGTCAGTTATAACCATGACAATCATATTCATGTAGCTGATAGCACTCAGCTACAGAAAGTTGCAAATCAGCAGCTCCATGAGCATACAGGAATGACTGGTGCTGGTGCAGTCTATCAGCACCATCACTCCCAACCCAAGGTCAGCCAGGTTAATCATCACCAGCATAGTCCTCCAGATAATAGTGACTTCAAGAGTGCACAATGGGATTTTTTTCTTGATATGAGGATTCACGGCTCAAAATTAACACAAGTGGATAAAGTATATCCCTCAAACAATGAAACCACCAGTGATCAAAGCCTGTCAGACTCCACCCAGTTTTCAGAACTATCAGAGCCGACCCATAAAAGGCCAAGGTACATACAATCATAGCTAGCTTGATGCATTATGATACCTAAAAATGAAATTGTGCTCACTTTGCAAAAAAAAAAAAAAAAAATTAATATGAAGAGAAGAATCATATAATTTTTATCTTTGGATATTATTTTGATCTTGACTCCTACAGATGAAAATTATTGCTACATTCCAACTTTTCTGATCAACAGCATCATCTTATATTTGTGACTGCGTTGAAATGCCTCATACAAAGCATAGAGTAAAGTTATATAGAATTCCCAGAAACAATTATTATGAACTGGCCCGATGACTATGTTATTGTCTGCTGGGTTTTGCTATTTAGCACAGAAGCATTCATTACTGAAGCTTTTAAACAAGCAATCCTTTATTGGGCACTACCTGGTACTGTAGCATCTCTCTGCTGGCATTAGTCTTCTGCTTACATGATCTTCAGCAACTTGCTGTGATTTAACCATGAGCTAATGCAATTGCCCTTCCATTATACAAGAATTATATTTTCTATGCTCTCATTAACATTGCTAACAAGTACCAATGATTAAGTTATAATGACAATAGCTTTGCTAGCCTATAGCACTACAGAAATAGCCAGTAATATCCCTTATGTATGGTATAGAAAACTGCTTCTGAAATCTGGTGGACAATTATTTTGTCTCCCCAGGTCCTCCCCCCTGTAGTAGTAAAGAAATTCATTTGACAGTGTAGCAATAATAATGTAGTGATAGTTCCACTGGGAGAAATAAAGTTGTTGATATTTCCTGACCATCATCATCATCTTTTTTGTTATGCTATTAATTTGACTATGCTTTATTTTTAATTTCAATATTTATTTTGGTTGCCTCTCCTTAATGCTCAAAATTAAGAGGTGTAGTAATGGTCAGAAGCAGTAATGTAGTGTCCAGAAAGAAATATTGTCCTACATTTTTATTAATTTAGCAACCAACAGTTAAGGTAACAACAACAGTTATAAGCAGTAACTAATAGTACGGAAGGCATAACTAAATATTCTAGTACAAGCCATTGAACATTAGATATATGGTAAAGGATCATCACATGTGCAATTATTGATCACCTGTGCAGCAAAATGACTTTGCAAAACATGATAGCTATTTTTTTAGCAAAATGACAGGAAAAAATTAATTTCATGATGTTGAAGGTATGTAATGTGTCTATGCCAAGAAGAGTACATTTATTGGTCCCAAAGAAGGAGAGAAATTAATTATTACATTTCTTCTACTTAGTATGTGTTTTTTTTTTTTGTTTTTTTTTTCCATTTACCCTATTTCAGGCCTCCACAGCGATCTCATCTGCACCGGCCCTTCTCTGCACCAAAAGATGTCTACCATTATAGTCAAAGTTCAGAGGGAACAATACCTGAGCAGAATATCACTAATTCTCAAACCAGAGGTACATTATTGTATGATGTAGAAGTTGACTTTCAACCTGGTCCTTGAGCTTGCAAAATGCATTGCCATATGACTTGGATTCACTGATGAACGAATGCTAGGAATTTTCCCATAGCATTATTATACTGTGTAATGACCCTGCAGAATAATGATATACCGAAACATATTATATAATGCTATGCCACTCTGTTAGCGTTGGCTACAGTGACTGGAGTGCTTGTAAAGAGAAATGTGGTGATTATTTAATGACCCAAATCATACTAATAATAATTATTATTATCATTTTGCTCTTTCAGCTTTATAGTGAATTAAGTGTACCTCGAAACTAGAGCTACATTTATAACCTTATGGTTTTGCATGTGGCATGTGGTGAATTCATTATGTACCATAGGAGCCTGAAGAGGGGCCGGGGCTAGCCCCAATAATAGTGATATGTAACCCCCCTCACCCCCCCCCAAAAAAAAAAATTGTCTATGCAAAACCATCAAGTTAATGTTAGCTAGTGTTGATGAAACTGAAAGTGGCAAAAGTGATACTCAAAGAAGTCATAAGGACTGAAAATCAGCTAATAATCCTTCAGATGTATATATAACAAATGATCTTGTTGAAACAGTTCTAAAGATACATTATAAATTTTATGTTTCCATTTCATGATTATGTCAAACATAGTTTCTTCTTCCTTATGGATACATTCATGTCCTCATATTGATCACAAAGCTATAGTGTGACACCCCCCCCCCCCCAAATCAAAATTAATGTGCCTCACAAACTTTGTGTCTTTGTGTACTGACTGATTGCTTAACTGGAGATTGTGTAAGGATGATTAATAGCTTCAATTCCCTTAAAACAATTGTTTAAGTGTCTTCCTAATTGTGAAGAGGTTAGACCGAGTTTGTTTTTGATGTTACTATTTTGTAGGAAGATTTCAGTTCAGGCCTGGGTGTGAAAATTAATACAGTTCTGTTGCATCTCATGTAAAGTGTGTTGTATGGAAATACCAGAGTCATTATAAGGGATATCCTCATTTCAGAGGGGTATCCATTTCAGAGGGGTATCCATTTCAGAGGGGTATCTCATTTCACAGAGGGGTGTCCTCATTTCAGAGAGGTGTCCTCATTTCAGTAGGGTGTCCTCATTTCAGAAGAGTGTCCTTATTTCAGAGGGGTGTCCTCATTTCAGAGAGGTGTCTTCATTTCAGTGGAGTGTCCTCATTTCAGAGTGGGTGTCCTCATTTCAGTGGGATGTCCTCATTTCAGTGGGATGTCCTCATTTCAGTGGGATGTCCTCATTTCAGAGGAATACTGTTTTGATGGTAGGTCATAGTCTTTTGAGCTCTTTTGTGGAAAGTTACTGGATCAGAAATTTAGTACCGGTTGACTGATAGTCTCTGATGACATGTGTCATTGCTAGACCATTACTTGGCATGTAGTAAACATGGTCGGTCACTTTATGTTTTAAGAAGCATGCAGTAGATGCTTGCATGAATGGACAATGGATTATACAGAATGCTTGTGCCTTGTTGAAAAACCAGTGTGCTGCTCTATAAGGCAAGCAGTGTACTGTTATTATATCCAGCTAATGTACTGCTCTATCAGGCAAGCAGTGTACTGTTATCATTTGGCTTGTACACTATCATAATAAACTATGTTGACCTCTCAAATCCTAAATACCCATGTTAGTCAGGTGGCTTAGTGAAATTATAGTTACGAGGTGGATAAAAGTACCAATTTTTGCACAGGGCTCTATTATAGCCCAATAATTGATATTAGCCGAGGAGCCCTCTGAAAAATGTTTCCATACTCGTGCAATGACAAAATGGCTGCCCTTATCAGTAACTTAATGATATTATAAGTGTAAATAGTCCAAATATTGATTTTTTGACACTCCCATGACATTACAGTAGTAATTTATGAGTCCATGAAGTTGGTGTTAACATTGCAATAACAAGTACAGAGTGATGAATAGTTAAGATGGGCCTTGACACACCTGCATCTCATACAGTTACCCTTGCAGGAACATTTAATGAGCTCACTGCATGCCTTTGAAACCTCTGGAAGTGTAATCCACACTGGCATCCAGTGCCCCAGCTCCATAGTCCAGCCAAACTCTTCTGGGGAAGGAATAGTTGGCTGTGCCTGTGTGCAGGGTGTCCAGATTCCTGTTTGATACAGTACCCGTCGAATGTGTTGTGTGGGTGGTATTTTGTCCACAGAGTGATTTTATGGCAGAAGATTCTTCTCTTGCTTCATTAACACTGCTGAGGTGGCTGGTTCTGTCATGCATGATAACAGTTAGTCTCTTGATTTTCATGAAGTGGTCATTGTCTGCATACAAAATGCTCAAAAAGGTGATTGGCAAGATACACAAATGTGTCAGTGACATCTCTATAGGCTTGCCAAGCTGATTTTTTCCCTTTTCCCTTGAAGGCTGACACAGTGTCACACCCAGTCATCGCATGGAATACTGGAAGAGCTCTTGATTTAGCTGCCCCAAGGCTAGAACAGATGACATTTATGCTATAAAAGCGGAAACATTTGTCCATACCCAAAGGCAACCCAAATATCAACTTGAGGTTGAGTCATGGCTAAATTGAAGTATGCACCAACAAGGATAGCTATAACATCTGTGTCCACAGTGCGCACTTTGATGATTTTTATACCCTGCTCCAAAGCATGCAAAATGTGCACAGCGATCCTTGTGTCAGCTTCCTCATGGTTGCATATTGACATCTGACTGCTTATTTCACCACTTTGATGATGTCATTAATATTAAAATTATGAAGTCAAGAATGCATTACTCTACGACTATAAAATTTGAATTGGGCAGTGACAAACACTAGCTTGAGCTCCTAGTACTGCAACTCAACATTAACACACACATCCTGTTGCTAGGCCTTGACAAAATTTGCCTTTTTTCCCAGCCTATTTTGCTTTGCTTTTATGCTATCTACCTATTTTGCTTTTCTGATTCACCCATTTTGTCATTAAAGTACTGGCACTATTATTAGTGAATCTAATGAGCTGGGTTGTATTGTAACGTAACAGACTCAAGAGTTGGTAGCCTTCCAAAGATGACAGGTAGCCTTCCAAAGATGACTAGTGCTGAGCTATAAAGTGTTGTAGAATAAAAAGACTCTCTCAACTGCAGCAGAAGATGGTTGGACTAACAGTACTAACCTGAAAGCATTAGCCCACTTGGGTAGCTCCATAGCATGCACCAAGTAATTATGTACATCCATCTCATCTTTACTGGCAGCATTTTGCTTTTTGACAAAATTTTGCTTGTGGAATTGCTTGTTTCTTCAGGCTGCCCATTTTGCTCAAATTTTGCTAAGCAAATTTTGTCAAGGCCTACCTGTTGCTCCTCCCACACTATATTCTACTCTACCGAAAGTCAAATTTTGAATGTTTCAACTTGTTCATGTGCTGTTAATAGTATGTGAATTTTTTTTATTAATTGGGCAGTGATAATTTTATCTAATTTTAGGCACTGCTCATGACTACTTAATGAATTATGTTAATGCATAGTATTATCATATTAATACAGCTGCCATTTTGCCCTGTGCAATATTTGGCAAGGGCTCCTCAGCCAAAATTGCTTATTATGACCTAAGAAGCACACAAAAAAAATTTGGTGCTTTTATCCTCTCAGTAACTATAATGCCCAAAAACTACATTATGCCACCTGACTGTGCACAGGTGAGCCCCACTCAAGTTCTGTTTGTGTCATCAAGGTTTGTTATTCATTATGCACCTAATGTATGTAGGCTGCAGCTAAGCATGTCTTAACCACTTACAAATTTAACACCACTTAGACAAACCACAGGTACATTATTTGAATAGAGGAATTTAACACATCTACTAAAATTGACCCTCCAGTGTTTTGTAAACAAATTCTGTCTATTCAAATGAAAGAGTAGGAAAGGAGCTTTCAGAAAATTCTTTTTTTTACTCTCTCTCTAGGACAATGTGGTATTGAGTAATAGTCGAAAGTAGTACATGAAGGTGGGTGGGCTAACTTTGGCTAGGTTGTTGGAAAGTAAGAACTTAATATACCATCAGAAAGCTCTTTAAATAGGCAACATTTTAAGACCAAGATCAAGGACAAAGTATAGGATAATTATGAGTAGATATATAAAAAAGAAAAAAACGGGAATAAGTGCTTTATGGGCACTTAATGTTCCATAACATTCAGTATTTTATTTTATACAAGTACATACATACACTGCTCATATAATGGTGACTTGAATTAGGGATCATAGTGCAACTACTGCAAGATAACTGGATCATAATCCCTGCTAAATGCCCTGAATGTTTGTCAGCTTGAACTCTGTTGTGTTAATAGTGATACAGTGGATAATGGTGACAAACACTCAGTATTTATATTTAATGGTGTTGGTATTCTAATGTGTTAATTTTAGCTAATCATAGCCACAATAATAATAATAATACTAATAATGATGATGACAATAATAATAATAATAATAATAATAATAATAATAATAATAATAATAATAGAACTGTACTGGTACAATTATGTAATTTAAAAAGGGAAAGATTAACAATTTTTTTTAAAAAGTACCTTCACAGAGGACTAGTTCAACCCACACCTTTACCTCCAGAAACTTGGTTCAAGTAGAAACCTTTCTAAAGGTATATTCAGGAGTCCTCTGTAAGTCAAACAAATGGCCAAGATAATTTTCAAACTGCCATTGATTGTGTCTCAAAGTATCTATACCTTCCCTTATGTTTGGTGTGTGTGTAATACATTTGTTAAATGAATGATAAAAATTAGATAGTAAAATTGAGGATGTTACTTCCACGATGAAAAGCCACATCTTTTATCGTCAATTCAACAGCTCTAGGGATGAAATACGCACATACCAAATATTAGTGAATGGGGTGTACAAAGTTATGATCAATTGCAGTTATCTTGGTCATTTTTGACTTAACTTGGTGGTGGTGGTGGTGAGGAGTACCTGAAAATACTGTTTGAAAGAGCACCAAGTTTCTGGGACCAAGTCTAACCAACTGTGAAGGTAAAAATATTAATTTCAAAATATTTTTATTTTTGAGAGCTAAAGTGAGTGTATGGGCTTGTGGGAAGGAAGGGGGATACTGAAAAATAGTCTCCATTGCTTGCTAATTTTTATAGTCCTGAACTGTATGTGTGGGAAAGTGAAAGTGATAAAAGTAGCTCTGGAATGATAATAAGTCTGCCTAGTCTTAAGTCTACATTTCTGTTGGGACATCACAGATGTTGCAATTCAATAAGCAATAGATACAATAACAATGCATGGACTGTCCAAGTACCAATACAATTATTGTGAGGAATGAAGCGTTGCAGAATAGCCAAAACCCTGACTAGCCAGTGTTGTGAATACTTGGGAACTTATAGGTGTAATGGAGTATAAGGTACAGTAATATTTACTAGTCTGGTGAAGATTTTAATCTTATTGAACAACAATTAATAGTCGGGTGCTGGTACCTCTTAGAACTTCAATTCTTCATTTATTCACTAAATGAGTGTCATTGGTGGATCAGCTTCATAAATTTTGGGAGAGCTCTTAATTAAGTTTGGGGGTTTATCCCAATCCCCAAATCTAGGTAGCTGTGGTAAAACCCACGTAGTTTTAGGAAATACTCCATAAAAATAGATTGTGTTTAACTTAAATGTTGTGGTGGTCTGGTTTGAAATAATTGTTATGATTGATAGAGAACTTGGGTCTTTGGGATGTTTAAGTTTACCATTGTCGAGATGAAAGTAGATTGAATATTGAAACAGTAAACTATGGAGTCAATCAGGAAATGTCCATGGTCCCAATAGAATAAAGGAGACCTACTTTTAAAGGGTTAATATCTGATGTCATATAGATGATAGTTGGCAATCGGACATTGGATGTGTGACTGATGAGGTTAGTCAAGCTAATCCTCCTCCTTCGTTGCCTAGGAAACATCACTTTAAGGTAGCAACCTCCTATCCCACTCATGTGCAGCCACATCATCCCACACACCACACTGGTAAGTACATACATGCTAGATACAATAATAATGTAATGGAATAGCTCCTCTACTCCAAACCCGTGACTTAAAGACACTCCTGTACTATCTCAAATAAGATTTTCTTCATCCCTTGAAAAATGGCCTTCATTCTCCCTGATGAAAAGAAGTAACATTATTATTTGACATTATAGCAAACTTAGTAATGAATGTTTGACTAGAGTTGTCCACATTTTGCCTGTGATGCTGTTTATCTGTTGGTTGTCCACATTTTGTTATTCGGAATGTTTACCTGATGTTCAGGGATAGCTGTATTGTAACAAGATTGGTACTCAAATGTCATTTAAGGAAACAAATGGTAATGGTTGTTGTTAGTAATAAAGGCTGAGTGCAAGAAGGTTATTAATTATCAGAGGAAAGTCCTATGATATAAGATCATGTTATAATGTAATAGAATTTTAGTCAGAATTTGAACTTTACCCTTTGAACTCAACCCTTCTTTATAATGCTAGCTATAGCTTCCCAATCAGTCTTATATAATAATGTGGACATCTCTATTTAAAACCTATACCCTTTAGTGCCATCTAGAACCTCTAGCAAATTATGTACCTCCTTAAAAGTAATCTACCCTCTGATAAGATGCCTAGAACCCTCTGTGTATTGTGAAGCTAGTATAATATTTATTTTAGCTGTAATAAAAAAGCTGTGGTGTTTCACAGTAGTGGGGTATTAATACATGTACTATAATGACCCTTTATAGCTACTGTTTAAATTCAGTTGCTGTAGTATTCAGTAATCTATATGAACTACAAATACTGTTGTGTGGTATAACAGATTTGCTGACAGTCTTATGAGCTAATAGCTCTGGCTTCTCTTTCATCATTTGGCATTTTAATTCTAACCTATCTTTTTTCTACCATATTTGCCAGGAATTTGCACAAATTAACAACCAAAACAAACAAGGGTTTCATTTACATCCTTAACACCTTTACTGTGGGAATCACTCTTTAAATGGGTAGCAGAAGTAAGAGTTATATGACCAGAAGTATGGCAGTACTTATGTAAAAGCTACCTCTAGAGAAGGGCATAATTGTAATGTGCAAAAAGTCATTGATAATGTCCACTTTACTTGACAGTACTAAGATCTTGTTGACAGCCTTATTAAAGGTACATCAAGGGTACTATGCTCCAATGTATTACAAAAAGTTACAGTAATGTACATATTTTAGCTTTTGTTTGGCTTTCATCTATTAGTGGCAACTATTTTTTTATGATAGTATATTATACCTTTCCCTTCAGTTTTGGCTGATGGTAGAGTGGTTCATATTGAGAAGCACCACCATTCCATAACTGGTCCTAGTCCTGTTCATGATGTATCAAGAGAGGGTGAAGCTCTCCCTCAAGTAAGTCTATCTACTGTGTCCTTCCTGTTCACATTGGAAAGTAAATATGCTCCTATTCTAAAGAAGATCAGTTCCTGTTTAACAATGGTGTGTGTAGCCAACTTTTTCCACAACATGGAGGAAGGTAGATATCCTCATCTCTCAGGCTCCTGAAGAGATGATGTATTTGTTTATGCCCTTTATCTGTTTTACATGAAATAGGCCAACTATATCCTTACATTAAGAATAAATTATTTTCTAATTATTAAGAACAAGAAATACGGAACTAATTTAGAAATATAATAATCGGAACTCTAATGATCAGATATTTTAGTAAAAAAATGTGGTTTTAGGTACAGATCCCTTCCATACCACCACAGCAATCCCATGTAGTTTCACTAATATTTTATAATCAGACTGTATCAATTTTATTAATGCACAGAATCAAAAACATTGTCTTCCCATGAGAAAAATTAAAAGTCTACAAAATGTCCAGACAAGTGAAACTCTAACTTCCTATTCTGACTACCCAAGAAATAATATGAAAATAGTTTCAGTTATTGACCAAGGAGTTATTGAGTGTCAAATGCCAGAACATGTCACAGTCATCACAGACAGCCAATCAGTAGCTCCAACACTTCACTTAGCTTCTAACATTCCCTATAGCAAGGCCAGCCATAAAAACCACAGACAAGTACGCACACATGCCTATGAACGAGTACGCACTATACATGCCTATGAACAAGTGGATGATTTTGAAAATGAAGATGGCAATACCCCTCCTCCAGCCTATTCTGATATCTTTCCCAATATAGAGAAGCTGCACTCATCTGTCAAAAGGAACCATCGATGGTCTCCAGGGGTACAGAAACATTCAAATAAGACACACACCAAAGTTATGCATAGAGGAAGATCAGATACTGACGTGCATGTAGTGATGAGCAACAAGAGGAATCATGGAAGCAAGAAATTATTTAAAAAGAAGCATTCAACTGGGAGTGATAGAACTCCAGAAGGACAAGCTCCCCAACACAATATAATGATGAACAGGTACTTTCCCAAAGCTGAGAATTCTGAAGGTCTGGCATGTGAGGGGATAGGTAAAAGAGGTGGATGTGATGCTAGACCATTACATGAGGTAATCTTAACTTGCATATATTGTTATTAGCTATGTAAACATTCTCTAACACTTTGTCTGGAAGTCTAAGTGCTGGCATATCTTACTCCTATGTAACTAGCCAGCTTCTTAGCTGATCCTCTAGCTAAAAAGCTCACTACTTTTTGTGTGGCTTGCCTATAATACTGTTGACGTGCCAGTTATTAATACTTGTAGATATTTGTAGAACTTCTTGAAAATTTGTCCTATTACGTACCCCTTAAACTGGATAACTAAGAGGCCGCAGGCTAGTTCTGGCTGATTACCTGGGCAATTGATGAATAATTAACCCAATAACTCTCACTATTGGCTACTATGACCTTATTATGGGCTGAATATTAATTGGTGAATTGTTAGTATTATCTGCCAAAGTGGAGTCACTGCCAATTTGATGAAAGCATAATTATGTGAGCAGTGTGGACTAACTTGGCAGAGAATGAAGCTATTCTTCTGACTACTAATACTATAGCAATATTACAGGAAGTTTTTATAGTTATGCAAAATTACGTGATATCAGATTATTGTTTAACCAATGCATGAATCATACCTGAATGTGTTGTTAAAGGTGGCATCACACATACATATACAGCACCAGTATTAGTACTATATATATATCAGAAATATTCATTGAAGGCAAAGGAGCCCTTTGTAAGGACTGACTATAGAGCAGAGGAATGTTATACGTATTATTATTATTATTAATATTATATTGGCATGGTAATCTACATGTGGTTATAATAAGAGTTGGATATGAAAATATGCTTCATTTTAGCTAATGTTCTCCAAGAGGTTCTTCAATAGCAACATCTTGTAGATTTATTTAGCACATCAACTCATCAATTTGAACAAGGGACTCTATTGTAAGAGCATCATTCATTAAAATTTAATGATAATATTATAATAGTAGTACAGTATTGTTCTTTCCACTAACCAAGCAACCTTCTACAGTTTCACCATTATATCATTATCTGCCATCAATTATTTTGATCTTATTGTCACTCTTTTCTTGGTACAACACTCTGCCACGTCATCCTGCCTTTGTTAAACAGATCTCTATTTGTCAGTAATCAAGGACTCAATCACATTGTCAACTTTATGGGACTAGAGATGCACAAGTCCACTTATGATTCCCAATAACATTGTGTACTGTACATAGTTATTATAGTTATGCATTACATCACATGCACTTACCGGCATTTCCAAGTACCACACCAACGGCCACATGATGACGACGTTGTATAACTTAACAATTTATAATATATACACATAAGGTGATATCATAGCCATCTGCTACTACTATTTGAGTAATCTGTAGTGACTCACACAATAGCTGACTTCCTGCAGGAAATAGCTCCGTGGTTTCTAAACGTTTGATGAAGCTCTATCTTGCAAATATTTATTTTGCAACGTCAAGACCTAGGGCCTTTTTACTCTCTGCATCCTGGATGTTATGTCAGTAACTTTACTAGCCATAAATAACTAGCTAGCTAGCAAATAGTAGACTATGTTTATTTTATCTGAGCTTCTAGATTAATTTTGTTCTATATTTAGGTAGCTAGCTGTAGTCCTACTCTATTAACTAATTAGCTAGCTAGCTACAGCTTCCATCACTCGTAGTAGCTGTTAAACTCTGCCTGTAAGCCTACTCATAGACTAATAAACTCTGTCCTGTTAGCCTTACTCATTGACTAATATATAGTAGCAAAGTACACTACTCACTGGCATGTTTTTGAGAGTAGAATAGAAAACACAGTTTGTCCATCTTTCTCCTAAAGAAACACAGCTGCCATCTAGAATGATCCGGCCAATGTTACCTGACACTCAGTCCAGGCAGCTGTCACCACCACATGCAGTCAAGACCAAGTCTAGAGATGAGCAACCTCCTGCTACCTGTCCCCCTCACATCTTGGTTTCAAGACCTAGCCATGCTTCTTCATCTGTGGATGACTCTGCTCTAAATTTGCATAGCCAATTTGTTGAAGAAAGTGCTTCAAGCCTGAGTGTTGACAATCTTGCATTAGCTGGTATTAATGCAACAAGAAATACACAGAATTCTCCTAAAGTAAAGAGGAGGTCCTCATTCAAGTTGAAGAAATTAAAAATCTTTCGAAGCACTCCAGATAAAGTTGAAGATTATGAGCCTTTAAATTCAGTTAATCTACTCACCAGAGAGAGAGTAGTGTCTGTAAGTCATGCAATTGGTGGTAGCTATCAATCTCCAACCAGTTCTGGATCCATGTCTTCACCCAGACCTTACATGACTATGTCATTTATACCAGCAACTAATAAGATAGTTCTGAACATTCACAACAGTCCCAACAGCGATGATGACAGTATATATAGTGAGAGTGATCTAGATTTTGGGAGGGGGCCTCGAAATGAAACAAGAAAGGTAAGTTATTAGTATACAAGCTGCTATGTTATAATGGTAGAATGGTATTTTAGCTGATCAGTTTGTCTTTGATGTGGCCAGGGGATGTCTTTACCCTGCCCTCATCATTCTCATTCAGAAGAATTGCCATACTCATAATACAGTAGGTTTAAACTATAAAGAGTCTCATTATTGTCGATCACAAAAGACTTCAGAATTCAATCCATTTTATGCTCTCCATGATATTATTGTAGCTATGGTTCATGTTTTGATTTTTGTGTGTAGTTTCACAATGTGAGTTGTTGGAATACCGTAATACCCAGAATTGTAGTTGGGATTCTGGTATGATAACATCTAAAATGCAAAATCTGTCCCTAGACAGTTACTTTGGCTAGGATTCCAATGATTATCTGTTATATAATAATATCTCCAGGGCCTAATGATTCTTACTGTTTGCATACTTTCACTTGCTATATTGCAGTTGAATGTAATCACAAACTAGGAGTCAAACTCACTCCATGAACTTTTGTTTTGTTTGCTGTAATGAGTGCCTTAAAAGTTGAATAATATGTGAAGGGTTGAAGTTGTAGCTTATTTTACTGTGGTAAATGTAATCCTCTGTCGTTAGAAGCTGAATGTAATGGGTGGGGGTGGTGGAGGTGGAGGGAGTGGTGGAGTAGGGGGTGGTGGAGTAGGGGGTGGAGTGAGCTTCAGCTTTGTTACTAATTAGAGTGGTCAATGTAGCCACATGTTCAATCAAGCTCTAGCTTCAGAAAAAAAAACTTGTAATTTATACAGTATAGCTGGCTCAGCCTGTTAACTTTATGTAATTCCTTCAGGTATAACTCCTATTACTACAGTCCTTGAGCCACTCACAGAAACTTATTAGGTTCAGAAAGCCTGCACTGTACATACTTAATTGCAGGAATAGTCTGTGTAGCTAGTACATAATGATGTTAAGGTGTTCAGACATCTGTTAGGTAATGCTTCTCAATAAGTGCTGGTAACAGACTTAGACACACTAAAGGAAGGGGCTGGATCAGGAGTATAAAGTCGTGCTTCAAGAGGAGAGCAAAATTTCGGTCTTTCAATTCTGGGTACCTTCATAGGTCATAGTAGAAAGCATTATTAGAACTAGTACCCATGCAAAATATTCCTGTCCACTTTTGCTTAGCCATACCTGGCCTCAATCCCTCTGAATCTATTTGGATAGCATGAGTAAAAATTGTCGTCTAGGCAACTACCTATCTCCACCCACCCCACCCCACCCCACCCCACCCCTTTCCCCCATCTTTACTGTTATTTTACTAATAATCAGAGAATGTCAGATATGTCAAATCCTGCTGGAAGGAAATGGGCACCTAGCTAATGTTTTTAGCACCTTAACAGGATTGTAGTCAGCAGGTATGGTAATTACCATTTGAAGTAGTAAACTGTACAATGAAGTGCACTCTCTCTCTCTTTGATCAATAAAACTTTGATAGTCCAGCTCAGTTGTATGGATGTTTGTAGAGCCTTTATAAAACATCTCTATTGGACACACTGGACTTAGGTGTGCTCACATACACCCTCTGCCTACCACCTCTGACAAGCTAGTTACTGTTGCTATAGATAAATAACTCTGGGATAGCAACTGATACAGATCTATGAAGTGCCATAACATTACTACACAAGCTAAAAGTTGGAAGGAAGGGATAAATTATTATGCTACCAGTGATCACACTTAAGTTAAACAGCTGCACAAATGGCCTTACCTAACTGGAGTTGGATGTGTAAAATATGCCATAAGTGGTTCCCGAGATAATATCTGGTCTAGAATTTTCCATGTGTTCAAACATGAAGAACTAGAAAAGTACAATTAAAATTGATAAGATAACTGGAAGACTGCAGACCAAAAATGAACCAGCTAATAAGTCTAATGGTGCATGGAATGGACCGAAGTTTATATCTGAAGTGTGATGGTCATAGTTTACATGTGATTTACATAATTAGTGTGTGGTAAGGTGTGATGGCATTTTATAAACCAGTACTTGTTGCATGTTGTTACTATAATTGGTTTCATCCCTCAGCAATAGTATCATTTTGTGTGGGGGAGGATGTATGAGTGGGTGTCCTTAAAGTACTTGTTTGGAACCAGCCAAGTGTCCTCCATTGTTGTAATTATTGTCTCCATGTACAGTAAACATTGAGTGGGATATGGCATACTACAGAGAATAGGACTATTAAGTAGTGGACTACCCAATCTATGTTGTATCTAACAGGATAGCTGGAGCCAGGTGCAGTTTTATCAGGTAAAGCGAATGATTAGAGGTCTTGGGATTGAAAAAACCTCTAGTATTCTCAAACTTTAAGTTCACATCGCCAGTTGTGCTTACCATAAATAGCCCACTAGGAGCCCCAGCATTCAATGCCCAACTTCAGAGACCGAGCAAGCCAGGTTTCTTACCTAAATTTAAAGGGTCTTTAGTGGTTCACATGTCAGGGCCATAGGGAGGGGGGAAATCGGCCCTCTAATTTATTGTTTTGGTTTGTGTGCATGCATGTATGGGTGGTTCGTGTGCATGCATGTATGGGTAGGAATGAATGAATTATAGAAATTCATGAAGGTTTTCAAGGACACATGATCTCTGAAGATTTCAACGATGCTCTATAGCTAACCTCATGTACTACTATCTATGCAGCTAACCAGAAATCCTTTTTGAAACCCTGGATGTATTATTCTGGGGTGATTGTGCCCATGACCCCATCTTGATTTATTATTCTGGGGAGAATGTGCCATCTCAATGTATTATTCTGGGGAGAATGTATGGGAAAATGTGCTGTGAGTCAGGAACCCCATCTTAGATTACCTTATACACCTGTTATGGAAGTTCCCTAATCCTACCTCCTCAGACACCTCCCCAGACATCACTATTTTCCTGATTTCTGTCAGGTAGTTTAGTCTTAAAATATCCACCAGCGCTTAATTACTCGGCACTTAAAGGAACTGTGTGATTGTATATAGGTATGAAAAAACTTTGTATATTGACCTTTTCAGTGTAATTTATCACTATACTTTTAGGGAATCATGACCTCAAATGAGTCCAGAGGTCTGGCTAATATTAGAGGTTTCATGGAATGGTACCTGCAATAGTGAGCGTGTGCTATATTGTAGAGAGTAACACTTTAAAGGCTGTGGCATTTAGTATGTCATGTAAACATCTCAACCATTCTGACCATTTTTAAGTATTTTGAATGAAGTTATAAATACCTTTATCTACATCTGGAGTCTTGAGGTACTGAGAGTCCTCCTCACCAAATTACCCTTTATTTAGGATACTTCTAAGTGTAAATTTCCTTACAGTATTCCTTGTTGTATATTATTACAGTAATCTTATTCTATATTATGGTATATTACAGTAATCTTATTGGTATATTATAGGTATATTACAGTAATGATGTAATGTAAGGAATTTACACATAGAAAGACCCTTTTATTTAATTGGCATAATACAGTGATTAATGAAGTATAAGAAAATACTGTATCAATGATCAGTATTGTGCTCTATGGAGTATGTAAAGATCTTCCTTGGTGTAGGGGGAAATTTCCACCTTATGGTCTTCATCAACACAACACTGTATTAATATAGTTTAGTCCTGCACTTTTGATTTTGATGACCCCTTACCTTTAGTAATGCACCAATATTAATGACGTGCCAACGTGGTTTCTCACGATTGTGTGTAGACTATGTCCATAGACCTACTATTTGGTAGTATGGCACACCCTTTCCACCAAATCATGCACACTCACACCTTTTGATAGTTGCTTCCCACTATTTCAATATGGGTGTGGCATGATGATAATTGCCACGGATAATACATAGCTGATGTTGATTTGCAATGACCAATACCTCTTCCAATGCCATAAATCTGGAGATTTCTATTTATGTAGTTAACTGTTTACAAAATTAGATTTATGGTACAGTAGAACCTCTGACTTATACGGACTTTATGGGATCGAGGGTGAGGATAGTCCCTATGTGTTTGAAGTGAAGCAGCTAATAGCTACATAATAGCTTTATTCAATCATACAGTTATTTCCTAATAAAAATAGGACTATAGTGTTTCTTTTGTTTAAGCTCTACATATTTTTTTGTAGCTAATTCTTGAGTAACATTAATGATGCAGGAGTACATAGCCAATTAAGGCTGGATAATCCTCTGAGTAGTTGGATTAAAGTGAGGACCACGATAAGTGAGGTTCCACTGTGTTATAATGAGAAGAAAGGTGCAAAGGAATATATCATTCAGACTGGGGTGGGTATAATATTGTAATGTTGCTCTAAGCTTTCCAAAAATATGGCTGGTTTGCTTATCTCCATAAATTTTGAACAAGAATACATAGTGACCCTGACTATCAGTGAAGATGGACAGTAATTGTGGCAATGGCACTGAATTTTCAGAAGAGCTAAAAAAAAGTTAAGCCACAAAAGAATGTCTCCTTAACAATATTCATAGTACTTTATTATGGAAGGTGTGGCTTAATTAATGATGGGTGTGGTTTGCCCTGGGTTTTATCTCTGAAAATTGGCACAAGGATCACTTTGAGCAGGTCTAATCAAACTGCCCATGCTCTTACTAATAGTCATATAGAGGTCATCAGGAATAGTATTATATTTGGAATAGTAGCTATTAAAAGCCCGTGCCTTGGAGTATGAGAACTTCACCATTTTGTTATATATACCACAATTACCTGAACTTCATCATCTTTCCATCCCACTCAACGGGATATGTAGTGAGGGGGGAGGATATGTTGTGAGGGGGGAGATTGTAGTGAGGGGGGAAGGATATGTAGTGAAGGGGGAGGATATGCAGTGAGAGGGGAGGATATGCAGTGAGGGGGAAGGATATGTAGTGAGGGGAGAGGATATGCAGTGAGAGGGGAAGATATGCAGTAAGGGGGGAGGATATGTAGTGAGGGGAGAGGATATGCAGTGAGGGGGGAAGATACGTAGTAAGGGGGGAGGATATGCAGTGAGGGGGAAGGATATGCAGTGAGGGGGGAGGATATGCAGTGAGGGGGGAGGATATGTAGTGAGGGGAGAGGATATGTAGTAAGGGGGAAGGATATGTAGTGAGGGGAGAGGATATGTAGTGAGGGGGAAGATATGTAGTAAGGGGGGAAGATATGAGGGGGAGGGTTGTTACAAGCATCATGCAACTCAAATGTCCAATTCTCTCTAGTTGCTCTCATCCCTACAATCCACTCACTTCCAAGAAATGTTTTTGTTCTAACTTTAAGTTCTCCCACAATATAATACAATGAATGAAAGGTTTGCTGAAATAAAGCTGTAGGAAGGAAGTCATAGAAGTATGGAAACATGTGGCTCAGATGTCAAGGGGGAGGGGCATCAGGTCATTCAGGTCATGGTCCAATGAGGAGCATGCCTTTTTGAATGTATTGTACAGGATGGAAGCACATAAATTTATGAAGGAATCCACTGCAGTAATGGTAATTAGCTAAGGCCATTTTTTCATATGGAAGAATGCACACCCATAATATGAGTATACTAACCACAGTATACTATGAGTATACTGTTTGTATTGAGTATACTATTTGAGTATACTATTTGAGTATACTATTTGAGTATACTATCAGCCTTTTTGTATAACTATATTATGTACATGGTTGTTGTAGCTGCCATTACATGACAGAATCAGTGGGTAAAGGTGGGTGAAAGTCACATGTTCTTATTCATAGCTCAATACTGTAGCTGCTGGTGGTGAAGGGTCACATAATTATTATTCATAGCTAGCTGCTTGTATAATAAAGAGGCTTTAAAAAATAAAGCTATCAGTAAATCTAGTCATGAGTTAGTCCTGGTAAAGGGAAGCCTGAAAAGGCGGAATGATTTAATTATGGTGATAATGATGGTTTCCTTCATCTTCCCAGCTGTGTGGACAGTGATGATGTATTCCCTACAGTTTAACATAATTATTGGAGATGTGGTACTTAATTTTGAGATTGTGGTAAGCCCTACTCTACTATATTACTTTAATCTCTCCACTCTCTCTGGGTTGTTTGTGTTTCTGTCAATTAAGGATTGGAGCTGTCCATGTTATAGATTGTCCATTGCTGTAGAGTACAGGGGAGTCATTAGTGTCGTGGTTTCCCAGCGGTAAGTTGTTGGAATGCACACACACAGATACCCTACAGCTTACTACCTTCGCTATAGAATTCTTGGTATAGTATAAAGTCAATTTCTTGTACTAGCTGATGGAAATTTCATTGTGTTCAACTTTTCATTCTTATCGGGTAAATAGAATAACATTGTAGGTAAATAGAACAACATTGTAGCTAAATGGGACAAGCTAATATTGGTGCCTGGTGCCTTCGCTCCTTATAGCTGTCTGAATATACCACAGAGAGCTCATGAACTGCTTTAAAAACTTACTTTGGAAGCCAGTAAGTTGCAGTATCCATTGTATCTTTTCTCAGGAGACATTTTAGTGCCTTCATTGGTTAGTTTATTGTTACATTTTGGTATTTCTGATGTGATAAAAATAGATAATTTATTAATCACTGAAGGAGGTTTGAACTTCTTTTCTCTTTCCCTCTGGCTGGGGCATTCATCACTGTTGCTACTATAGTGACATTGTGGTAGACCTCATCTAGTGAGGAGTGATTTCACTGTTCATGACAGACTTTTACCACAAGGAAGGTCATACTTGGATGCTACAGGTGTAGGTTATTGGCCTGTTGCCAGCAATTGCAAGGGACAAGTAGTAAAACAAAGCTAGATTCCTTTTCAACTGGGTGTGCAGTGGACCAGATGAGCAATCCCTTTTCCCCGGGCATTTTATAACTGAGTTGAGGCTGTAGTTACATTGAAGACAGTTAGTTGTAATGTTGTACTGTAATGTCTGATACAATAATTGTCGATATCTAAATAGAAACCGGAGTAGGGGTAAGGTGGCACCTGTTGGTGGAGCCAGCGTTACTAGAATTAGGTGTAATTAGCAGGAATACTAATTACCTTATTGTATTTTTATTGCAGGATGAGCATGAAGCTAGTGGAGAAACTTCTGGATCTAAAAAGTAAGTAATCTTTATTAAATTAATGGAAGGAAAAGTTCCACCTTACATAAATTCTGTTGGTCATGTGTACCGAATGGTCTTCTCCTGTGTGTGTACACTGCATTTGTTTATACAATAATGAGGTACCGAATGGTCTTCTCCTGTGTGTGTACACTGCATTTGTTTATACAATAATGAGGTAGGTCGAGATGGTGAGGACAGTATTGGACCAGACTACCTGTTATAAATATGAGTTATGTATACAATATTATTGTAGGAAAAATATTAGCCTGTATATAATAATAATGTTCTGTGACTTGCTGTTATATGTGCGCTGAGCTATTCAGACAAAAATGTGTTACTGAAAGATGTAAGAATGTGGGTGCTGCATAGTTTCTGGGAAATGCTAGCATCCATATAGTAGCTGTTTGTTTCTACAGCCACTATGATCCCATTCACTTCACACCCAGCAAAGGAGCTGTACCTTTTATATGGTCAGTGGTGTTCCTTTTGACGTATCAACTGTAGCACTGTAATATTATATGATAAAAACCTTTGGCTTCACTTTGATCTCCTTATGCCAAGACACGATTAGAACACTGAGCTGAACAAAAATAGTGAAACCATAATGAGAGGAACTCTATGTCTTGTGCATCATCCACTTCTAATCATTAACTGTTCCTTAATTAAGCAAGTGATTTGAGTTCTATGCAATTGCACAGTAAGAAATGTAATCACACACACACCACATTGCTACCATTATGCAGTGGTGGCTATGATGTCATGTAACTTCATTGCAAGTATAGATGCATAATGACATAAGTGTTAGTATCAATGTCTCTTCTTTGAATTGGGATGCAATACTAAAAACATATGCTTAATAATGGCACAAGTTATTAGCCTATAAAAACACAATAATTAGGAGGCAATAATATTATGTATCCTGCAAAGTATAGTGTCTTTTGCTTGCTAATGTGGAGAAATATTTCTCTCTCTGGCACAATACTTGGTCTAAATAAAGTGCTATGGATTCCAGTGTATGGATTCATTAACCTCTAACAACTTCCTGGATATGCTCTGTAAATTAACCAATATCCTGTGGGAATGCCTGCTCTGAAAACTTTGATGTTGGCTTTTGTGTCATGTAAAAGCCATATAAGGGATGTTTAAGTTTAGCAGGTATGCATCAGTTACTATATAATAGTAGATAACTAGAGAAAGCTTACTACTTTCCATACAAAGTGGCTATAAGTAGGCATCATTGCTAGCTATAGCTAGAAGCTTTTTCTGCATCTGTTTCTAGTTGATACAGCTAAAGAGCTGCAATAGCTACTAGAAAAGGTTTTGAAGTTATAACCAGCCAACTATAGCTCTGTGTAGCTGACAGTTTTGTTTCTGTTTTAGCTGAGCTGTTGTTGGTTACTGATTAACTGAAGGCTGACTATGCACAGCAAGACTTCTTGTATTTGAACAGTAGTTTACACTAGAACACTCTATAAAACTCCTGTTGGATCAGCAGCTGCCTGCATGAAAGTGCAATACATGTACAAGTAGCTTCAAGACACTTCGCTAATAGTTTCAAACAAGATCAAACTGTACACCTGTTTGATGTACTTATGAAGAAGACTTTGTTATCTTATAGCCAGAGTGACAAAACAGTTAGACTAATTGTACTATCAAGTGGACAGTTCTATAGTGTATAAGCATTAATTGAGGCAAGAATGAGTTTGGATGTGGCAGTGGCCAACTTTGATGAAGATTTGCAGAGAGGAGTTCCAAGGTCTCTATCTGTAGCCTCCTCTGAATTCTCTCAGCAACAGCACCACAGTGCCATGTACCAACATCATGCCTCACACAACCTTCGAAACTCAAGTTCCACTGTTAGAGGAGAGACCAAAAAATACCAGTATGTTCCGTATAAGAACAGCCTCTCTTCAAGTCAACAGTCATTCCAGAGTAGCCAGTCATCACTAGCCAGTCAGCATATGGCAAACCATGTATCTACGTCACAGAGTTTTGTCTCCCAGGGCATGGTACCTCAGAGACCTGGTCGTGCTATATCAAGTTCATATTCACAGAATAGCTTTCAGCATATGGACCCTAGGCGTCATGGACAGATACCACAGAATAACCGGATGGCTAATAGGCATGCTAGGAGTACCAGCTTGAAAGCCAGCAATCACCATGCTATAGACTGCTACGAAGAGTTCTCTGATGCCTATTACCAGTTCAATAACCACACTACTTCACCGTCATACCAGAGAAAAGTAAGTTCTAGTTCCAGTGACAGTCTGCAGGATAGTCCTCATCAATTGTTGGCACCTGCATCTCTTTCACCTCGTATGCCTCAGCACACGCATCTCCACTCACCTGCCAATGGAGACCAGGGTGGACATAATTTCGGACATCAAAGTAGAGATCATGTTGGCAGACAGCAGCCCAATCTGCATTCTCATAAAGAGAACGTCCAAGATCAAGAATTGATGATTCCCTTCTATAGCAATGGTCAGCAAGAACCTAGTACGACAGAGTCTCCGTACAGAAGCACTAGTCGACACACTTATGTGAAATCCAAAGCAAACAAATCTCGTAAGGCTAGTAGCAGTGAATCATCGTTTGCTTCTTCCATAAAGTGCTGTGTTGGGGTACAAGCAAAGAAAAAGTACTCCAAGCAGCGAGTGTTAGCTCACCAATTACATCAGAAACAGAAAGAAAGAGAAAGATTAGCAGGTACTGAGATTAGCCTAGCTTCCATCAAAAGCCACCAAGTTCTCAATTCACACATGCATCATGGTTCACCCTCACATTCAACAGTGTCTTGTCCATATACTGTCACTCAAGCAGCACAGCGTGCTTCGCGTTACAACAGCAGTGGATACAGCTCTGAAGTAGAGAACTCTAAATCCAATATAAATGGAGATGGTCGTTATAAGTATGATAGTGATAGTGATTTTAGTGATTCTGAATTTGCTAGGGCTACGGCCGGTTCCCGAGGGAAATCAGCTGGAACTGTGATGATGAAGTTGGCTAAAAAGTTCAGCAAGAGGAACCTGCCTATTACGAGAGACGACGACGATGAGTCACTGACTAATGAGAATGAGAGAAGTTCCTGGAGGATGAAACACAGAAGTAATAGTGTGTCTAATCTGGATTCACTGGAAGGGTGAGTAATCCTATATAATTTCTATACCAGTACAAATACTGATGTACTTTCTCTAACTGCCTAATGCATGTGTTTGTCAATAGAAATAGATGGGGGATAATCATTCACTGCTTTGTGCAGAGTTATAGCTAATGTGTTGTGTTTTGTGCATCTCTGGTGAACAACTAGCAATGAAATAGACTTTAGCTTTTAATTCTTCACACAGTCAACTTCCTCCAAACTAACTGTTCTCAATTAACTTAATTTGCAGTTTGCCTGTAGCACATTCAGTCTTCTTGCAAGCTACACCCAACTTTGTTTTGGGATCAGTATGGAGAGCTTTGCTTCTATAATGTGATACTAGGTCATCCAGCTGACTGAATGTTTTCTAGCTGGTGGTTCACTCTGTAGTCTGTACTACACTGCAATAACTGTGTTACTAGCTTTACACTGTAACTGCACCTAAAGAGAGTGTCCCTTTTAAATATCCTAGGCTAGATCTTGTCAGATGTTTTCTTCTCCAATGTGTGGTATAATGTGACCTCTTTAACACGGAGAAGGATTTTACTCTCTCTTCATACCAAAGTTAAAATAACTCATGTGGCAAGTTTTACTCTAGTGGAAAATTTTAAAAGGAAATCCAATGCCTTCAAGATTGTTTGAAAGTAGTAACATTCACACATCCATTCCCATAGTCAGAATAGCTACTTTCACAGTATTCTCTGAACCAAAACTTCCATCATTGCATCATAAGATTGAGGTAACAGTTTTACACGAAGCTATTATGTTGCCATCATGATGTCATTATTTTCAGGGCTAGCTATTATATCAGTCTGCTGATTATTACCTACTGTTACCCATTATAAGTCTGGTGTAGCATTACCGCTGAATGTGGAGGGTAACATTACTCCATGCACTTACTATAACCAAATAATGCAGAGATCTGTGATATGTTGTGACATTTGAGACCTGTACCCTATTGTGACGTACCTATAAATATTTCTGTCTAGTAGCCAATAGTCTGGGTTAATATAAGCTTAGAATATTCGATCTGTAGTTCGGGTGTAACATGCGTGTAATATATAGTGCAGATAATAAGCTCAAAGCAACAGAAAACCTGATATATAGTTGGTTTTTATTATATTAGTATCATGTCCTTTTGGGATTATATCTTATTTCCGCAGGCTTACTCAGAGGTCACAGAGTATGGAACATCTGGCTCCTTTCAGTGTTGACCAGGGACGATCTTCTGGCATGGGAAGTACTCCACAGGGCAGTCCTCGTATGGTACGATCATGGTCAAAGGGAAAGCTCAACAGGAGATCAGCAGACTTCGAGAATGAGAATGCTTGTAAGTGTGTGTGTGTGGGTTTGTGTTGATTCATTACCTTGTCTGGGAGTGTTCTTATGTTTACGTGTTGAATAAAATAAACCTCATCTTGAAAGGTGTGGGGTGACTTATACATGCAGCTTAATTGAATAGTACCAGCTATTCATGGTGTTTGTGAGGTCTTCCACATGCCCTTGTTAGTGCTGTGTGTATTTTCTGCCTCTTATGGGATGGTTTGGCAATTTTTTTAAGAATTAGGTCTAAGCACTCCTTGTACTCAGCCACATACTTTTACAACTGTCATGATAAATACTACTTATGGCAACTTACATTATTGTATTTGAGTGTAAGAAGATACACGAGGGTCCTCACACACCTTTCTCTCTCAAAGATTACTGAGTTCAATGTTTATAGCCTCCCTGTGCAATTATACCTGAAGTGTGGTGATGCATCAGTAAGGTGTTTCGATTGTTTTCATATGACTTTTTCCCATTTTATGGTAATCTATGAATTGAAAGTTGAGAGCTTTCACAATTGTTTACCTTTTACTGCCAAGGAAAATATACTTTCATGTATTATCTAAATATTATCAGTAGTTTTAGGTAACCAGTAAGTATCATATAACCCCTAAAAGTTGACCCTATATTCCCTAGTTCAACTGTGGCCGAAATCTCATATTCTCTTAAGGACACTGTCATTTTTAAGTACATATTGCACAGCATTCATGATGTCAGGTTTTACCTTATCTCCTATGATAACTCAAAACAAAAATGTTGCACATTGAAGAGGTGAACTATTATGAGTTGTCCCAAATGAGGCCATCTCTTGTGTATTTAGATTTTGGGAGATATTAATTGAGAAATAGTTATTATACTAACAGTGCATGAGACCATAATGTGGCAGGCTAACATGGTGAAGTTGGAAAAATGGATTGGATAATGAGTGAGATGACTTCAAGTATTTTTGCACATGTCTCCAGTCATAATGCAATATAGTCAAGCCACCTCTGCTCCACTTTGTCTTAGATTCATTACATGAATATTCAGCAAATGCATATACTCTTGAGATATCAACTGCATCTCAAACTCCTGAAATTTCAGCACTATCACAAGATACTTGTAGACTAAATGTTATTACCGTCTAGGTATAACAATAACCTTCCGTTTGCTGACCACCTATTTCCCATTCATAATACAATTATTAATATTTGGTTTTCCTAGAGTGCGACACAACCAGTTAAATATGTCCTTGGAAGTGATGTTGTGGTGGTTGGTGGTGTGGTGATGTGGTAGTGGTTTAGTGGTTGTAGTTGGTGGTAGCAACATGTGATGATATGCTGCCTTGGAAGTGGATCCCATATGTCAATGTGCATGATGACTGCATGTTTTTATCTACTAGTGACTTCATTAGTGGATTGGACAGTGTTTTGGGTTTTCATGGGAACATACCACTGTTATCTAATAGTGTACCTTAGTGACTCTGGTGTGATTTTTTTCTTTGGGCGTGCAGTAAAATTTGATCCTATTACTCACTTATCAATGGCACAACATACCCACTCATAAAGTTATTCAGAGTACAAACCAATGCATTCTTACAGAAATTTTAGTTGACCATAAAATGTGGCTTGGTGTGTATGTACTGAACATGCCCATCTATGTACATTACATGTGTGTCCCATGTGTAAAGCCATATTATTATACAATCCCAATGTAATTCTACTTTGATTTTGTAGAGTCTTTGCCATTTCTTATAGTGCAACTCCTTAAGGACCTTTAACTGACAGTAAACACATCTCAATTTATCTTTGTAAGGGTAAACTGTGGTTAGTGATTATTGCATACAAGATTCCATAGAGGTTATAGTGATAGGTATTAGTACTAATAGAGGAGACCATGACCTCATTTCAGTTTTCCATACTGTAAATGTAATTTAGAATGTTCTTTTTCGTTGTTGAACTGACCAGAAATGTCCAGTGTTTGCAGCATTGGTCACTAAAATAGTGTTCCAGGGCTCCATATTATGGTAAAATAGTGCTCCCTGTTGTGTTGTGAGGTGGAGTAGTGCTCCAGGGCTCCAGGTTATGTGGTTTTTCACTTGTGAAGCCATGGAATGAATATTATATAGTCCATGATATAAAAGTGTGGTTTCTATAAACTGGTACCTGTCACTGTTACGTACCTGGTATGACGATTCTCTATAGGAATGTACTAATAATAGTAGCAGTCTTTTATTCCTTTGAATGTTTGCCTGGAATTCATAAAGGTAATATTCCACAAAAGGTACCACTCCCATACTAAATCTTGTGCCCAGCGGAATGAAAGTGTCATCTTGGCAAATTTAGCTGTTGGTGAAACTGACCTTGTGATGTTAGCACTGCAAACGACAGGTAGTTTGACATATCAATATCAGCCACAAGAGTAAAGAGTGATGTTAGCACTGCAAATTACAGGTAGTTTAACATATCAATATCAAGTCTAAGGAGCAATGAAATTTTATCCTGAAGGAAAACTGCCTTCTCCAGTAATATGATACTATCCCTCTCTAAAAATGACATAATCCTTCCGAGCTTGGCTGGCATGATCTTATGGAGGCTTCACTTCCTAGAATAGTCTTCTTCAAGTCTTCATTCACAACATAAAGAACCTAGAGCTTAGAGGTTGTTGTTTCATTCATGTCGGCCTACTATGGTTGTGTTTTTAGTTTGCTTGCTAGTTGTGTTGGATCTGGCATAATGTCCCCTCCACCCCCCATTTTACTGCTAGCTTCTATGGAGTGATGGAGCAGCAGAACAGGAGATGTGTGGTGTGTGGGCTACCTTCATTATTTAAATATGGCTGTGTTTAGGTGGTAAATATTTGGGTGGTAAACACGGTCTGTTGAGTGATAAATTGATTAATACTTTGATTATTGAGGTGATGAATGCTCTCTATTTGAGTGGTAAATAGATGGATACTTTACATTCAAGGTGGTAAAGAGACTGCTGGGCTGGTATAAAGTGCTTGGCCTGGTTCTATGTTTGGGTAGATCTCTGTGTTTGGGCTGGTAAAGAGATATTACCCTGCTTGGCCTGGTAAAGAGATATTACCCTGCATGGCCTGGTAAAGACTATGTTTGGGCTGGTAAATAGATGCTCTGTGTTTGGGTAGATCTCTGTGTTTGGGCTGGTAAAGACCCCTGTTTGTTCTGGTAAATAGATGAACACTCAACATAACTATTGAAGTCAAAATATTTGTCACAGGTAAATAAAAGCAAAAGATGATGATCTACTTCTTGCAGGACTGCTAATTATGTTTCTGAGCAAAGTGGGTGTAATCAATATAAAGTGGAGACATCCATGGCCAGAAAACTTTTCAGTGCACCCATGAATGTTTTCATTCACACAACCTGACAATCTCCATGATTAGGTAGTAAATTCTCTGCTTGTAATGGTGCCACAGAGCCCTTTCTATCAGAGATTACGGTAGAGTATCCTGCAGTGGTTAATCAGTGTGCCAGTTTTCTTGCAATTAACACATTGTCTGTTGACTTTAGCTAGGAGATTTCATTATTTTGTCTGGAAACACATTTTCACATGGTTTATATCTGTAGTAAAATAACTGAGGTATATCATATATGTACTCATTGTCCAAGACTCCCTATGGAATGTACTTACATATTATCTTTATGATGTAATTGTAATGGTCTCACCTGGAATCAGTGAGAAAGGTAATTGATGTAGTGGAGAGGTGAGCTGACTTTTAATGGCTCTTCCACCACGTACATGCCATTATTAATTGCCTTTTTTGTCTTCATGGGTGGGTAGGTAGAGTGAGAATCTCAGATTTCTGTTTAGCCACACACACACACACACACACACTGGATTACTTGCTGCTTTCACTTTGTTCCTTGCCTATCCTTTCAGAGCCTTTCACCTTGCCTTTCAGAGCCTTGCCTAACCTTACCTAGCCTTTCAGATGGAAAAGGGAGAATCCTTGGTCCTCCTTCCCTTTAAAACCTTACACCTCTAAAAATTATCCCTGTAGTCCCTCTGTAGTCCCTCTGTAGTCCCTCTGTAGTCCCTCTGTAGTCCCTCTGTAGTCCCTCTGTAGTCCCTCTGTAGTCCCTCTGTAGTCCCTCTGTAGTCCCTCTGTAGTCCCTCTGTAGTCCCTCTGTAGTCCCTCTGTAGTCCCTCTGTAGTCCCTCTGTAGTCCCTCTGTAGTCCCTCTGTAGTCACTCTGTATTCTCTCTGTATTCTCTCTGTGTGTGTTAAATGTTGGTAGCTAAATAATGTGTGGTTACCTAAAACTACTCGTGGCTATAAATGAGGTTAATGTTTCAGTAATGAGATTAACATTGGTAATGGTGCATTAACTGTAAGTTGAGTGGGGTCCAACTTCATGTCAGGGGTAAGTATAGTGTTTCTGGCTCAGTTACATTGTTTCTTAACACTGCTTACAAGTTAAGTGTGGTCCAGTTTCTATGAGTGGTGTTGCTGACAGTTACCATATTCTCAAACCTCTAATTTCTGATCTGCTGGTTACTTGGTATTCCTGTTTTCCTTAACTGATGTTCCTGTTTGGGAGATACTATATTAAAAAATTGTCCTGTTAGCTACATACTAGCTAGTTTGTACTGAGATAATATTCTTTGAAAATAATTTGATAGTCTAGACTGGTAATTCTTATGTTGTCATTAAAGTGATAGCAAAAAGATCAGCCGATAAGTAGTTTCCTCTGTGTCATAAACTTGTAGGTTTTAAGGTGGTCTGCTCTATGGTTTTGTGTAGATGCTAATTTTCTTAATTCCTTTGCCCAAAATGTCTGACAGTCAATTCTGTGGAACCAAGCTATAGAGCAAAAACTATAGCATGTATAGTTTATCAAGGACTTCTATTTCCTGGGTAGATGCCATGCCAGATTGGGCATTCTCTGCCCAATAAATACCAGCACAATGATGCAAACTTTGCATATATGTATGGATGTATGTACCATAATGCTATGTATCATAATGCTATGTGTAATAGTAATCTTTCTGTGTCTGATAACTCTGATTGCTTAAAATTCATTTTCTACTTGCTGGACTTTTTTGGATGTTATTATACTATAGAAATGCCTAAGGGGATAACCTGTGTGTCCTTTGGACCTATACTTTCATCAAAGTAGAAATCAATTTGGTTTTGAATGGTCCACACAAAATATTGACAGAACTCCAGCCATTCATTATTAGGGAGAGGCAGACATTCTCTCAGTAAATGAACATTGTCCAGTAGTATTATGAATAATTCATGATAAGAATTAGCACTGGTTACAGTGACCTGAGTTCAGATGTGGGAGTCTTTCCTTGTAGGGCTTACTGCTGAAGGTGCATTGTTTAGCTGAAAACTTATAGGTATTAGGGGTATAAAAGGTTATAGATCTGTAACTAACCTCTTATAATTATTATGGTGTTAACATCTTGTGTTTACATATTATGTTTACATATTGTGTTGTAGTCTCCCGCCTGTCCCATAGTGGGAGTAGGAAGAACTTGTCGGGAAATCCTGTTGAAGATCTGTTTGAAGCTATAGAGCTGGGTAATGTGGAAGCTGTGAGCTCCTTGATTGAAGCCAATGTTGACACAAAGTTTAACATGTAAGTCAGCACTACTTAAGGAGATTCATCCTGTTAGTTAACTCCTGGAGATTCATCCTGTTAGTTAACTCCTGGAGATTCATCCTTCAGTCAGTAATCTTAGTGAATCTTGACAACCAGTTGGCAAAGTAACCCTCTAACAGCTCTGTAACATTCACTCCTAAAGTAACCCTCTAACAGCTCTGTGACATTCACATTCACTCCTAAATTAACCCTCTGTAACATTCACATTCAGTCCTAAAGTAACCCTTTAACACCTCTGTAACATCTAAATTAACCCTCTAACAGCTCTGTAACATTCACTCCTAAATACCATTCTGGTGAGGGCATACATGATGCTGTGACTAATCTAGCCATGAAAAGGACTTAGTCATTGGATGTGACAGACTATGGTCGGTCTATCTAATAATATCTTCCTGTGTAAAGAAGGTTGTTATGTAATGGATTATAGATGTGATGGTGTTATGTAATCTGCAGAGTGAATGAAGATGAATTCTTGCCGGTGGATCTGAGTGTGATGTTAGGTTATCATATGATTGCTCAGATTCTTCTTGCCAATGGAGCCAAGGACAGTCCTAAATGTGAGAATCTGATATGCCTCTCCACCACCACCACCACCATCATTACCATCACTGTCACCACCATCACTGCCACCACTACCACCATTACCCATTACCACCACCACCACCACCACCACCATCAATGCCACCACCACCACCACCATCATTACCATCACTGTCACCACCATCACTGCCACCACTACCACCACTACCACCATTACCCATTACCACCACCACCACCACCACCAAATGGTTACTTTGGGGCAAGGGGCTGTGTACTGTGTGGGGAACCTATGGATGTAAGGATACCTAACTCGATCTGTTCTATAGCTAATTATAAATTTGTGGGTAGATGTTTCTAGACAGAAAATTGACGAATAGTCTTGTAAAAGGTTGAACTGTGTTTGTTATTGAGGTTACTGTAAGAAAAGTAGCTTGTTTGTGTAGACTAGACCTTTGGGTAGCAGAGCCAGATAGTCTGGTCTAGCTGGCTTCAATTACTTGTAATAGAATACAAGCTAACTTCAATCACTATTGTACTGTGTTGTAACTTCTCTTGTAAGTTATACCTCACAAGTGTACCACATGCAGCACCTATCTTGTAGTCCAACATTCGTATAGAATTAAATACCATGAAGACTGGATCACAGATAGAAACTACATGTGACCATGAAGGCTGGATCGCATATAAGAACTATATGTGACATTCCCTCACAATTTACCTTCCACTCAACACCCAGCTTCTACATCCTATTTATCTTTCATTGTTTTAGTTTGCAGAGACCCTACTTTTCGATTATCTCGTATCAAGACCCTGATCAACGAGGCCGAGAGGGATCTTTATCGACTAAAGGGAGACTATATATCACAAAACGCTACCAATAACAGTGGAATAAAAGATGCTGAGAGGAGGTACAAGAAGGGAGAAATGCGTGTAAAGCTTTACCGACACATGTTAAACAACTATGAAAGTGCACGTAAGACTTCTTTATTAATAATTCTGTTATAATAGTGAGGTTGACATTACTGGAAGTGGATACTGTATTTTTTAACTTCTACTCATCAAATGCACTGGTTTTTTTTTTTTACCTGTATGCAGGAGTTCCTGGTCCTCCAACAAATGTCCACCTCCATGTAACATCAAACAGGTCACTGATGGTGACCTTCTCTGAACCCAATGTTATCAACCATGCCACTGTCACCAGATATAAAAGTAAGTACATTTGAATGAATGAGAGACATTCCTTCATCCCATAGTTAGAGTTAGACTGTTAAACTTGCAACAGAGTGTCCACTTTCCCTCTAACCATGCCACACTAAGGCATGTTTGACCTCATTAACCCGAATGTTGTCCTCTTCCACACACCTCCACTAGTTGAATGGTGTCGAAATGAAGAGTTTAGACCTGTGGTAGGTGACTTTGTTATGACTGACCTCCGGACAATGGAGTACGTAATCCCTGATCTGGATAAGGTTGGTGCTGGTATCATATTTTATATTGTTTTCATCTTTCCAGCAGAAAGTTTGATGTAAACATATCACTCTTTGCCTTATATGTTTAAAATGTTGTTCTGTTGATGCTCTAACTTCTAGAGTTCATCCTTAAAGAGTAACAGAACCTCCTAAATGTTCTCTTTAGTTCAATTTTGGCCATTACACTTGCTAGATCTCTAGCTCTTCTGTTAGGAGTTGTGACTAATATCAATTTCTGATGGTAGTGCTAGACAAAACTTGTTTTTAAGAGACATTTTAACAGCCAAAAGTGTTTTTACAATTCAAAAAATACCATTGTGAGAAATCTTTATTAGCCAAACTAGTAAGCACACGTATTTTAGTTGGTAAGTACAGCATAAGTATTGCAGGCTCAATATCCTGCTTTAATCGAGAGTTTGAGGGGGTTTATACTGCAAGTCAAACTAATGGATTTGGGACAAGTCCCACCTGAAAAAAAAAAAGTTGCTGCAGTAATGTCAATGATGATGCATAATTCTATATAAGTTTTGACTTGGGGTGGACTTTTAAATAATTTTGGTGTCCTGATGAAGCTGGCAGGAGGGATATGTGTCTTCTCCTGTGCAAAAACACAGAACTTAAAGTATTTTATTTAAGTATAATATAACTATAGGCATACTTTAGGGTAGAGAAGTTGGAGTATTTGTGATAGCTCACCTATTCTATTGAATTCAATAGAATCCTGATAACCAGGAAAAGGGAACAACTGAATATTCACTCATCCATACTCTGCTTTCCTCCTTGATGAGTGTGAAGTGTGTGGTGTGTAATTTATGGCTGCTTGGGATAATTAAGTTTGTTCTACTTAGTGGACATGATTTGTGGTAAGAGGATCTACTAACCCCACATTTGTGCCACCTGGCCAATGCCATTTTGTTCTAGGCACTTCTGTAATGAGGTGTTTTGGTGTATGGTTTTGATTAAGGAAACTGGCTGGTGAAAATGAAGGTACTTAAATATTTCCAGGAATTTCAGCCTCTGGCAGCCTTCTATATTATGGCTATTGACATGTTATTAAATCTTAGAATAACATTGAGGACTGAGTACTGAACTTCAGCCTACTTCTCACCTATACAAGTTTAGATATTATTATGCAAGTAACTATTAACCCCTTCTCTTACAGAGATCAGCCAGATTAATCCCTCCCCTTACAGAGATCTGGGTTCATTGAGTATTTATGCTTTTAAATGTTTATTTCTTTGTGATGTGGTGGTAAACATGTAATCAGAACTATATATTCCTCAAAACCCAATATTTATAGTTCCATTTGGTGCAGGGTGAAAAATACTATGTTCGAGTATCAGCTTATAACATGAAAGGATTTGGACCGAGTCAAGTCTCTGACCCTCCCTATGCAGTTCCATCCAGTTGGCATGATATCAACAACACTCTCCCACGCTATGAAGGATGTACTGATAAAATACATGTGGTGTCTGCTCAGTTTGGACTCACGGTGCAGAATACTCCTACTATGCCACCTTGTGAGTTCTTAACCCTTTACCATTTAAATGTAATGGATTGAGTAGCCAAATCACTGGATCAATCTACACTTATGAACTACAAAATAAAAGTAATGTTATTGAGCAAAAGGAATTTGCCCAGCTTGGACAGAAATGCATGTTAATAAATATACACTGTTTCTGTTATGCAGTGAATGTAACTCCCACTAGTACACCCATCAAGGCTAGACCTATAGGAAGAAGAGGTACAAACCCATTGACAAGAATGTTCTCATCTACAGTAAAATTTCATAAATCTCTCAGACCGTAAGTTCCTAGAATTTTACTGCAGCTATATACATTATCTAATTTTTACTCTTCACAAGGTAAATGGTTGACGATGATGATTGCAACTTAAAATAATTTTGATCAGTGCTATACTGCATTAATGTACTTACGTATTCCTTTTCCATGGATGGCTCTATTCAGTCTCACTATAATACTGTCCTCTCTGTCAGAGCCATCTCTGTGGTTTTATTGCTTGTGTCCTCTTTCCCTTACAGCGGAGTGTTCATAACCTCTCTAGTGTACTCAGATGAAAACAAGATCCTCATCACAGCAGACGATAACATCCCGATAGTCGAAGTCTCTGACTCTACATCATCCTCCATTGGTAGTGACTTTGTCTGGATGGCTAACCTTGCCTGTACCTGGGAACATGTGCAAGCCATGTGTGACATATCTGATGGCTACACATCCTCTCCTGCGGTTCATTTTAGAAATAAGCTCCTTCATGCTATTCTTGACCTCCAGAATTCTCTTGGGATAACTGACCTTGGCTTGCTGCATCCTGTGCCCTACAAGGATTCCTATGGTGCCATAGTCTTTGTGATAGTGCGATATTTACAGGATGTAAGCAATTTTATATGACATTTGTAGCTACTGTTTACCAGAAACCTTGATCCTGATCTGGTAGAACTATCAGGAAACACTAAGCTGGGGAAGATTTATCTTGCAGTTGATTCAACTTTTGTAGTATAAATTTGATAACGTAACATCAAGTACATGTATTTATGAATGTATACACATGTAGTGTAGCAGTAGGATTAAGTAAAGAGCTTCATATAACTCTTTGATCATTCTGACAATCTGCATACTTGTGTTTATTCATTGTTTCACTTGTTTGACTTCAGACAAAGAATGTGCCCACAGGGAACTCCTCCCTCAGGTGGATAGACCTGTCAAAGTTGTGGAAGAGAAGGACAGCTCCCAATAAGATCACTGGTATGGAAGCCTTTCCTGTTCCTGACCAGATAGTGCTGGATGCACAGGAGATAATTGCACACAATTACAGCAGTACAAGACCACTGGAAAAGTGAGTTTATCATGAAAAGGTTTTATCATCAGGTTTGATCAGCATGATATTATGACCTACCTATTCAGTGCAAAGAACATACTTTAAGTTCATTTCAGTGAAACAATGTGTAGTTTGCAGTATCTTATGAGAAATGTGTGCTCAGTTTCCAGATCAAGAAATAAATTTCTAATTCAAGAAAACACTCCATGAAAATACATGGATTTTACCTTCTTGAAAGCTAGCACTCATGCAAGTACATTTCTGCAGGGGATTGTATCTTGGGTACCTGAAGGCACGTAGCTCAGTAGCATCAATGAAAATTATCTGCTCTAGAGAATATCCAAATGTCCTTCCGCACATCAAGTTGAGAGACAACCCAAACCTAAACAGGTACATGCCATGTGACTAGCATACATACTATAGACCTTTGACATGGATGTATTAATGATACAAGTTGAACTCCAATTGTGTTTTACATAGCACTTCAATTATTATATGCACACATATTATACACTAAAGTACATAACTATTGCTGGGACCTTGTCTCATATTTATTGTCATCAATAGTGAGGAATGGGAGTGGATCAAATCTCTACAATACCCCAACAGTTCCTCTCCCCTTCATTCCTCAAACCCCTTCTCTCTTCAACGCACTCTTCTCCCCGCCATTGACCTCTTCCTCAAAAACCTCGGCTTCAACAAGGAGGAAGCTGAGAATCATCAGCTCTACATCCATGAAGCCATCGAACTGAACGAGAACACGACTATTTTGTTACTTCTCCCACCTCATGAACATGTGTGCACAGCACCAGGAAGCTCTGACCATTTTGCTAACTTACCAGACTTTGTGGCACTACCAATTAACACTTTTGAAATCAGTAAGTTACTTACAACCAGCTGGGTATTATATAACCAGCTGGTTCAGTAATCTAGCTAATAGTGGAATGATACAAAAGGTGGGAAGACATGCAACACTATTAGTACACCCTCACAGATCCAGGAAGACACTTAGGATGTCATCTTGTAGACACAGTACCATTTTTATGGGTGATTCTATGTGTAAATCCTCAACATTACGTCATTTGTAATAAACTTGTAATATTCAATAATATATAATAAGATTACTGACTATAAAATGAGATTACTGTAATATACTATAAGAATACTGTGAGGAAATTTAAACATAGAAGGACCCATTTTTATCTCGTGGGATGCTATGAATATAATTGTATACAGTGCAATAGTATTCCTTGGACAATTATGGATCCAAGCTTTTCTAGTCAAGCAATTTGAAGCTATCAATTATTTCTCCTATAGTGCAACTTTATACTTATCAACGATCCTTCATGACAAAGTTCTCCATGGTATCGACACGACTGGAGGTGGAGCTTCTTGCCTCCCACCAACAGATGAGGGAAGCTTTCTCTAAAGCTGAAGTTGCTGAAGCACGAGAGAAGAAATCAACACTTGAAAGTTTTAATTCTGTAAGTCTGACTAATAATAAAGTCACAGTTAAAGGTGTCCATGCAGTGAAGTTTTCAAAATTAGCTCATTTTAATGCTATTCTAGTGTTCTCTAAGTCCTCCTACATGTATCACTGGCATGGGTGCTTATCATGTTTACTGCATGCTGACAGCTTATGGAACATTTCTATTTTATTGTACTGTAGCGTACAGAACAAGTATGGAAGCAAATGCGTTGGATTGAGGATGCAGTACAGAAGGGCCGTGATCATCAGGCAGGTTCAGATGACCTCTTGCCTATCTCCATAGTCAGACAAAGCATTGAAAGACAGAAGAAAGAACTTTCCAGGTCAAGGGAAGAAGGAGGTATGTACTATTGTAGGAATCTTGGCACCTCAGATCATAAAAATTATACTGTTTTAAATTAATAGAGTATCATTTTCCAAATATAGATATAGATTATTTGGAGGACAACATTGAAAAGTATGCTGTCATTTAAGACAGATTTACACCAGTATCATAGTTGATCAAGCATTGATACTCCTATCTTACCACCCTACTTCATTCCTGGAGAAATATGAGGGTGTTTTGTTATTTCAGGTTTCCTATAATCTTTATACAGTGGTCAGTTATATTAAAGAGGGTTGTTGTGATTATATGAAGAGGTGTGGGTGATCTCTTCCACTTCATTCCTGGAGAAATATGAGGGTGTTTTGTTATTTCAGGTTTCCTATAATCTTTATACAGTGGTCAGTTATATTAAAGAGGGTTGTTGTGATTATATGAAGAGGTGTGGGTGATCTCTTCCACTTCATTCCTGGAGAAATATGAGGGTGTTTTGTTATTTCAGGTTTCCTATAATCTTTATACAGTGGTCAGTTATATTAAGAGGGTTGTTGTGATTATATGAAGAGGTGTGGGTGATCTCAAAGAGTTATTTCGGAGGGTTGTTGTGATTACGTATAGAGGTGGGGTTAGTTTTATATCTCTACAAGTATATATTCTGAGCTAACTTTACTTTAATGTAGTGCCACCGCCTGTACCCCCACACAGAAGAAAGTCTATAACCAGCATTAATGGCATAAGCGGTAGTGTCCACAGCAGAGTGAACAAAGAAGAGAATGTGGCCAAAAAGAGTGGATACCTGAGGGTCATTCCCTCCTACCAAACTGGGCTAGCCAGGGGAACCAGTGTGAAACTCTACATAGAAAACACTACCACTACTTTAGAAGTGATTAGCTTAGTGGTAAACCAGGTGGCCAAGGCTACTATAGGATCATCTAACGTGGAGTTTCATGAACAGGACTTGTCTGACTTCTACTTGGTTGCTGGGATTCGTGGAAGAAGCGAGTGGACTTTGGAACCAAACTATCATCCTCTGCAGTTACAGCTAGAAACAGGAACAACGGGGAAAGTTTATCTGTTGGTAAAGAGGAGATCAGAAGAGAATCAACTCAATCAGCTGATTACCAGTGTGTGAAATAACAGTAACATTAAATACCTATGCAGAATCTATCATTGCAGGTAGCTACTCTTCATGATAATAGTTATTTATTGTTTTATGCCTATAATATTATTATGATGTATTCAGAATGTAATTCTAACTATTATTGTATGTGGTTTGCATAGAATCACCAAAAAATGCTTGGTATTTGTGTATTCTGCAATTGGACTATAAATAGAACTTCCACTGTGCTCAATATTTAGGGATATGTATGCTACCAATTAAGGGAAAACCACTGGGCGGTGGCAAAGAGTGAATGCACCTCCCAAGTAATTAGGACTCCACTCCCATCTAATGACTAACGTATGTTATACTAGTTATATATTATACTCTTAGACTTTTGTGTATGACGATCTTTGCCAAACATGCTCACCTACCCCCCCCCCCCCCCCCCCCCTTCCATTGGTCTATTTCACACAAGTTAGCTTTCCATTAATAGTTTACAGATAGCATTTCAGCTGATAAATAGAATTAAGAAACATGCTCGGTAAGTAAAAACTTTATTTCTTTCTCTGCAGCAGCTAAGGGTATATATTGTTTGTGTTTTGTTGTTTATTTCTTGATTCTTCCTTCTTTTCACTTTTGTGCAACTCTTTTGATTCACCAGAGTTAGGAGTGTAACTACCAGAGTTAGGCTATATATACGGTATACCAGCCAAGCTCTGATTATTATGCCATTCCATATTAGGTTGCCTGCCAGCCAGCTACCTCACTGGCCTGTAGTCATGACATCAGTTATTAATTAATATAAAGGGTATACTCACATATCCTCAAAATATACAGTTGCTATATAATTAAGGATAAATAACTCTGGAACTGGTGGAGTAGCAATATACTTCAAGCACTGATTAATATTACTTGAAATTGGAATAGTGTGGTGGTAAATTGTGATTGATAACACCTTTGAGATAAATAGCTGTCCATCTCAGTGGTTCTTTTACTGTGCTCACATTGAAATTTTTTCTATGGACACATGGAATGCTTATTCTATGCTGCATGTAAAATATGGTCCCAGTCCCTAGGTGTTTCCCCAATGGACAGTTGTTTAACTAGAAAGTCTGACTGCTCCTAATACCAATTGTCCCACATACCTTTCTGATTTTTAGTATGTGTATATAGTAATGTTATGACACTTTATAGATCAGTGTTGTTACACGTTGCTACTCCAGTCATTATTTATCCTTGGGTGGGTAGAGAACCCACAATGAATGAAGCTAGTCCTGGTACACATGAAAGATTTAGGGAATGAAGCAAGACATTATTAAGTTCCATATTTTATCCAGAATGGCATGGTCTCCAGTACAGTTGTTACAGTAGCATATCCCTACCACTTTTCGTGAAAGTGTATTGATGTATCAGGGACTAGTAATTACAAAAAGTGGGTGTGTCTTCTTTTGAACCTGACTTAATACAAGGCTACACCCCCTGCATTATAGGGAGAATTAACCCTATTCTCCATATCACATAGGAGTAGCAGTACATTTTGAGTTGGTCAGGCTCATATTTCATGCTGTGCATGTGGTGAAATTATCGACCCATTTTTAACATGACCACACCCACTTTTATTGCTAATAAGAGCTAGACTTAGTCAAAATAGGGAACTTGGACTTCCTATAGTCTCTTGCATTACGAAACTCATTCCCAATAGTACTCAACTCCAATTTTTCAGTACAGTCTTTTTTAATATGTATAAGCATTAGGGAATTGAATCTTTGTCGTGTCATCATATGGTTCTTTGACCTTTTACTCACAGCATTTGTAGCTGGAAGAACCAATATCAGCCGAATGAGCTTGATGACTTCTTTCAGCAAAGCTTTTTCACCTATTGACAGGCCTTGTACTGTTAAGATAAAGTCCTTATGTTAAATTACCATCAAATGAGTAATTGACATGGAAGAATTCGAATATTATAGTTTAACCAGATGGCTAGCTATATGATATTCATCTAGCCCTTATATGCAACTGTTACACGAAACTGCGTTCAATTGCAAGCGAGCATAAAAAAAGAATGAGAGAGCCTGTGCTGGGTGCAAACTTGTCTGCACAAAACAGTTGTAGTACGCGCATGAGCGGCGCGTCACGGCGCGCCAGCGCCCCACGTGTTTTGATTATTGTCATGCATACCACCACCCACACCCAGTCAAACCTGTTTTGGACACGCCCAACTTCCTAAAGATTCCTCCACCATTGCATCATAAACCTAAAAACGCTGAAGGAAGAGCTAACCATATTTGACCGTAGAAGCTCCGTACCTGAAGATGTATGTTAGAGTAACTACGAAGACTGACTGTAAAGTTTGGGGTATTTGGATGTATTCCTGAGACTACCTGGACGCCGTAGCTTGCTTGATACTTCATAGTAATAAGTACCCCGAGAATAGAGAGCTCGCTGATGGGTGTCTCGGTTTGAGTTCGCCTCCTTTTAAGGAGCTAGGCTTAGCCTCCGGCCCTCCCTTCCAGCCGTACCAAAGATGTCCTCCCGAAGCACGAGAGGCCAAGGTTTCGTGGTAACCTTCTCCAGTGGCGCACTCAGCGCAATGATCTCGACCCTTATGTTTCAACCGTTTGACCTCATAAAGACTAGAATGCAGACGAGATCATTACTGGCACCTGCACCTTTATATTTGTAAGTATTAGTTACAATTAGTGGCTTTTAACATCTTAAAAATAACAATGAGCTTCTGTAGGGCAACAGGTGGTGCTGCTGCAGCCATCCAGCCTGTTGGCATGGTTTCAACCTTCAACACAGTAGTTAGAAGGGAAACTGTTACTGGACTGTGGAAAGGCGTGTCACCTGTAAGTTTTTAAGAAGTAGGTTTGTGTTTCTACAAGGAAAACATCTCATACACAATAATATTGATAGGAATATTGCAACAGTAAATGTTACCTGGCAAAAGGAAATAACTTCTATGACATAGCCATATACTTGCATGTTAGGCAGTGTATTGAATGTCCAACACACCTCTTCTACACCCTCTCCTGGAGTATGTTTTGTTTTTCTCTTACCACATTGTTTTGTGTCCAGAATGTGATTGTCTTGCTTTCCTTTCTAGTCACTGCATAGGTGTGTACCTAGCATTGGCCTCTACTTTGCAACTCTGCATTGGATGAAGTCTGCCTTTGGGTAAGTTTAAGATGATATACATTGTTGTCTCTCTAGACTGGAAACCCTCTACCCTGGTTACCCTGAAATCAATGTCTTGCCCGTTCACAGTTGAAGCTGTTCTATATAGCCAATGTGGGCTACAGTTTATAACACTGATGGTACAGGCACTAAGTTTATGTAAACTACACTGTTTATCTGAATTCTGGGAATAACATGAACTTGTTTGTTTATTTTTAAAGTGAATAGTACACCCTGCATGTGTGTGTGAGGGAATCTTTTCCCTTTCATACTGTCTTAACCCCTCTTTTAAATGAAAGTCTTTGTCTCCTACTAGTGTGTGTAGAGGAGAAAATGCCCAGGATGTGGCACAGTAATTAAAAAGATACAAGGAAGTCACTGAATTATCTCCACTCAGCACCAGTAGTTTGCTAAATAAGTTGCACGGGTGGTGTGCTAAGTGAGTGCTAAATAATTGTGTTTATTGACACAGCAAGACTGATAGCACCATATCTCCTATTCAAGCTATGATTTTTGGTGCCTCTGCTCGATCTATAGCTGCTAGCAGCTTTCTTCCTTTCACTGTTATAAAAACTCGATTTGAGGTGAGCTTTTCACCTGTGCGTGTATCAAACATATTGATCTTGTGGCTAAGTTATGAGTGGGCATGTATACTGGTGTCTCCTCAATACTGTATTCTGTACAGAATGCATGGGTAACTCCCTGTCAGATGTACATAATAGGTTCTATCAATGTGCGAGTGTGTTTTGTGGGCTTATTTAGAGTTAAAATAGTTTTACTATGACAATAATACTAATTTAGCCTTCCTTAAGCAATATCAGCATTTAATCTGTGTGTGTGTGGTCTATTAACATCTGGTATCTGTTCCCTTGAACCACTGAATGACGTTACTATTTAATAACTCCTCTAGAGTGGTCTGTTCCAGTATAACAATGTGGTTCATGCTCTCAAGTCTATCTGGTTCAAAGAAGGCTTCAAAGGTAATATCAAAGTTAAAGTATGTTGTTGTTTATTGGTTAAAAATCAAATAATAAGCCTCTATATATGTGCTGAGAGCTCAGGCATTATTGATGTTGGAGCATTTGTTGTCTTAGCTGTTTAATTAATTGTTCTAGTTATGTTACTCTGACACTACGTGAGTTCAGCTAGAGTATTAAGACCAGGTTACTGGGGTGCATGGTGTGATTAGTGTACCATATTTCAATTTGTATCATGTTTCTAAATACCATTGCTCAAAGGTACATCTGGTTGACAGGGATAGAAGTTAGACTTTTAAATACGTGTTATGCAGGTTTATTTCTTGGCCTGTGGCCTACACTGTTCCGTGATGCTCCATTTTCTGGCTTCTACTTATTATTCTATACCAGATCCAAGCAGGCTACAATGAAAGGTAATCAGTATTTTGAGCTCTTCAGGAGACAAATGTCTGGTGGGTTGCTTTTGATCCTATGAATGTGATCAACCAGATGTTTGTTAGTTAACTCTGGCCATTGGGTACTTGTTTGACCATATGGTTCATCATTTAAGAGCTGTATGTATAGGAGAAAGCTACAAGATGGGAACATTACCCATACCTAGCAATATTACCTATTTAGCATGCTGTACATAGGAGCAGCACTATGTAGATAACTTAGAAACTCTCAAGTTGTTTAAAGCCCTGCTATTTCTCTCTCCCTAACAACTATAATAATATCTATGAGATTTTTCTCTAGTTCTGGAATGATATACCAAATAGGAATGTTTTCTTATACGTTTATCTCTTATATAGCACTGGATATTGAACATTTGCCTTCTCACTACTCCCTGCCATGTGGACTGGTGGCAGGTTTCCTGGCCTCAGTCACTACTCAACCTGCAGATGTCATCAAGACAAGAATGCAGATACAACCAAAGTCCTCCAACCTCCAGCACACCATTGCTACCATCCTTAGAGATGGGGGCATTCGGAGCATGTTTGTTGGATTGGCTCCTCGAGCCACCAGGAGGACTCTTATGGCTTCATTCACTTGGGCTTTCTATGAGCATGTAAGTGTTTATGAGTGAGAATGTGTGGGCTTATTTGTACGAAAAAATGCAGCCTTATATATGAACTTCAAAAGAGTTGTGTGTATGGAGGCCAATTAGCTGTAAGGATGTATTAATGATAGATATTAGTGGGGCTGCAAGAATTATTTAATCGTGTCACAATACTAAGCATATATGGTAGGAGTTTAGACTCATATCTTCTAATAAAGGCCCACAATATTACCACCTTTGTGGTTTTGATGGTGTGTATCAGCACAATATGTAAGAAGTTAGTCTTGTTCCTGGGAACCCAGATACATTCTTCGTGTGGAAAGAAAGTCTTGAATTAAGTACATGAGTAGCATGAAAATATGTAGCTCTTAGAGCAAACTTCAGGTTGTAATCAATTCACAGATGGAGCTAGAATACCAAACCTTTGAACTTTCCCTTTCCTTCCATGTTTAAGACAAAGGTTTGGGTACAAGACTAGTGGAATGTATCCAAATGTAAAACAGAGTCTTTTCAATGCTGAATCCCCTCTTTATCATTCAACCGTTTCAATAGACACACTTGTTTTTAACTTAGCTGCTCCTTTACATTGCTGCTTGTTCCAAAGAATGAAGACAAGAAACAGTTGTTTTAATGGCACATTTTATATTTATGTGATAAACTGTGTAAAGGTCTTCCATAGTAATGCCTATACACAGACACAAGTTCATTCATTAATCAACTACTTAACTTTGTATTCCATCCTATCCCTACAGATCAGCCAGTTCATTCAGCAAAGATTGAATGGATAGAGCAGGTATACTTGACTCTTCAAGAGTTGTAAGCCCCAACAACCACCCACTTACTCCATCCCTCTGAATTTTAATTCCCTCCTTTGATTTTTTCTTTATTGTGCTAAATAATCAGTTTGGAGTTATATATTCATATCTCTTCACCTCATCTTCTGTTTTGAGTCTATTTTACGTTGTAAGTGTACAATGCTTTCTTTGTAATATTAATACCTGACATAATTTCTCTAATCTCACTTTGTGAAAATCATTGGCATTCTTTTGTGATACTTCATGCTTATATAGCTCTCATAGAGCAGAACAGTCACTACTCACTACTTGTTATTTATTTATTTGGCTGACATAATATAAAGATGTGTAACCTGCTTTTAAAAGGTACTATTACAAGCTATGTATATAGCTATATATTATGTTGTATTATAAGATGTCTACCACAATCACGTTTAGCCTAACAAGACTTTGGTGAACCTTAAAGGAAAAATTTTGACTAGATCTTTATCTACGAAGTCTTTCCACATTGCAACTACAGATAGTCACCAGGGAAACTGGCCACATTGCAACTGCAGGTGGTTACCAGGGCAAACAAATAACTTTTTTGTGTGTAACTCATCAGCATTGTGGTGTGGAAAACTATGTCTATGCTATGTAAACATAGCTACAGCATTTATGACTGTAGGTCAAAAACCTTATTCCTATAGCTAATTAGATATGTACTGAATCATTGTTTTAGCTTTCATAGCTTACAAGGTCTAAGAAAGGGCTGATTGCCACCTGTAGCTAATCTTCAGCTTTCATGCTACACACCTTGCAGTGACTTGTATATACTGCCAATTATTGTCATTTTGTATATTAGATCTCAAAAATGAACTTGTTTCCTGCTTGTGAGAACTTATAGCTAGCTACTCATTCCCTAGTTACAACCTTTTGTCATGATAAAAATGTCAGTTAGTGGCAGAATTTCTTGGAAAATGTATGTCTGCAGTACACAATACCAAGAACAATCTCTACATCATAATTGTTATGATTCAGACAAGCATTAGTCAATAGTGAAGCTATAAGGATTGAAAATACAATATATTGAACCATTAACAACTACAATTTGTATAAAATTAGTACACTTCTTTCGATGGGACACAACAAGAGTGTATACTGTACACAGTCACTTGGTAAAGCCAATGTTGGGTACAGTGTATTGTATGTAAACAATGAATTTAGCGTTTACCAGAAGTTGCCAAAGTAAAAACACAGAATGTCAATACTCCTCCATCTGTACTACATAGACAGAGTACATTGCTATGTACTGCATCCTATTGGTATTGGTGAAACCATGAAGAAAGTATCATTAATATTATTAGCAAAGTAATTTCTAGCCCACAGTTATGTGAACTCACCTTAAATTACTTTTATCAAGGTGTCAGAGAAAATACACAATGGATGCATGTGATCAGGAGGTTGATGTCAAGTACATTTAAGACTGCCATATAAACTAAAAATGACCTTATACAAGTATAATATGGAACCTCTGAATAAAGGGATTCAGTTTCTTAAGGTAGGCTGTCCTTATCTTGGAGGCTATATATAATATTATAGGTTCTATTGTATAGCAAAAATCTTCTTTAATCTAATGGAGAAAGATTACTAATATAATAAATATTGTTATCAATTGATTTTTTGAGGTCTATTTTTTGTAAAAAAAGGTATTTTGCCATCTGTATCATATGTCCCATGGAACACATACTAACTCTTGTCAACTTTATATGCCCCTAGCATTGTATAATCTAATATGAAGAGAAGAGAGAGGGGAAAACATTAAGAAAGAAGTCAAAATAGGATCTTTGTCAGGAAACATTAATATGTAAAGTTGTGGATATCATGCTTCCTGATGTTCAAGATTAAAACCAAATGTCTGTAACTAATAGCAACGATTAGTTAAGTGTGCATAACAATACTATTAGGGCCAAGTCTATTGTATTTATCTTCACACAAGTGGAAGGTAGATGTCATCTATTACTGAAAAATCAACAGTGCGTTCTCATCTAAAAATTTGAGGACTGTATGTGGCAACCACATAGTAAGCACTTTCAGTAGGCATGGATGATAAGGGGTCTTCAATATTGTTAGACTCTAATAATTGCAGGGAGAGTACTATGTGCAAATGTAAGAAACTATTCATTGTACTATATAGGAAAAACTTTCTATCAATGATCCAACTCTTGCTCTTTTTTGTCTCTACTTATCCCTACATTCTAATAATTTCTTAAAATTATAATTAAAACAAAACCTGTTAATTTTTAATAAAATACATATATATTATTATACATGTACAAAATAGAGACAGATCAGCATAAACTCTGCTGAAAGGAGTGAAACCAGAATACTACATACATTTACACAATAATAATATGCAGAAAAATGAGAAGAAAAGTGAACATTACCAATTTAATAGTGAACGTGATGGACAGACACAAACAGAAGACTATAAGGGGAAAAAATTATGAATTACCAACACAGTAAGAACTAGATATAGTAACACCAACTTATAACTGCATTATGTCCTGAATATGGCGGGTAAGAATAGTGTCTCTAACTATGTTAAATACTATTTTGATGTTTCTAGTGTTGGTGGCAGTCGTGAAGTGACGATATAGCTCCTGCGTTGTGTCATGGCGAACATGATTGAACATACTCACGAGATAACTCTGGACATCCTCTAGCTTACCAGGGCTTCCCTAAACAATGAACACATGTAATTAAAGTGGGAAACTTCTTAACATTTGAAAGGAACAGAATTATTATATGGGCCACCAACACCTTTACCAATAATTACTAGTCTTATCCTAGATGGGGTTAAAATCTCTTCTTTTTTTTTTTTCTTTTTCAGTTTGAATGCCCCACACCAGACCAATTGAAGTAGTACATGACTGTTCTCACCTGGAAGTCTGTGAAGTAGTCTGAAATATTCTTCACTTTAATCTTTTCTGTCAAAAGATCCGTCTTGTTGAAGAACAAGATGACAGAGACAGACCGGAAACATCGATTGTTCACAATGGTGTCAAATATATTCACACTCTCCACTAACCGGTTGGTCATTCTGTCCTCTAGAATGGTTTGATCGAATGCACTTGAGGACACCATGAACAAAATGGAGGTTACTTCATCAAAGCATTGGAACCACTTCTGTCGCTGTGATCTCTGCCCCCCAACATCAACAAATCGAAATGGTACTCCTTTGATGTCTATGAAGTATTCCTGTATCCCTCGAGTGGCTTTGCGAGCATGTAGTACATCTTCCTTGGATGGGATGTAACCCTAAAATGAGGAGAAATGAGTATTGCATACTTACTAAAGTGAGGGGAGAGATTAATAGCTGCAAGCCACATGGATGAGTACAACCTTCCACTAACATGCTTTCGTGTACATCAATTTAAAGATAAGAGGGTCATCAAGTATACAGTGTCCTCCACATCATCTCATAGTCTTTAAATGATACTAGGTCATAGTAAACCCTTTACCATTAACATCTAGGGTGAATTTTCAAATAGGGGGGTAAATTAGTACATAGCTGTAAAGACAGAGTGGGTGGAGGGGATAAAGAATGCACCCCCATATACTTTGGTTCAAAGAATTGAAGCTGAAATTAATTGGTGTCATAGTTCTTCTTCTGTCTAACTAGTGAACAGGCTATACTGAGGTTAGCTAGTTAGATGGACCATAGCTTAGAGATCTTCTGCTACCTCCTAGATACTATGGGCTTACAAGATACAAATCTTATCTTTTACATCCACACAAGTATGGAGACTCAGTGAGAATGACAACCTACTATCAAACTATGTCCTAAACTAGTTTCAAGTGTCCATGGTAACCAGGAATTCACAACAGCTTGTTAACAATGACCAGAACAACCCCTCTATTCCAATCCCCCCAAGACCCTTTTGGAACCCCTTTATTCCAACCCCTTAAAATGAAGACACTTTTGGAACCCCTCTATTCCAACCCCCTAAAATGAAGACACTTTTGTATATAGGGGAACCCTTCTATTCCAACCTCTTAAAATGAAGACACTTTTGGAACCCCTCTATTCCAACCCCCTAAAATGAAGACACTATCGGAACCCCTCTATTCCAACCCCCTAAAATGAAGACACTTTTGTATATAGTGGAACCCTTCTATTCCAACCCCTTAAAATGAAGACATCCCTATATCAGCTTGTGTATTAACATTAATAGAACTTCACCACCTGAAATGAGGCCACCCCTCTAATAAGGACAGTATAATCCATCTAAAGGTGTCCGGAATAGAGAGGTTCCGCTGTATATCTGAAACTTGATCAGTGTGTGGTCAGTGTTGGTTAGATTCAGGTGTGGTCTTTGTAAAATTGGGCATGGTCAAGCTAAAGTTTTTTGTATGCTCTACTTTGTCAGGGTTCATTTAGGCAGGCATCACTCCCACCTTGTGTCCCCCCCCCCCCCACTGGACAAGTTTCTAAATGAATCCCTGCTAGTTCCCCATTCCTACTAAATGAAACTCCATGAAACTCCAAAGAGCATTTGGAAACAAGATAACAAATTCTAGACCAATGGGCTTCGCTTAAGGCTGAATAACTGGGTCTATGCTAAATAATGCCTCCTTCCATGGACATGATTACAGAGATAATAGACTAATATAGAGACAATGTATCCTCTTTCATCAGCAATGCTGTATCTTTTATAGGTGTCCAGGGGTTAGGAATAGAGGAATTTATCAGCAATGCTGTATCTTTTATAGGTGTCCAGGGGTTCAGAATAGAGGAATTTTGCTAAAAAAAGACAAGTCATTATTTGCAATAACTGGACAAGTAGGAGTCATTATCTATAATGATATTCACAGACTGAGAACATGTTATGGGAGGACATTATAGATATAACCCAAATAGCACACCTTTATTAACAGTTTCATTTTCAACTGTTAAAAATAATCCCTGATTTCATCAGTCAGGAAATGTCAGGAAAGTCTTGCAATTAAAAATCTATTATGTAGTAGAGGTCAGAAACTATATCTCCTTAGTAGCCTCAGTCAAAACATAACAGTACAGGACTGTAATCAAGTTACTTCACCTCATGTTCATTGTGCGTCATACTATGGCGGGCTTCCCATGCTGTGCCTGAATGCTTAAACAAGTATATACCCAGAGTTCTCTTTGGCACCAATCTTTGGACTAGCCACTCAGTGGGGATTAATATGTGTAAGGATCAATGTGTTTCCAGTGGGGATTAATATGCATCCAATAGGTATATCCAGTGGGGATCAATGTGCTTCCAGTGGAGATCAATGTGCTGTATCCAGTGGGGATCAATGTGTTGTATCCACTGTGTTTCCAGTGGGGATCAATGTGCTGTATCCAATAGGTGAGGATCAATGTGCATTCAGTGGATATCAAAAAGTGCATCCAGTGGGGATCAATGTGTTTCCAGTGGTGATCAATATGGATCCAGTGGGGATCAATGTGTTTCCAGTGGGGATCAATGTGCTGTATCCAATAGGTGCATCCAGTGAGGATCAATGCATCAGTGTTCTTAACCAACACTGCAATGTTATTACCTTCACCTCACCACTAACACAGAATCCACAAAAGATGATCCTTTGAAAAACCTAGTTTGGATGCAGTATAACAATGATGTTCTCAAGAGACACGGGCTTCACTCCATAAGAATGTCCATTAAGAAGTATCTGATAACATAACCAACTTACCAGAGCACCAACTGTTTCAAAATGCTTCAGGAAGTATGGGACAGAATCACCCTGCAAAACAAAGAAACCAGTTGAACAGATAAAGACTCCTCTCCTGTATATATCCCATAATGCAACACCCACTTGTTAAATGTTCCTCTTATTTACCTTGAAGGGACATTTATACAAGGGAAATAATCGAGGTGTTTATTTATTTATAATTATAAAACCATTTTCACATTTCTATTGAATTTAAAAACTTGGTAAGGATCATCCCCAATGGTAGGCCAAATGAATAAATGGAACAATGTATAATTCCAGAATGCTGTACTATGTGAACTACCAATGTTAATATGAACAAAAATGCATGGCTGGCTGGATGGCTGGACCAGCTACTGTAGGTAGTCACCAGCTCCCTAACTCACCACATTACCACATTAAGTAAGATGAGAGAGTGAACTATACATCCATAAGTTAATTTCACACCACTGTAGCTGTTTAAAATGAAGCCCCTTCTCCCCACACATTACCAGAATACCAAACCCCTCATCAGATATGAGGACATCAACACACGCACACACCAGATATGAGGACATCAACACACACACGCACATGCGCACACCAGATGAGGACATCAACACATGCACACCAGATATGAGGACATTAACACATGCACACACACAGAGAGAATACGAGATCACTAACACACACACTACACAATTTAATCATGACATCACAGGCTAATACCACAGGACACACCAAGGGTTTCACCATTTTTGGTGGACATTTTCCCTTTCCCTGACAACACCCACTTTTAGATCTCAGTGACAGTATTCTTGTCAGACAAAATAGAATAGGAGCAGTAGACTTCAATCAAGTACATAAAAGCAATCAATGTTCTTCACAGGGCAAAGTGGGCCTCTATTACACTTACATGTATGTAGGTATGGGTACAAAGTCCACCCCACTCACCCTCCCAGGAAAAAAATTGTTGAAATGTTGATCAAAACACCAAATAAATTACCATAACTCTTGAGACAAAAAGAAAATGGTGTCTAATTGAACTAGCCTGTACTATGTAGAGTCATCCATAGCACATGACTAACAAGTTGAGATTATATGGACACTTATTGTAGAAATTGGATAATTTCTGGTAATTATGGCTCAAGTAGTGGATTCCACATCAGAAGCACAAATTACTTCATCATAGCTATTTTAGGGCATCCTGGGGGAACAGAGAGTAATTCTCACCACACAACACATGAATGAGAAGATGGGGGAAGACTCAGAGACTACAGCAGAGAAAAGTCACCAAAGAGAATAGATCAGGTTATCTGCTTGCATGCCAAACCAATATCTGACCTGTTTGTCTGACTGATTCAATTTTGTCCAAGATGTGGTCCCACAAGACAATGAACTAAGGATATTGAGTTAAATAAGAGAAAGTGGTGGTGAAGAAGCACATAGGCATAGAGTAACAATGAGGGCATTGTGTCTGTCCAGCTAGAATGATGATATATGAAAATACTCTCAGAAGAGAGAGTGATATGGGGACATCAATGTAGCAGTGAGAGGTAGAAAGCAACGTGGACTTGTTGCTATAGGAGGCATTGTGATTGGACATAAAGTAGTTGCTATTTGGAGAATTGAGGAAGTTCCATGGTAAAGAATAAGATGTGAAAAATGATCATTGCAGTGAAAGGGTTGAGGAAGTTGCTATTTTGATGCTTATGCAATAAATTCAAGTAGAAAAGCTGACGATAGCCTCTTAGAGGAATCTTTTATAGGCATGGAGAAATGGTCAGTAACAATCAGTAGTTCCCGACTATGGTCACACTGGCTAAGGGTACGAGATAGCACACAATGCACTGAGGCCTAGGAGGTAGGATATTAATAGCTAGTAACAAAAACTACAGTTCCTTTTGTGATGTTGATCATATACTCTGTGTCTATAAGTTTGAAACTCTATAGGTACAGGAAAGGAAGGCTTTGATATGTACATCATACCACTTATTACATTGGTACAGAGAGGAGAAAATGCCTTGAGATGTCAGCCTATTCCATTGGTCAGGCCTGTACCCAGCTCTTTGAAAAGGAGAGGGGGTTCGAATTTTTGAGCAAGTGGGCGAATTTTTCAAGCCATACCCACTTCTGTTAAACCACAACCACTTTATTGATATTGAAATGGATGAATGAATTCTAATGGAAGACAAGAAATCTTAGATGCATGTTTAAAATGATGACTGAATCAGCCAATACCTGGATCATCAGTACCTGGATCATCAGTATCTAGGCTCCTGAACCAGAAATACATGATTTGTCCAGGACCCCTCTCTATAGCAATGGGAATTGTATTTGCTCAATAGATTTTTTTTGACGATATACCACAATATAGCTAATACTATTTTGATGATGAGACTAATGGATTAGTAGCATTCTTGAGAAGAGAATAATTTAAGACTGAGGATCGTGCCTTGCCACACTTTAAATATGTCCAGAATTTCCTGGAAGGTAAAACTTCCCCTAAGAACAATATTCTGACAACCAAAAAACAAAACACTCTCAGCACAACATTTCACAATATGTCTGTTTGCTTCTATGTTACAAGCTGGTTCACTATTAAGAGGTGCAACCAGAGAAGCCCTGGTTAGTTAACAGAGGAAGCAGCATAACTGAGAGCACTAATATAATAAAAATTAGAAATATGCTTAATTAAGATATTTGTCACCTTCACCCTTTTTTGGAAAGCTAACACTTTAGCTTCCCTCTAATTTACAAATAAGGTACAAAAATCATCATCTCAACACCTCAATATATACACAATTCTAGCCTCCTCATTGACTTTTGATAAGTTCATAGAGGACCAGTTATGTGAAGAAGAGTTGGATGACTTTATTTCCTTTATTGGTGCACTACCCCGTCCTTTTTCTAGAAAAAATCTTTCTGCAAATTATTTTCTCTTAAACGGCAAACACTTGCTGAAACAGAAGGTACACCACAGGTTTTACAACACATCCTATATCACTTATTAAACCTGTACCACAATATACCTCCCTCCTCAAACTCAGATCCCCCAAGTATAGCAACTACCAGTGAACTCCCACTAACTAGACACCCCCGTTTTTGGACAAGATGGGACAACCTTGTAGGACATGATGGGCCAACCTCTACTCACCACTAACAATTACAACAGCTTCTTGCCAACAGCCGCATTATAACTCAACACACTTTCAAGTTCTGAATCATTTACTTCCCTGTCCTGGTAAGACTACTTCACTAGAATCACAGGTAGATTAATAGAAGTCACAGAAGTATCCTTTCAATGCCATTTGAACTTCAGAAGACATCTTCCTTGACATCTCACTATAAGTGCATTGTCTTCACCAGCACATGGACACTAGCTACACGCCACCAGCCAACATCACCATACATCACAGTTCTTCAACAAATACTGGGTACCATATGGGTCTATGGGTCCGTACCATACACCACTGTAAATAATACCAAAAAATGTGGATTGGTCACTCTATAGCTTGTGGTCACCATTGATTGGTCACTTGATTGCTTGTGGTCACGTGAGTGAAAACCTGAAAACTCTCTGACTGAAAAAAATCTGAAAGATTATTGTTATCGTTATCGAATGCACTAGTTAGGGCCACTCTGTGTTCCCTCCTTTTACGAAGAGGACCAGGAGTGTTAGTGCAGTGTAGGAGATTACAAAATTATGAAGTGAAGAGGTGCGATGACAAGTTAATGTGTACACCGCAATTATTTCAACACAGATTCCAGCCTACTGTCCACGCAGAACAGGTAGGCCAATGTAGTTCGACTAGAATCTATTTTGGGATGTGTGGCGGTGTGCATGAGACCAACTTCATGAGACCAACTTCTTGTAAGTATAATAATACCCACAAGCTTACAACCCCACACAAATTCAAACCTCACCTGTACCCTGAGGTATTGAGTTATGACAATTTTTGCGGACTATTCCTACGGTTATGTCTCAGCTGAAAAATCTGCTCCACCTATTGTCAGCTAAATCCCACAGAGTCATTAACTCATAATGCCAAAAACACAAGCAGCGAAAGAGACAATTCAACTGGTAACTGACAGGTAACTGACAGGATAGGTAATAGCTGACAGACTTCAGGCAGACAGTTTGTCTAATTGAAGTGGTGGGTTGTAACGTATAAAGCATTAGCCATGACCTCAATATTAGGTTCAGCGCAGGTTTCCAATCCCTCCTCTCTATCTCCTCTCCATTATCTATGGTTTGGTGTACAGGATGAAAGTCTTATCAGCTGATTGAAGTTATTTCCCCTTCCCCAGCCACCTCAGTTCCCCCCAAGAATGTCTCAGATCCCCTCATCCATGATTTTCTTCGTGGTGGTGGTTCAGTCTAGTCTTTCTCCTGTATAAAGCTCTTGACAGCAAGGACATCCTCTGCAACAGGCTACCATAATTGAGAAAATGCAGAGGTATGTACCCCAGTGAAGTAGCCTAACCTGAGCTTGGAAAGGATGAAAAGAAATTACACACACCTGTTCTGTCAAAGATCAATGCACATATCCAATAAGCTATGAATGTAAAGTATATTCTGAACAGCAACAGCTATATCCATTTGATTGTGTATAGTTATAAAGTCTGGGGTATCAGTGTTGAGATTCAAGCAGCTGTGTCCTTGTTTCAGATGAAAGTATATGAAGTAACAGACTCCTATGTTGTTGGGAAAGCAGAATGGCTACAGCCTTAAACCACATGACCATTCCTTATTGAATGGCTGCAGTCTGCTAGAGCAAATTAACTAAATTCACTTGAGACAATGGAAATAGCATGTTACCAGCAGTCATGACTCAGTTGTCCCTAAAAAGGTCATCTATCAGGAAAGAAACTACTCGGACTAGAGATTACAATTAACAGCTTCACCAACACTTTAGTTATACACCAACTAGTTCATTCATTCATTCATTCATTGTTATAGAACATTAATTTTCATCAACCACACTATTATCATTTTACCATAACAATAATAATAACAATAACAATAACAATTGTTATTGTTATAATTATTTTAACAAATATTAATAAAAGCAGAGCTACCAAATCTTTCATCCGTCATACAGCCTATTCCATTGGTGCAGGGAAAGCTTTAAAATGTCCATCATACAGCCTATTTCATTGATGCAGGGAAAGCTTTAAGATGTCCATCATACAGCCTATTTCATTGATGAAGGGAAAGCTTTAAAATGTCCATCATACAGCCTATTTCATTGATGAAGGGAAAGCTTTAAGATGTCCATCATACAGCCTATTCCATTGATGAAGGGAAAGCTTTAAGATGTCCATCATACAGCCTATTTCATTGATGCAGGGAAAGCTTTAAGATGTCCATCATACAGCCTATTTCATTGATGCAGGAAGAAGAAAAGGCTTTAAGATGACAATATCTCAGAAAATAACAAGTAGAAAAGACTGCTATATGAAGAAACCAGCTCTTAAAGAGTGAGTCATACAAAAGTAATTAATCCTCTATTCATTTGAAACACTCTAATCAACACTGGATAAAGATTTTTACCCCTCTGTAAAATTTGCCACATTATTATTATTATACATACAACTATATACTCTTCAGGGATCTCCCCTTAATTATGGACACTCTGACACTTTGAGATCTTTTGAAGGGAATTATTGAAACTTTCTAAAATACTATGTGATTTGGGGGAATGAAATAATAATAACATTGTGATTATATTCCTTGAGGAATACATTAGGGAATTAGAGTATGCCCACTGCTTATATAGCTATATCAAATCCAATGCCGTGTATGTGTGTATTATGCTCATCAGAAATGTGTAGAGGAACCAGTGTCAATTTAAAAAAAAAAACAACAGAGAGTAGCTGGTGTGATATCAGTAGAGAGATGCTGGTATTAGTGGAGAGATATTTGTATCAGCTCTTATGGACCACATAGTGAAATCCACACAACCATGTATTATAGTTAGAAAAAAAAAGGAATTCAATATTTTATACCCCAGTTAGACTTTCTTCCCCCCCCCTTACCCTGACCAACCATCTCTCTTCCCCCCACCTGTTACACTGACCAACCCTCTCCCCTCCCCCACCTGTTATACTGACACACCCTTTTCCCTCACCCCACCTGTTACACCGACACACCCTCTCCCTTCCCCACCTGTTACACTGACCAACCTCCTCCCCCCACACCTGGTACCCTGACTAACCTTCCTCTTCTCTCCTACCTGTTACCCTTATAACCAGCTATAAAGTTACCACAAAGAACTGTGAGTAACAACTACAAGTCTAAATACACAGCTACATAGTACCTTTCATAAACAGTATAACCACAAGAAAGCAGTAAGGATCTTCACAAGGAAGGACTTACATCAACAAGACAGTGTGTAATAACTAGACCAAGATAGTGGGTGACAACTAGACCAAGACAGTGGGTGACAACCAGACCAAGACAGTATGTGACAGCCAGACCAAGACAGTGGGTGACAGCCAGACCAAGACAGTGGGTGACAGCCAGACCAAGACAGTGGGTGACAGCCAGACCAAGACAGTGGGTGACAACTAGACCAAGACAACTAGACACCCAACAAGAGTCTCAGGCCTGGGAATTCAGAACCAGTGATGTAGCTACCACAATGAACATTATCTATCCATCTATAGTAAAGCATCTACACTTACAGTTTGGTAAAGGATCTACACTGGTCAAAACCCCTAAAATAAGAACACCCTCTACTGTGGGAAAGGAAATCAGTAGAATTATGTAGTTGTGTTCCTCTATTGTGTTGCAGGTCTAAGTATTTGTGTGAACTTGTTAGGTGGGTCTGATTAAAAGGCTCTCAACACTAATCAGGATTATGTTTCAGGTCAAAGTGTTAGTTAATTAATATAAGACTCTCGGCAGTCCCAGATCAGGATATTGATCAAATAAACTTTTAATTACTTAGAAATATCCTATCAGTGTAAATAAGCAATAACTTCAGATATGTCCCTCAAAATAATCTCAGTTGGTGCAAACTCTAGCCAGAAACAACTTTAATCACCTTGAGTTGGTTCAAAAATTCTTAAGAAGATTACAAATTTATGCCCAGACAAAAATTCCTAATGGTAGTAAATATTGCATACTAATGCTTCTTTCAGTATGCCTGAAGAGATGGAAAGAACAAAGAAATGAACACTCACACCAAGATAGAGTTTGTAGATACCATACACACGATACAATCAGGCCTTTACCATAGAGCCTATAGCCTATATCATACACATGATACAATCAGGCCTGTACCATCAAGCCTATAGCTTACACATGATACAATCAGGCCTTTAACATCAAGCCTATAGCATACACATGATACAATCAGGCCTGTACCATCAAGCCTATAGCATACACATGATACAATTAGGCCTCTACCATCAAGCCTATAGCTTACACGATACACTTAGGCCTGTACAATCAGGCCTCTACCATCGATTTAAGCCTGTATCATACACATGATACAATCAGGCCTGTACAATCAGGTCTTTAACATCAAGCCTATAATATGATGCCTATTCCCAGAATTTGTATGAAAGTTCAAATAATCAAACAGAAAACTTTTGGCTTGTTCACAACCAACTTTTACTTGACCACACACTTTTATGGCTTATAATTGAGTGTCCACATACAGTGACTTATATGATACAGCTAAACTCTGATGAGTTTGACTGTGATAAACACTTTTAGGCATTAGCTACTAGCTAATGATAAGATGGATAAGATGTGGAACTCAAAGTTAGAACACCTAAATCCTATATCTTTGTTTACCACTAAAATATGTAGGCACGCACACCACATTACAGCTCAGAAAATTAGCACAGAAAGGAAGCAAAGTCACCAGTTATACTTGTTCCTGCCCAATGGATGCAATTCCTGTATGGAAGCTCTACCAAACTCCCCACTATCAGTATACTAACACATTTGTCACGAGACAGAGATGAGAGGATTTTTCCTTCCCTTTAGAATCAGCCTTGCCTTGGAAATGGGTTACTACAGGATACAATGAGACAGTACATGTACCTCAACAGGTTAGTGCATAGTGATAACAGGTTAGTTGTGTACTATCAATATAAGAAATGGATGCACCTGACCACACACAATAGAAAGTACTATATTGAACACTATCCTGTGGGATACACAGGGAATCTCCATGGTGGGAAGGTCCATAAATTCTAAGACAAGGGCTACAAGACAAAAATCTGCCATGTAATGTTAGGGCCTGACCTTCTATCCCATTTCTCATCTGGTGAGTTCCTGTTAGAGGACAGGTTTTCATTCAGAACTTCACAAGACCGTGCTACAAGACTACATTATACAGGCCTACAATGCAAGGCCTTCGACCATCCCCAGGTCCACAACCACTGCTTCAAAGGAACTGCCAAAACAGGTTATGGCCTTAGCCATAAGTAATGATTACAGCAGTAGAACCAAAATACTCGGCTCTCATCAAGTTTTGAAGCTAAGTGGGAAACATCATTAAACCGATAAGAAGGAAGCTATCTGTGAACGGATTTTGCATTACGTTACTATATTATAAGCAGAATATGAGTCAGTTACTTTATCATGTCATGACAGCTATAGAATAGCCATTGCAGTGATGACAACATACTATACACCAACCACATTGACCTGCAGCAATATTCAATCGACCAGTGTGTCACAAACACTTCATATACTACTAAATGCACACATGCAGGTGGAAAATATCCCCTATAGCCTGGAGGTGGGCATTGATGGGTCACTCAGTGGGCATTATTTAAATATCTTATGACTTCCCCCTGTAAGCTAGCTGGCGGTGCAGGTATTGATGGGTCCCTCAGTGGGCATTATTTAAATATCCTATGACTTCCCTCTAAGCTAGCTGGAGGTGGGCATTGATGGGTCACACAGTGGGCATTATTTAAATATCCTATGACTTCCCCCTGTAAGCTAGCTGGCGGTGCAGGCATTGATGGGTCCCTCAGTGGGCATTATTTAAATATCCTATGACTTTCCTCTAAGCTAGCTGGAGGTGGGCATTGATGGGTCACACAGTGGGCGCATTATCTTATGACTTCCAGTGAGGTAGCTGGAGGTGGGCACTGATGGGTCACACAGTGGGCATTATTTAAATATCCTATAGTTTGCCTGGAGTTGAGCATTGATGGGTGGTGGAATGACTCCATAGTTATAAGCAGATTCCCTTAGAGTGTTGTAACAGCATAGCTTATAATTTAACTTACCAGATCCTCAATTGGTATACTTAATAACCTTAAGGTAATCAATTGACCAACTCAGCTGACAAAAGGCTAACAGATCATTTCACCTTCAAAGCGCACTACCTGATCCTAATTAACAGTGCACACACCACCCAAATCTCTCTACACAGGTCACATAAAAGAAACACACAGGTCTCTTCCCAACCACTGGTAGAGCAATCTGTAAAAATGGTGGACATCATTATATGCCACCACGTCTTGAGAGGAAATGCTGTTGAAGCCCCAGGAGTTGATTATTAGGATTATCTCTACATTTTAGACCTTAAATACATAGCTAAATTTAAAATGACAAATTGCAAGGAGCACAAATACAAAAGGTCTACTTATAAGTCACTTAGTTTGGATAAGACAATAGAGCTGCATGCTCTTGGTTTATGGAACTATAGCTCTACTGACCAGATGCAATAGGTTCGTTCTAGCATATATACTCATATAGCATAAATTAAGCCCAAATGTATTGAGCCTCATGCTAGGGAGTTGATGCAGAAAAAGAATTATATATGTGCATGTATTGTAATCACCTATCTCATCTTACGTAGGTTATGGTACTTCTATTTAACCGAAATTACTAGCACCCACAAATTAGCTTGTCTACCCTAACTTTCCTGGTCGCTCAATGTCCAGCCCTCTATATAGAACCATGCTAAAACAGGTATAAACTTATCCACATGGCAATTTCTTAGCTGGTCTATCCACAGTCACTGAGTATCAAGCTAGTAGTCATACTGTAGCTAGTTAGCTAGGTATTAGGTATAAACTTATCCACATGACAATTTCTTAGCTGGTCTATCCACAGTATCAAGCTAGTAGTCATACTGTAGCTGGTTAGCTAGTTATTATTAGACTACACCTCACTGACCAGCTGAAATTCATTGCTCCTTTTCAGAGTAGCCTGCAACCCAGCATCCTTCCTCAGAGATTCCAGCGCTGCTACATACACGTGGAAGTCTTCATCGCTGAGGTCTCCTTCTCTGTGATAGCTTGACACCATTTGCCCGCATTGTTCGTTCCTAGGGTTTTCTAGTGGGATCTGCAACCTTCTCCTAGCTTCAACGAGGATCTTGCAACCTTTCAGAATATTGTGGTAAATAGTAGGTCTGAAATCCAGCCGATCTTGCTCAGAATAATCCTCTCCATGGATGATTCTCATCTGTTTGATAAAGGTGCTCTTACCGGACTCTCCCGCCCCAAGGAGAAGAATCTTGATCTCCTGTTTTAAATTCCGCTTTTCTTGCTGAAGCTGCCGGTCTATTAGCTTGCTACGCCGTACCGCTTCTTTTTCATCATCTGTCGCGAAGCAGAGACCAGCCATCTTCGATCTACCAAAGATTGGCTAATATGTAGGTAACCTTTATAGCTAGAAACACCTAGCACAACAATTTACGGGCTTAGAATACGATAATCTATTATTGTATTGACACACCTCTTTTGACCTGGTAAGGCGTCATGCAAGAAAAGGGGTGGTGAATGAATTCATAATCCAAATTATAAAATTCGACTTTTAGTTTTCTTATAATCCAAGTAGCCAGTAGTAGCTTTTAACAAATCCAGGTACTTAAGTTTCCAGAGTGTAATCAGGTAAGCCTGAAGCAGCCCCACACTAGGAAAATATTACATGTATACATGTATACTAGATGAGTGCAATGCATTGTGAGGTGCACCCTTACAGCTAAACCAGTTTGCATCAATCACTTTTGTTAAAGGGTTTTATAAATTATCCCAGAATTGCTACTAATAGACTAGGTCTTACCTATACTGCTCATTCTGTAATGTTCCAACCAATAAACTAAAGAAATATTCTTCTCCCCTGGAGATCTAAATCTGCTATCCAATCCATTGCAGTTATTTCACTCCTGACATCAAAACAAAAAAGGGGGCACAATGAATTAAGTTGAACTTCTCTTGCTTGATGTGGTGCTGTAATTGTTTATAACTGCAACTGAATTGAGTTCTCAAGTAATGCAGATTACATTGCACAAACCATTAGTACATCATCTCTACCTTATACAGGTATGTATTCCATACTTATTTATTGTGATCATTTCCAAACATGCTCATTTGAATGCACAGTGTTGAGATTTTTGGGACACTCCCCTGGCCATATTATTTCAATATTTATTCCTGTGAATCCCAGGCCTAGGGCTTCAATTAAACCATAGAACTATAGATCAACAAATTGCATGCTGTCAGTTTTAAGGTGCAGCTGCTACTTAAAGGTCAAGATGTTAGGTCAAGACCAAATTACTGAAATTGATTTCAGTACAAAATTTAATTTTCATAGAGTTAGGTAGCTAGTTAGGTAGCTAGTTAGGCCAAAATGTTTCATCACAAAGCGCAAAATTCTATTTCCATTTTGTAGAGTATAAAGCTATAATTAAATAAGCAATTTGTCATAAAATACATGTACACTCCAAGAATTAAGGAATGTAATCATAAGACTGGGACACCACAATCAGGTGGGTATATATTATATCCAGTTATTCCATCTCAACAAAGGATTCTTTGTTCCTCCATGATGTGTCATGTTCTTTGATAAGAACATAGTAAGAGTAGATAATGTGATGATAGACAAGTATTATTACCACCTAAATGTTATAAGGTAAGTTCAAATGAAGGAAACCTCTCAATGAAAGAACAGTTATTAATAATTTATTTTCAATCATTAATTCACTTATTAAATTAAATATCCTTCATTCCCACTAAGAATTCATCTATTAAACACCAGGTTTCTGAAAATGCTTTCCAACAATTTGGACATTTCTTGTTAGTGTTTCCCCCTTACCATTTATCTTACCACTTATCGACACACATCTCACAGACAATTATATTCTTGTAGTGACAAGAAAAAATAATTGGTGGCTTCATGATTTTTTTGGCAAATACTAAGTTTTCCACAAAAGTTTATATAATGGTTTTTTTTTTTTTTGTTTTTTTTTTTTTGCTTTGGATCGAAAAACCATACTTAGATCTGTGTTGCACCGTATCACTGACTGAAGATGAAGTTGACGTATCAGCAGGATTTTTAGTGTTGGAAGATTTCCAGTTTTTAGTTTTAGTTTTCAGCAGGATTTGAATGAATCGCTTAGCCAATGAGCTTCATATTATGTATACTACAATATACAAAACCTTATACTAGTCATTAATGCGAAGGCAGTGTCAAACCAAACTCCTAGCTTAATCAGTATAAAATTTCTTTGTTGTGCCTACAGTGTAAAATCCTTATTTCATAGACAACTAAATACCACAAAATCAGTGATCTAGGTCGTTAGTGGGAAAGCAATTGGCCCCATAGGTTGATGAATCATTACACATCACACACTATATTTTTTCTTGGATTTCAACAGAAGATCCCATCTCAGATATCTAGTGAGCTGATTTCTTCAGAATCATTTATAGCAATAATAAAACCACTTGGGATCCTTTACAGCAACATCACACAGAGAGAGTTAGTATAAACAGAGCTTAGACATTTTGGAATGTGCTATGGTAACTATTACATGTTAATAATTCAACTGTTTTAAGGACCTCAATTTGCAAGCATACAGTTTGTTCTCACTTCCCAGGATTACTCACCTGCACCTATTTTACACCCCTCACTAGGGCTTGATAAATTATTCTCCAAATTTTCCCTATAATGCTATTGTCAAATTCTCACTCACACCACCCATAATGCTTTTGATTTGCTTTTGATTTTTCCCATAATGCTCATGATTCAGCACTTTTATCAAACAAAAGTCAATAAAACAAACAAAAGGTTCATCACTTTCTGTAGCATAATCGATGTTTTAATAATCTCTTCCAGTAAAGAGGTTTGTTGTGCAACAAAACTATTAGAATAGGTATCCATTGGACACTCTGCCATTTTCAAAGCTGGCTAGATATAGCCATGTGAATTGCTGAGTGTGCTTACTGCTTGCAGCTGCAAACTCGTGTCATGTGGTGATAATGACATGCTTACATAAAATTTTTTAATGCAACATTATGCAACATTCCCAAAATGCTTCTGTTTTGACCTATAATGCATTCTCAAATGCTTCACTGTACCTAAAATGCTCAAAAAAATGCTAGCATAGCCCTACCCCTCACCCCCCTGTATATAATCCTTATGAAGTGCTAGAACAACAGAATTACAGGGAGTTTGTTTATCAGGCATCAACTTCCCAAAAAAAAAACAAGTGAACATGTACCTACTTTGAGTATCTTCTATTCTGAAGAAACTAAGCAATAGTCACTGTCCCATTTTTCATTAGCTGTGCTCTTATGAACATAAATGAAATACTGGACAAATGGATGGTCAAACCTCACTTGAAGATTGCCCATATAATATTATTTTTCGGCAGTACAACAAGACAGTGAGATCTAAGATACAGTTAGTGGCATTATTAAGTTTTGTAGTTGGCCTATCTTAAATTTAGACCCCCCTCCCCTTTCAAAATTGCTGGATCTGTCCCTGAGTGCCCTTGATGCAGAGGTGTCTCATTTCAGGGTGTTGGAATAGAGGGGTTCCACTGTATATAGAGGTGTCCTCATTTCAGGGGTTTGAATAGAGAGGTTGCACTATAGTAAAACCTCAGACTTAGCGGCTAATTAGAAAATCTCTTTAATGTCTTTAATGTTAGATAGCACTAGTGCTTGCTATCTTTCTGCTCTAGTAGACATTATACAATGTTGGTTGTGGACCAACCTCCCTCCCCGAGTCTGACAATCTATATCTACATGCTAGGCTGGCTACATGTATTCATGATGTGTATACCTTGAGCAATTTAGTACAAATTTTAGATGTTGATAGCTACTTTCTTGTGAAAGCAAAAATAGTAGAATACCTTTAGAGACAATAAAGCATGAACAAATGTTATCATCAATATTCAAAAAATGGGCGGAGAGGGTTCCTGAATCCCCCTCCCTCCTCATCCCCCCATCTGTCCCTGACACTTGGTTTTGTCCCAAATAACTGCCTGTGAGTTGACTTAGCTAATAGTAGAACTTTACTCCCACCCTTCTAACCAGGACACTTAATATCCTAACATAACTGGATTAGAGAGGCTCCACTGTAGTTCTGAAAATGATTCTGGTCACTAGTATAGTACCTAATACTATAGTAAAATGATCACCAACTCCTTATACCTTGTCAGTTTTTGGAACTATTTAAAATAATAAGGAAAATTGTTACAAATACTTATGGACCAGGCTCTGTGAATGGAGTATGTTTATCAGTACAGCAGTTATTATTGAAAGAATAACACTTACAAACTTCATCGTTTATGTCTAGTATTATTATAAGAGATAGGGGTCTAGCCCATGTCTTGGTGAAACAATACATTATGGGAATGAACACATTATTGTAGCCAGAGAGTGGCTCAGAAGACTTGGGCCTCCTCCTTTAACCAAAGTTAGGTTATTTTGCACATCTCTGGTACAAGTAATACATAATATTTCATGAGCATAATAACAATTCAGCTAAGTAGCTAGTATTAATGTGTTATGTGGTGACTAAATGTGACATAATAAGCATAGTTCAACTGACTCTTTACCCTGCTTGCTATTTACAGTGAGAAAAATGAATTTGCTTGTGAAACTGTGAAAAAAGGGCTAAAACAGTGAGTCTCACTGTGAAACAGTGAGAGTTGGTAACTATGCATATAATCATAAGTTTATGTGCATTGGTGTCAAAGATCAATACAAGTATGGTGGATTGGTTTTATTGTAGCAGATTGTAAAATAGCTTTTTAAATATATCCAACTCTTTACAATAATAGAAATAGAATTTTGCACTTAAATCAATTTTTCAATCTTGATGAAAATAGTTTGGCCTAAATACCTAACTCTCTACAGAATAAAAATATTTTGTACTTAAATATATATTTTCAACCAATTTTTAGTCAGTTACGCCTAAGTATCCACTGGTTTAAGTTGCAAGATTGCATAGTTGAGTAAGTGTACAGTGTGATTCATTGCAACCAATGTGTCTATCAATCATCGATCAGTAATTAAATAGCATCTACTGACTTAACCCGGTAATTATCAGGTGGGCCAGACTCCCCCTCCTAAAATATTGGGGGGAGAGAGGAGATAGATCTTCCGACCACCCTCCCCACCCAGGGGTTCCCCACACATTAGCCAAATTAGCCATTGGCTAATTCTAGTAGCTTTTGGCTACAGTTGGACAAGCACAATTAGCCAAAATGGCTATAATCCTACTTTACCGCAGCTTGCAGCAACCTTCCAAAATCTAAGCTCTACCACCTTTAATCTTTCTGGCCTCTACTGCATTGAATGGTGGTATGGCTAAAATGGCTAAAGAAAAATTAATAAATTAGCCATTTTGGCTACTATTTTTATTTTCTGTCTGGAACCCCTGCCACCTATGTGTATTAAAGGTAGTTGATGATGCTATATTATGATGCTATATTATGATGCTATATTATGCAAGAGAACCAAGAGTGGGTTTATAAAAATAATTGGTAAGGGTCGTCAATGTAAAACTCTAGGACTTATAGTCTAGTTACTAACTTAGCATGTCTAAAAGAAAGTAGGATAGAATAAAAATTCTTAGATCATGGGATGCAGTGTTATAGTCATTGTAAAATTTGCTGCATGTAGAGCATGAGGGAAAAAAATCACCACCCCTGGACCCATCCCTAATTAAATTCATTGGTACATACATATACAACTAAGTAAGGTCCAGGTACAATTATCCATCTAACTTGATAGTAGGTTCAAGTCTCTTTACATAGAGAAGCTTTTTGCACATCATAACAAAAAAAAAAGGGCTATCATAGTGTAATAGCTATGAAAATAGCTCCATTGTACTTTACCTCAGAAACATGATTTTGCTACAAATAAATAAAATTATATAGGCCATTCACTATAATGTCAAGTGCATTTTAATGTAGGAGTAGAGTTGATTATCATTCTGTCAGGGACTCACATCGCACATGTGATGTCTCACACTAGCTACAGTTGATGGGACTATACTATGTAAGACTATTTTATTCTTATTGACTATCATTATTATTTATTTGTATTATCATTCTCATTATTATCATTGTATCACTGAACTGCACATGTTCAGTAGTTTGTTTATGGTTGCTAGGTGAGAGTTATTGTTTTTGAACACCATTATTACATGAATGGTTATAACTACTCAAAATAATATTTTTAACTACTAACGCTACTTGTTAGTTTTAAGAACCCTCACACATTCACAACTTTGGCCAAATCAGACTAACAAAACACTCATGTCTAGTAGCTATTTCTCCAGAAAATTTTCCACCATACTGTTGAACTCCTGGTGATATCTCAAATGTAGATTATGTTTCCCCTCCTCCATAATCTCTAGCTGACTACCAATCACATGATCTTGAAGGAACTTTGGATGGAAATGAGGTACAAGTGGGTCCTTAGCACCATGAATAATCAAAGTACGACAGACAATCTTGGAAAGGTCTTTCTTGCAAATATCTCCATCATTTCTAGCCAGAAATGCAGTACAGCTGTTTATACATTCTGACCAGAGTTCTTGTAGAGACTCGCCATATATTTTTAACATGGGTTCTCTCATTTTGGGATTCCAAGTAGCAATATCTCTTGTCTTCTCAAATAGCTCAGTATCCTCTTTAGTTATGAATGCATTGGCCCCCCAAACAACCAAATTTCGTACTGACTTGGGGAATTTGGCTGCTAAAATTAAGGCTGCTATTCCTCCATCACTCCAACCTAATACTGAATATTCAGAAAGAGACAGTGCCTGCATCAAAGAATAGGCATCATTTGCATCAGAAAGAAAATAGTTTGAGTTTTCCTCAAATCTTTTCGCAGGCCGAGAAGCGCCATATCCTCTAGGGTCAAACGAAACTACCTTGAAATTACTCCCCTCTCTCCCAAAGTATTCTAACTGTGGTCTGAAGTCAGTCAGTGCTGTACCCAATGCTCCAGGTATGCAAATTAAAGCATGTGACCCTGTTCCCCTCACTTCATAATGAAGATGGACACCATTGACTTTCACAAAACCTTGCTCAGAGGCTTTTGCGGTCATGTTCTGGTTAGTAACACCAGTTGAAAAACTGCACTGCTTCGTGAATTTACTATATATTAATATAGATCGGAGACTGATCCCTCGAGGGCCTCGGACCGATCCACTTCATATCCTCAAAGACCACAGAGATCCGACCTTTGAACTAGCTATAGGAAATGATGGTTGTAAGTAAATTTTCTCATATTAATTTAATAATAATGGCCACTACATTTTGCCTAAAATCTGGCGTTATATACTAGCCTATTCTTCTGATACTGGGCATTTTACTAGCTAATTCTCTTACATCGTGCAGAGCTGGCAGACATAGCTATCTATACTTACCCGACGAGTGAGATTTTCTATAAAATTCCATGTAAAAATAAAAAGCTTATAAGCAGCAGCTGTTTCATTCAAAAACAAGCTTAACATGTCCATTACATGTACGTACTGTATTATAATTAATGCATCACCTACAATTAAGACATGTAGTAATGTACATAATTATACATGCAGTACCCAGGTAAAAATGTTCCTTGGTGATTTGACTCTTTGAGAACTTCTTTTTAACTGCCAGAGTGTATATATTCTAATTTACCTCAGAATAATTGATCTCAGAGCTTCATTTTTTTTTTAAAGTGTTTCTGGGGGAGGTATCAATCTGGTAGCATTTCAGGATGTCTAATAGGAACTCTACCACACTATAGACAGAATTATTAACTGTTGCACCAAAATTTAAGTTATACAATAGCAAAATTATACTGAAGCAAATGCCTCTATGGTAACTACTCCTATGCCAATGTTCAACTATAGTCTATTCACTTCAACCTTGCACCACTGCGGGCAAGGATAAATGGTCTTTGTTATTGCTCTTTGACTTGGAATTGGTAGACTGCAGTGAGAAAACAAAGTGTTACTGCATTCATTGCAGGTTACCCAAAAACATCCTGATCATCTGAACTGGCAAGGATCTTAAACAGGCAGAGAGCACTTCTCTACAAGAATTAACATCAACAGTACGCTTACTTAATCCAGTAGCATCCACCGTGCTTCACGATTCCTTGATTTCTTCTTGCTCTCTCTTTCAAAGTAATCATAAACGTTGTAAACAACAGCCTTTGTGTCTGCGTTTCTTAGCTGGCAAACTGCGCTGCCCGCAAGGTGCGTGCACGGGAACTTTTATTTGTGAGGAGCACGTGATATACACGTGCATCGATAACCAAAAAACATGCAATTAATTAAGAGCATCCGCTTGCATTATTCCATTGCACATTATATTATTATTGTATTGCATAATAGGCCAATGTTCAATGCCAGAGCAATGCTGGCATAATAGGGATAATAACCATGCAATGCATGCATGACTAATCACTAGTAATCAGGTAGGACACGTCATGATGTCAATGGTGTCATTCAGGCATAAAGTACACTTAGTACAGCAAAGTACACTTAGTACAGCCGGTATACTAGGCAGGCTTCTACTGCATCCATCTTCTGCTGCTGCAGAGAGAGTGTTTTCTTTGTTGAATAACTCTTTTTGAGCAAACCAAGCCAAGACTATTCATGGGTGGAGGAAGATGACTTTGAGTGTGGGCCAGGGGGTAGGTCAACTAGATCTGTGGTCAAGAGTGTCACACTCTCTGATAATCACACTCCTACCATCATGTTTCAATGATGACATGTCCCCACTGCCCCATGGTTCCACCACCTATGCTATTTGGAGGCTGCAATCATGCTGCAATAATTATAACAAATGATGATTTAATTTTTTCATATATACCATATGGAAATTTTTATGAGCATAATAGACATTTTTGTGGAGCATAATGGGGCTGGGTATTGGGCATTGGAGCATAGCATAATAGGCAAGAAAAAAAGCATAATTTACATGTCCCTATTCCCTGGTGCAGTCTACTCCAATGATTAAACATGCAAGGTTACTCTAATGACTACTGCCTAATATTCCTCACCAGGTTACTCTGACAACATCACCAATATCCCTCACCAAGTTACTCTGATACTACCAAATATTCTTAGCTACTCTGGTTTTATAGCCACAGAAGGATTAGCTGTGTTGCCAGGTTCATGGATTTAGCTAGCTATCCACAATCTGTAGATTTTTGTGGCCAGTTTCGTACAGTAGGGAGCACATTCTCCTCTCAAATCCTTCCCCTTGCAGTGGCCTTTGGCCACATAGTCATCAAATCCTCTTTGGATATTTTTAGACAGCAACCTGGCAGCACTGGATGAGGTGTGCTCATAAACTCTAGTCTAATGCTATCTCATAGGCAGAAAGTAGCTGTCACTGTCGAACTTACAGCTTATGATTCTACTTAATATGATTCGAGGAAGAGTTGGAATTGGGATAGTGAATCAGTAACAAAGGCAAATGGTTCTTTAATCATCTTCATTCTCATTGTGTTTTGGAAATTCTATCATCTTTATGAGCACTTACAGTGAAGCTTCAAATGCAAGCTATGGATGTACTAAGTAAGAGAGTCCTTATAAACCTTGATACAATGAGAGAAATCTAATCAAAATTATATACTTTGATGAAACATCAAAGACATCCATGGAAATATAATAGCTTTTGTTCCGAAAAAGCCAAGAACTACTGCACAGAAGTAACATACAAAACAGCTGTTTAAGAATAGCTACTACTACGGAATAACATTATAATATATAGCTAATGATTTTTTTATCCCACATTACTAATGAGCTAAAGGTAGTCAATAATCCAGCCATGCTGTTACCCAAGGAAGTTAGTAGATTATGAAATTCGAGAACAACTTCTCATAGCAGTTCAATTATGATGATTTACCTCATTCTGCCATGATCCCTACAGAATTTGGTTGGTTCTAGAGCTCCACAAAAGCTAGTGGATGTTCTGTCTGCATATGATGAAGTCACTTTACCCAAATTCACCTACTTGCTCATCATATCTTGTGAATGTGAAGGAGTTTCAGTCAACTTTAACTTATAAAAACATCTTGTCGTTTAACAATGGCTTCAGAAAGACTAAGTGGGCTAGTGCTAATGAAGCTGAACAGAAAGGAGTCAGTGTAATAAAAAAAATAATATAGAAATCTCCATCAAGAGTGAAGAAAATGGTTGTTCAAACTGCATCCAAGACCAATGAAATTGTCTTTTATTTTGTCAGACTAAAATTAAAATATTATTATGACTACCTTATTATAAAAAAATGTTATAATTTCATAGCTAGCTATAACTCTTCTTATGCAACCACTGTGAAATCACTCACACTAATGCAACCCCCTCTGTAATTTTCTGGACCTTCCAACTGGGAATTTGCAGATGTAGCAAAACACTAATTGCATGTCTAGGTGGCTCCAACCATAGAAAACAACCAGGGGTCCCCTCATTTAAGTTAAGTGGTTTCAGTTTAATAATAACTGTGAGAAAGATCTTATCAGTCAAGGTTCTTGGCATCTACAACACTAAATTAGATAAACATTAAAGAGCCATGATTTCATTAACCAACCAACCACCATTTTCATTTTCTATTTCAAGACACATCAAATAGAAAATTAAAATTCATTTAATATCTGGAGCCTATTATCTGCCTTCAATTTCTTTGGCTTTTAGGGACTAGCTATATAAGCAAGGCCTTGAGCTCATGATATGCCAAGTTCTTGGGTAAAACAGTTCTCAGGACATAACTAGCTACACCATTGCAAAATGGATAAGTTTATAATTTTACTAATTTGTGTACTCCTCTGTACACAAACTTGCTTTGGAGTCGTTTGTCGTTTTGGCCAGCAGCGATGTGGCAATGGGTGTTACACCCCTTCGAGGGGAGAGAGTTGCTCCTTTGGAGTCGTTTGTCGTTTTGGCCAGCAGCGATGTGGCAATAGGTGTTTCACCCCTTCGAGGGGAGAGAGTTGCTCTGGTGGAGTCGTTTGTCGTTTTGGCCGGCATCGATGTGGCAATAGGTGTTACACCCCTTCGAGGGGAGAGAGTTGCTCCTTTGGAGTCGTTTGTCGTTTTGGCCAGCAGCGATGTGGCAATAGGTGTTTCACCCCTTCGAGGGGAGAGAGATGCTTTGGATGATCAACCTCACTGTTGCAAGGAAGAAGTAGCTAACTATAACGATTAGTAACTCTATAAAAAGTAGCTATCGCTAGCTAATAGCTCAAAGGAGTATTGTTTCATCTTAGAATCATTATCCTTTTAGTTCTTGTCAATAATATTTAGCTATTTTCAGTAGCCAATTTCTCTATTATTTGCTGCGACAATAATACTATGGTAATAAACAGTAGTTATCTATGTCCTCAATTTTTCACATTATGCAGTCCTATACAGTTTATGCTACCTGTTTCCAGTGGTAGCTATCTATGTCAGTGAAAGAATGGGCCAGTGATCTTTTTCTGCTGCTCTCTGCAAGTGGAATTAATGTTGGGGTTAAAGCAAAATTAAAAGATGTTAGAAAATGGGAGGAACTAGGGAAGACAGGAGAGAAGTCAAAGTCATATATAGAAGCCACTGAAAGAAGGATTAGTACATGCATGGAAAAAAAATTTCTCCAGCATTAATTCCAAAACCAAAAAACAAACAACACTGACAAGACTAGTTGCAATGTTGTAGTGAAGCCACACATTAGCTAAAACTTAAAAGGATGTATATTAGAGTGCAGACTATGCACAGGTGCATTTCCAGTCAAATTCATTACAGCCTGAACCAATCTATTTCTTGACACTTTGCGTGTGCTCAATTTTCATCAGTGTCAAATCAACTTTCTGACTAATAAGAGTGATGAAACAGGAAATCTGTCATAAGCCATTTTCTTTTCCATGTCCATGGCTTAGCTGTATCAGCAAAATCATAACTATGATCCACTATTTAGTTTAGAGAACTCTCATAGGAAGACACACCAACATCACCTTATTTTTTATAGCAGGACACACTCACTAACTTTTTTGCTCCTGACTGTAATTCCTATTTAAGTGTTTATTCAAAGCCACTAAAGTCGACTCCCTCAAAGACATTTCACATGTAGTACAGTGGAACCTCTAAAAACGAACCCTCTAACGAGCGAATTACCTCTCACCAGCGAACTTTCAGAATGCCCCCGAGCAACTTCCATAGAAAATGTACGGCAGATCACCTCTTAAAGCGAATACCTCCGAACTCCGAATAGTGAACACTAGCTTAGCACTAACACACTCTAGCAATGATGAACTGACCTCTAAAAGCGAATGAGAAGCCACACCCTTTTGGAATTTATATTGGATTATGTATTATGAATGAAAATAATATTATTTTCATATGGCCAAGGCGCAAAGTGTCAGAGTTTGTGTAGGGGTGGCAATGACTAGGAAATCGAGTTGATGAAACAACGAAGTGATACACAGGAGCAAGAAGAAATTAATGAATATGCTCAAGAGTGTAGGGAGATGGATGAAGAACCGAGCCAAAAGTTAGTGAAGCACTTAATGCACTGAATAATGTTCCTGGAGAACCATGGATTCAAGCTGGCACGATCAGCTCAGTTGGAGATGCTATAGCATGTGCCCACGTAAAGTCATTAAAGCAAGCTATACCCTTTTTGATTATAATACCAAACTGTTTAAACTTGTTATGAAATTTTTATACTCCAGTGTCATTGTATGTTAGCTAGCTATATTAAAAAAAAAAAAAAAAAAATTAATTGAGCCATGCACAAGAATGTACAGCTATGAATATTGTACACTATAATTGGGAGCAGTAGCATGATAAAAATGGGCAACCTCTGAAAGCAAACAACCTCTGAATAGTGAACAGAGGGGCCTGGTCCCAAATTGTTCTCTCTTCGGAGGTTCCACTGTATGTAGCTTTTTGAAGTGCAATTATGAACAATTAATTGGTTATAATTGAAGTTTATTTTTTGCTGAAGTATCTGTCAGACAAGAGGCAGTAGTATTTTATTAGACCTTTCTGTGCTGATGAAGTGTCCTCTTCCCTCTATTCCAACCCCCAAAACCCTTATCCCTGAAGAACAACAGATAATTAACCTACTGTATGTACATCATGTTAGTTCATTCATAGTATTATTTTTTATACTTGTCCAGACATTTAGGCTTGCATTTCACATACATCTATGTAACTCTCTTCATGATTTTTTGGGTCTATAGAATTTTGGAGAGTGGAATGGATGGTGGGAGGCTAACAATCTATCAGTACCATTTTACTGTGATGGTGTCAACTAAAGAAGACTCTTGACATCTTTTCATGTTCACTTTGGCAAGATCTATAGTCTAAGGTGTCTATTACACTATGGGGTAAGCAATGTAACTGCAAGCCTGGAAGCATTAAAATTAAAAAACAAACAAATAATAGATTAACAAAAACAACAATAACAACAACAACAACAACAACAAAAAGCAACAAAAAAGGATGCCCTTAGAATCAGGAGAATCAAATTATCCATTAGTTGTGTGAAGTAAGATGTAGGGAATATTGGCCTCTATGGGTCTTGGGTGTGTGTGTGGATACGCCATTAGAATTCTAGGAAGAGCTACATTACTATGATTGGCACCGTTTTATCTTGGGGGGGCTGAGGGGGGAGGGGGGCACAGGGGAAGCTTCTCACACAATCTATTTCGGAGTCTTGCTTTCACTCACTGAAGCTTCTGGAAGTTGTATCATCTCTAATTATGTGACTTGTGCAATAATGTCATACCAAATAATTTTATCAAAATAAATAAAAGTGGCTGAGTTCTTAGCTACCTATTTTCTGACAGAGACAGTCACAAATGGCATTACAAACTTAAATAGCGATGGAGTGTGATTGAGGTATGCCAGGAAGATCTGAATAACACCATGGAAAAGCTGAGCTACAAAATAATGGTGTTTTCACTAGAAAGAAAAAATGAAGATTATTATCAAGATTATCTTTACATAAAAGGTATTCAGTTAAGGAATAATGATCACCACAGCAATGGCTGTCTCACAGGAAAATGGTCCAATAATAAATGAGAAAGTAGTTTTTCCATAATTTCAAGCAGTAATACATACTTCAACAAGTTTTTCTGCTAGTTTGAAGAAGTTTGCAGGCTCCATATTGTCATAGATGAGGAGCCATTTCTGTCAATCTCTTCCTCATACCATCATATTCAGGAGTAACATTACATATCTGCAACAATATCAAAAAGTGAACAAAGGTGCTAGGGTGTGTAACCAGGATTATTGAAAGGAGACAAGAAGTGGGTGGTAAAGAGTATGTGACATATAAATAAATAAGTAATCAAACAAACAAACAAATAAAATGGAACCCTCAAAACCACTAATTCTTTATAATCTAATGAAGCAGTGAGTAGCCTATAAAAGTGGCTACTAGTAATACATGTACTATCATATACTGTGTGGACTCCAATATGGAAAAAACAACTATTCTAGCAGATTTACTAATAAAGTTAGCAAGTACAATGGTTCCCTCAAGTAGGGGAAAGGAGTACTATGGAAAGGAGTATTATGGTCTCCTCTTCCATCTTCCTCAATACTTCCGGAGTACAAGTCACACATGTACTTCTTATATACACAGTACTCAAAATATCCGAACAAAAACAGCTCACAATCAATACTGGACTTCAACCTAAACTAGCATGGACCTAATAGTAACACTAATGGATGCACTGAGCAGGTACTTTGGTAGTGATCCCTGGTCGATAGCCAATGTCCAGAGCTACAACTTGACTGGCTGACTGCATGGATTACAATAATAACATGATTTGAATAATGTAGGTACAGTAGAAGTTCATTCAGACTTAGTTTAGCTCCAATACTTCATAAGTAACATGTATTCATGTAATAATAATAATACATGCTCTCCATCTTCTGGAGTAGATATACTGAAAACACCACTCACTAATCATGCTACTATTATACATATAATACAATGAAGTTCCCACAATTGGGAAGGTTTCCTGGTCCCCTCTCCCCTTATACTACTCCTTAGCATTCAAAGGTTTATCTATATCCTGAACTGTATGTATAATCATGATCATGCATCATCTAGAACATTCAATTTACATTGTCACATGACTGACCTCATGTGCTTGATTTAAGAAAGTTATCAATTATAAGACAGTGAATTCTAACAAAACTTAGTATCCAATTTATTTAATCTCTTACTTAGTATAAAACTATTTTTATCCTATTATCCAGTTACATGGCCTTAAATACTCATCACTTTCCAGCTTTTGATCCTCTATTCTGGAGGGGGGGAGGGGTGAGCCATTGTGAGCACTTCTAACACTAAAATGACTTGCACAAAAGAGGGTCATATTTCACAAGTATATAATTTACTTTTAGTATGTTCAGCACTGGCCATTTTTAAGTGGAAGGAGCTTCAGGTACCAAGCCAGCAATTCATAACCACAGATTTCATCTGTATTCACTCCCAACAATAACCATAGGACAATGATGTACAAATGAAAATGTCTGAATAATAATAGGCCTATTAAGAATGATAAAACATCCCAATGACCCTGCCTTTTCCCTTCCTATTATAATATAGACCAGAGATTCACTTTTACATGCTTCACAAAGTTCTGATATACTATACCTGAATTAATTCACTGATACTATCTATAATACCATAATTTAACCTCTTAGATGCTTTTATCTTCACAGGATGAAAAAAAAAGCACCTGTGAAGATTGTTGGTGTACTTAATAGCAAAGTGTGCTTTTGTAGAGTGACTCATTACATTGCAGGTGCTTGGGGTGCATTATTTAGAGTATACCGAGGATTTGGAGTTAGATACAGAGCAAGAGTACTAATTTCAGGTGCACCAATGCTAATATAAGCAAAGTGAGTGTTAGAAAACCAGCACTTATCACAGAATGGATACTTATAATCAAAATGACATAACAACAGATGATGGATTTAACAACAGATGATGGGATGCTGTAACAGACTACACACTATAGCCTATTAGTTACCTTTGTTGGAGAGACTATAACTTTTTATTATAGCTACTTATTCCCACAGCACAGAGACAGAATCTTAACTCAATTCAAATATGACACAGACTGACATTATTATTATAATAATATATGAAGTATATAGTCTGTTCTCAGGGGCCCTGAGCCCAGCTGGGCATGTACAAAACACTAATAATGTATAAAGCAATAATTGTTCCCAAGTACAACACATAATTAACACTGTTAACTGTTAAATATGTTACATGAAGTCCAGCGGCTCCAGCCCATCACACTCCTCCCTCCTTCTCCAGCGTCAAATAGGGGTTTGACGGAAGGCGTGACAAGGCATCAGCATTGCCATTTGCAGATCCTATCCGATGGTGGACTTTAAACTGGTATGGTTGTAACAATAGGCTCCAACGAGTCAGTCGAGAGTTCTTGTCTTTTAGTTGGTTTAGCCAAACTAGAGCACGATGGTCTGTTTGTATGGTAAAGGGACGACCAAGGAGATACACTTGAAATGCTGTAATTCCATCTTTGATAGCGAGACACTCTTTCTCAATCACAGAGTATCGTTATTCTCTTGGTGCCAACTTTCTGCTGTAGTAGGCAATTGGTCTTTCTACACTATCCTCATCTTCCTGGCTCAGTACAGCACCAATACCTCTGTCCGAGGCATCTGTTTGAAGGACAAATGGTCGTTGAAAGTTAGGACTTGCCAGAATAGGAGAGGAACATAGGAGGGATTTCAACTTGAGAAATGCCTGATCACACACATCTGTCCAGATCACTTCATTTGGGGATGACTTCCTTGTCAGATCAGTCAGTGGTAATGCAATTGATGCATACTGTGGTATGAATCGTCGATAGTAGCCTGAGAGTCCTAGGAAAGTTCTAACTTGTTTCTTAGTAGTTGGTACAGGGAAGTTACGAACTGCTTCAACTTTTGCTGCTTCCGGCTGAACCATTCCTCCACCTACAAGGTGTCCCAGGTAGACACAGTGATCTGCTCCAAACTGTGACTTCTTGGCTTTAACAGTGAGACCAGCTTTACGAATCCTATCCAATGTACTCCGAATGTGTTTCAAATGATCCTCCCAAGTATTACTGAAAATGACCACATCGTCTAGGTAAGTTGAGGTAAAATCTTCAAGACCAGCAATTACTCCATCCACAAGTCTCTGAAATGTTGCGGGTGCACCCTGCAATCCAAATGGCATGACTCTAAATTGGTACAATCCAAACGGTGAGCTGAAAGCTGTTTTTGGTCGGTCCTCCACGGCCACTGGTACCTGCCAATACCCTTTTGTGAGGTCCAATGTAGAGATATATCGAGAATTTCCTAGTCTGTCAATTAAATCATCAATCCTAGGCATGGGGTAGGCATCTGCTTGTGTACACTTGTTCAACTTGCGATAATCCACACACAGTCTCAGTGCTTGATCTTTCTTGGGGACTAGAACGATTGGTGAGCTGTAAGCACTTGAAGAGGGTTCAATGATTCCTTCTGCCAACATCTGTTCAATTTCTTCTTTTACTGCACTTCTATATGCATGAGCAATTCTATAGGGGGGTAGTTGAACTGGTACAGCATCTCCCACTTCATATGGTCCTTGCCATTGGGCCACTAGCTTGTTCTTAGAGGTTGGTAAAAGAACAAGGACTTGATCACCTGCCTCAAATTGCCTTTGTCTTGCATTTTGGTCGTACCACCTCTTCTGAACTTTCTGAGCAGCTTCTAGATTCTCTTGTACCATACATGACATCTTCTTGAATCGTTCTCTCATGGTAAGTAGGTGAGAAATTACACTCTCATTGTCACACTTGTCTGTCTCCCAACCTTCACGAAGTACATCTAAAGGTCCTCGAACACTTCTGCCATAGAGTAATTCGAACGGAGAAAATCCTGTAGATGACTGAGGTACTTCTCGGTAGGCAAACAATAGGTATGGAATGACTCTATCCCAGTCCTTCCCTTCATCAGTTGCTGCTTTCTTGAGCATAGCTTTAAGTGTTTGATTAAACCGTTCTACCAACCCATCGGTTTGTGGATGGTATGGGGTTGTTCGAATAGGGTATACATGTAGCATCCTATAGATCTCTGTTAGTAACTGAGAGGTAAAATTGCTTCCCTGGTCAGTTAGTATCTCTTCAGGGACTCCATATCGAGAAAACAAAGTGACCAGTTGTTCTGCAATGTGGGAAGCATCAATACTTTTGAGTGGGATGGCCTCTGGGTACCGTGTGGCATAGTCACAGACTACCAGAATATATCGTTGCCCAGAACTACTTCTTGGGAGTGGACCAACAATGTCCATTGCTATTCGTTTAAACGGTTCTTCAATCACAGGTAGTGGTATGAGTGGTGCACGTCGGGCTTTATGTCTCGAGAACTTCTGACACACCATACAAGCTTTGCAAAATTTGGCAACATCAACATATAGAGTAGGCCAATAAAATCGCTGCAGTATACGTCTGGCTGTCTTTTCCTTGCCCATGTGTCCTGCTAATGGTATGTCATGTGCTATCTTGAGGACATCCTCTCGACATTTCTTTGGTAGTACAAGTTGTTCCACTTCCACAGCTTCTAAACCTTGTCTCGGTGGTACCCACCTCCTGTAGAGTAAGCCATCTCTTTTGAAAAATCCTATCCCTGCTAAGGATGGACAGTTTTCTGCTGCTCGTCTGATTGATTCCAGAGTGGGGTCTTCCTCTTGAAGTGTTTTGAACTGTGACATTGAGATGTCTAATGGGTGTAATTGCTGTAGAGATTGTTTCTGTATCCGTTGGAATTCTGACTTGTTGTCACGTTTCTTTTTTCTTGTGAGGTATGGCCTATCATTTCCTGGTACAATAATATCTTCCTCCAGGGCTTGCAACAAATTATCTTCAGTACAGTGATCCTCTGTGGTTTCTTTTGCATCTGTTGACTCAGTATTGTGAACATCTCTTGTCTCCTCTGTGTCTAGCTGACTACTTAATATAGTATCAGCCTCTGGGGTCTCCTCATTTCCTGTTTCAAGTAGCTCTTTGGGCTCAGCTCCAGACTCCTGTTCCTTCAAGACCTGAGTAGCTGATTCCACTTCTTGCCTTCTAGCCATTCCTCGTGTTGTTACAACTAGTGCATCTTCTAGTTCTTGTGCTGGCCCTCTTCTGGGCTTCCAGTCTCCAGAAAGTATAGCAGTTAGTTCTGGTATATCCACACCTAGCAGTACAGGCACGGGCAGTGTATCTGACACAGCTGCTTCAATCTTGAGTGGGTAGCTCTGCACTTCTAATTCCACTTCTACAAGGGGGTAGAGTACCGTGTCCCCGTGGGCACATCGAATTGCCACCACTTCTCCGTGTAGCAGTTTGTGTTTAGGTACTAAGTCCTTTCGAACTAGGGTTCTAGAGCACCCTGTGTCTAGTAGAATATCCCTCACTGGTTTTCCTTCTACTATTCCTGGCTTTGTAACACCTGGGTTATCCAGTACTCGTCTTTTACTTATTATTGAACCACCTTGGTGATTCATTCGTCTTTCCATACAATAGAGAGCTCGTTGTGGACAGTTGGATGAGTAATGCCCCATCAGATGACAATTGAAGCATTCTATATCCTTGAGGTCCTTCTTCACTCTATCTTGTTTAATAACAGTAGTCTTCTCCTCACTTCCTTCTGGTTGCTTGTTCCCATTTCTCTTGCAATCCTTTGCAAGGTGTCCAGTTCTTGAACACTTGTGACAATACTTTCCTCCTGGTTTTCCATAGCTTTGTTTCTTTTCTCCAAAGCTTGACTTTCTGGCTTGCCAGTAGTCATCAGCTAACTTAGCTGCTTCTTCACTTGTGCTGGGTTTTCTTTCTTTGACAAAAATTCGTACATCAACTGGAAGCATGTTGATGAGTTGCTCCATCACAACTAAGTCTTCAGCTACAGTCTTGCAGTCTTGTAGCCATTTGCTTGTCAAATCATGCAGTCGAGCTGTCAGTTCTCTGTTGGTCTCTCCCTCCAACCTGACAATAGATCTAAAACGTTGACGGTAACTCTCCTGATTGATATCATATCTTGCTAAAATTGCCTTTTTAACAGTTTCATAATCGGCTGCTTTCTCTGAATGCAACGCTGCATAAGCTTGTTGAGCCTTCCCGGTTAGCTGGGGTGCAAGCTTAAACACCCATCGATCTGGCTTAATCTCGTACGAGACCATCATCCTCTCGAATGTTTTCATGTAAGCCTCGATATCATCTCTTTCAGTCAGCTTAGTAAGCTTCATGTCTTTGTCCTTCTCTGCTCTTTTTTCTGCAGACTCTCCTTGCTTGTGAATTCCTTCAATTAGACCTTGCAACAAGTCCATCTGTCGTTGGGTCTCTCTTTCTCGACGTTCGTCCTCTGCCGCTCGTCATTCTTGTTCTCGCCGTTGTTCTTCCTCACGTTGTCGGCGTTCTTCTGCTACTTCCAGCTCGCGTCTCCTGCGATCCTCCATTAACATTTCCAACATCTGTGCCATTTGCTCTGATGCAGTACCTTCGTATACTTGCGTCGATCCACCACTGGAACCTCCAGTCTCCTCTGCCATGCTAGCTGCACTTTGTAGACTTTTATAGACTCTACCGGATCTTGTTTTATGCATACACACTAAGTCTGGCTCTAGTTACGGTAGACTTTCACCAGCAAAGCGATTTTGTAGATCCTATACCGCTGCCACCAAATGTAACAGACTACACACTATAGCCTATTAGTTAGCTTTGTTGGAGAGACTATAACTTTTTATTATAGCTACTTATTCCCACAGCACAGAGACAGAATCTTAACTCAATTCAAATATGACACAGACTGACATTATTATTATAATAATATATGAAGTATATAGTCTGTTCTCAGGGGCCCTGAGCCCAGCTGGGCATGTACAAAACACTAATAATGTATAAAGCAATAATTGTTCCCAAGTACAACACATAATTAACACTGTTAACTGTTAAATATGTTACATGAAGTCCAGCGGCTCCAGCCCATCACAGATGCTTCTAGCGTAAACGTGCCTATTATCACCGAAATTTTGTCCACAGGAGCTCCTTGGAACAGATGAATTGCTGCAGCCAGACAAGTAGAACTTTGAACTCTAGGGGAATACTCTATCTGTCATTTCATGATTTTTTGTTTTGTTAATCCTTACCATACTTTAGTTGTAGAGTCCAAAGTACATGTTGTACCAACTGTCGATATTAGGGGCTAATAAGCCTATTATCGAAGCGATTCAATCTCACTATAGGAAGGTGTTAACAATGATATGTAAACTTGTCAGCACAAACATACAAAACACTCCTTGCATTTAAATCTTCGAGAGACAACATTCTTCTTGAATGCACAGTAGTTGTGCACCTACACACCACACAAATCACAGTCTACCCAAAAAACAGTATCTCCTGCCATACCTGGAGGCTCACTAAGTTGGCACAGATTGCAGACAACTTCATCCTCATCATCACTAAGGTCATCTCGAAAGCGAGCTGGTAGTACACCATGGCGACGAGGACGGTCTGACTTGGTACTTGGTCCAGGTTGTGGACTATGACTATGAATTGACTTGGTTCCGAGCTGTCAAGCTCATTGTCAGTTTCTTGCTGTTCACCTGAAGAACTGTCACTATCACTCTCCAAAGACGAGTCCTGGGTACCTTAGCTGTCTCTGGACGCTTGCGTTTCCTTCCTTTCCCTTTCTCTTTCTCTGCTTCTTTCTCCCCTCAATCTCCTTTCTCGCTGCTTGCTTTTCTTTCTTCTCCTGCTCTCTTTCAGCCTTCTTCCGCTCTCTTTCAGCCTTCTTCCGCTCTCTTTCGGCCTTCTTCTGTTCTTTCAGCTCTTCAGCTTCTTTCTTTTTCTTCTCCTCATCCTTTAGCAATTGAACATACTCATCAGATGTCAGATGCCTTGCCCCAACTATACGCTTTGTCCTCTGCTTTGTAACAGCTGCATCCTCTGGGGGGGGGGGGGGGGGGGGGGTTACCAGGATATCAGACAAATCTGGAATTAAACCTGCTGCAACCAGAGGGTTTACAGGAGAAAAAGATGTAGATGTAGATGTAGACGGAGATGTCACAGTTGAAGCTATGGTTGTAGACAAAGATCCAGTAACCTGAGACTCACATACTGAAGAAAGTGTGGTCACAACTGCACCTGAAGTAGTAACAGAAGATGTAGGCACAATAGTACTAGAAGTAGCACTATTTCTTGAGTAGCTGTAGGCCCAGAAGGTGAAGTTGGACATGACGGTGATTCTGAACTCAAAGGTAACACAGATGGTGGCCTTGGGGATTCTGAAAGTGATGATTACAATCTGAACACGAATCACTACTTAAACCCACAACCTGATGCACAGCTGAAGGATTCATTTTATTCTTTGGTATAGCATTTGGATTAAATGGATATATTCCACATTTCCTAAAACCAGCTTTAACATTAGCAATTGAAAATGCTTGATCCAGAGGATGCTTCACAACATGGGCAAATTCTCTCTTCGTTACAACAAAATTTTTTTTAGTAAAAGAAAGGGCCCTGACAGATTTAGCAAAGGTGTCTTTTAAGGATTTAAACACGGCCACGTCCAATGGCTGCAAAGCATGTGTTATATGTGGAGGTAAGCAGAACAGCGTTATGTCATTTTCACGGCACACATCAATTACATCTATAATAATATGAGTCTTATATAAGACCATCAGTAAGGAGCATTATCGGATGTTCCGGAACTACATATTTCAAGAAGATTTTCTTTAACCATGTTAAGAATAGCTCAATATCTACCCACCCGGATTCACTTTTGGCATATAATGCATCCTCCGGCCCCTCAAAGCGATACTGGCCACCAGGAAATGACTTGGAGTATATAATCATTGGTGGATGTGGTATGCCAGCAGCAGAAGCACAACAAAGCAATGTTATATGCTCACTTGTCCCATAAGATTGACAATATGTATTTTTTATTCCCTTACGAGTTATCGCCTTTTCCCTATTGCAGTTCAATGGGAGAAATGTCTCATCGCAATTCAAAATCTGGCGAGGTTTATTCTTCAAGCCTAAGCGTTCCAAAGTTGTACCTAGGAGGTCAAAGTAATCATCCACAATCTTGGGGTTCAAAGCTTCAGCTCGAGTACGCTCAAGCATGTCAATTCGACGCAGAGTCACCTTGGGATGTCACTTTTTAAAATTGGCCCACCAATGATCTCCAGGCCCAAATTCTTCATTAAAACGATCCCCATTATTTGACTTCTTAGCAATGGCCCACCCATAAGCTTTCACCATAGTCCGAGTGAGGGGGTAGCCACGATCTGCCATGTAAAAGAGGTATGATTCGAGGGCATCTTCTTGCTCAGGAGTAAGGGCTGTACGTGGTCCAGGCTTAGTGCCATGCCTTACAAGACCTTTTACCCTGTCATCTAATGTCTTACGGGGAACATTGAACTTCATAGCTGCTGAGTAGATGGTCATTTCTTTTCTTCACTGCAGATATTGCAGAAACCATGTCTTCATCCCTCCACTTCTTGTGTTTAGTTTTCTCAGCCATTTTGTAAAAAAAAAAACACTGACATGAGCTTTTTTTCATGCCATGGCCTGCACCAGTCAACACTAGAATCTGTCAGCTACAAAATGAAAGTTGTAGCACAGCTCTAACTCAAGCCTACCTCTGCTGAGAGCCTGACAAACGTAGCGAGGTCTTATCGCCCAAACCGCAGAAAGAAGAGAAATGCAACGCTGTTTTTCAACTGATCTTCTCGTTCTCCACCACCAACCAACAAGCGACTTATTGAAGCACATTCCTAGCTCTCTCCAGTGCGCATGCTCTTGAATCTCCCTTGGCAACTGTAAATAAGATGCAAGTGTTTGGCGATAATAGGGATTGAACTTTGACTGGTGATAATAGACATGTTTACGCTATGTGTAAATTTCCTCTTATTGTATATTATGGTATAATTTTATTACAGTAATCTTATTGAATATTACAGGTATATGTAATAGTAATTTACACATAGAAGCACCCAGAGGATGGCACACATTAGCTACTATACTAGAATAAACTGTTGGGTTTGGCTGGCTTCCTAAACTTCACACAGTGACTATTATGTGTGGGTTTAAGGATATCTACCTTACAAAACAGATGCTTTCATGCTGCTAGTACTGATAGAACTTCATCATGTGGAGAAAAAGAATTTTTTCTATAGAACATGTCTGTATCCAACATAACACCACCATTGTAAGTCTTCCAACACCTGAGTGGAATCTCCTAGATGCTATCACACACATACTATCATAATAATGACTATAGTGTGGTCAAGGGAGATCATTCCTACATACCTATGGTACTCGTATGTGAGGTTCTCCTTGGGACCCACCAATGTTATCTCCAACTCATTGTGCATATAACTGGAAAGGAAGTACTGAAGATAATCACGCACTATGCATATAGCAAAACATCTCTATTGCATGACAGTTGAAAGTGACAAGATTAGAGGGGCCCGGTAACCTCATTTCAATGGATGAAGGTATTAATTATAGCAGCCGTTATTCCAAGGTTGGTCATAATTTCGGAGTGACCTCATTTAAAGAGGTTAAAATAGAAGACCCTCCCTCCCTCTCACCCTCCCTCCCTCTCACCCTCCCTCCCTCTCACCCTCCCTCCCTCTCACCCTCCCTCCCTCTCACCCTCCCTCCCTCTCCCCTCTCTCGGTGGTTTCTCTTCGGTGTGAAGAAGTCTCGTAGGTTTTACCTTACTACTATTTTTCATGAAATCAAATTCCCTCTTTTCCCACACACACCAAGTTTCAATATATACATGCTGTAGAGCCATACCTCTTCCTGTTTCTAGTGTTGACCAGGGGAGTCTAGAGACGTGGGTTAGTACCAACCAGCAAGACTAAATCAGCTTCCTATGAAACATGAAAATGTAGAATGAAAATATCTGGCCATTATAATGTAGAGTAGGTAGAATATTCATTATGTATGTTGATAATATGATATGCTTCCATAAGTTATTACTGTTAATAAGTGATTAGGTAAAATTAATTTGATAATATCTCCAAGTGATAGCTAGCTTTATAATGGCAGTACCAGTTGGAGTACAAGGTCAACTACACTAGTGAGTAAATAGGTATTTTCAGTGAAATACACAATACAAACAGTCCAATGTGGAAATACAATACTTTCTTTTATATCACATACATCTCTGAAGGTATTCAGTAGCTTTGCTAAAGATGACATCTAAAATTATAATAGATAGTGTTTCTTCTGTTTAAATGTCCTGTGGGTTCTAAATAAAGAGGTCTTTAGTGCCCTGAATAGAGTATACTCTAACAGAAGTGGTTGTACATTGTCTAACCAACTTCAACCACAAAGAATTTACTTTACTCAGTACAAGTCTGGTGCATTTTACCTTGTCAGAGATGATAAAGAGAGTTTCTTTCCATGAGAGCTGGTATTCTCCCTCAAGTCTGACTAGAGGCTCTACCAATCTCTGTCACTTCAGACCGTCATATGCAAACCTGAATACAAAACCATGTGAACCATTCTTGTAGAGGATAAAATTTTCTCTGAGGTGACTCCACATCAGGAGGACCACTAAAGGCCAAGGGAACCATTATACACATATCTGATTCTTCCTATACTTGCATATAATATAATTGTCTATACGAAAGTAATGAGAATAATGAGGAGATCTTAATAAAGATCTCATGCTTCACTAATGCCTACACCAAAAGGAAATGTCTGCTTGATTAAAGGGTAGGGACCCACAATGAATTACAATTGTGAGGTAGAGCTGAGAGTATGTCTTACTACTATCCCTTCACACTCTCTTAGGACATAGTGTTGAGATGCTACAGTTTCCTAACCTTGTCTTGTCTGAGATATGGCTTCATTGACTCTCATCACCTCTCCACTTCTATTATTGACTACTATGTTAGAGCCAACTGCATATGTACATCAATAGAGTTTATACTCCTGACAAGGGAAAGAAATCAACATGTACAGAGAGATAGACAGGAGATAGACAGACGTAAACACAAACAGGCAGATGGACAAGCAAAGGTATTTATATGCACATAAAATGTCTGAGCTCCCAGGTGTGTGTGTGTGATATGGAAATAATATACAGAAAGTGACAGGTCTGGGAATTGAAGGATTATGATGGCACTTGACTGACATACTCTAATAATTATTGGCATCTTTTTATTAGAGTAATAATACTAAGTGTGTCCATATAAAATATGTTTCCCAAGGTCTTTCAAATTAATATTAGTTACTTCTCTGCACTATGTACTATAAGAGTGTGTTGCGTCAGTTAAACATGGATGCTAATATTAGTACATCAGTCTCCAGAGAATGTACAATATAGCAGGGGAGTAGGAACTGGGAACTTAGACTTGAGATGTACATTCAATTTCGTCACCTTTGCAAAGAGCATAAACAGAAGTAGACTAATCACTAGAGATCACTGGAGTAGGAACCATGAAGGCTAGAGAGGCCAGTGCCACCCCCCACTATATTTTTGCTGGGGTATCTGGTGAGTTGATGCTCTACTATACTAACAGATCTAGACCAGTGAGAGTTTTACTTGCCAGTGAACATGTTGCACTAAACATTACAACTGTATATAGTATTGCAGGGCACATTATCCTGTTGTAAGATCCAAGTCCGAGGTAGTGACAATAGATGAACTCTAGGAATCATATAGTTCCCAAGCAAATCAATGTAAGCATCCCATTAAGCCTTTCTTCAACAATTGTCAAAAAAACCTACCCCAGTAGAGTGTATCCATTCATCCTAACACTTTTCATAACACTGTGATCATTAAACTTTCATCAGCCATTAACATACACATGCCCATCACTTCTATGAAATGTGAACCTTGATACATCACTAAATAACACTTTCGACAAGTTTTCAAAGTCCAATATCAGTGAATCTTTGCAAAATTTAACCGAGCTTGTCTGAAGCAAGTAAGGATTCTTCCTAGGCTTAGGACCAAAAAGTCCAGCCTCTCTTAACCTCCTCTGGATTGTAGAATTAGATATTTCATACTCTTCTTTTACCTCAGTCTTGATCCCAGGAATTGTTTGAATTGATTTGATTTGCTTTTCCTAACAATCAGTCTGTCTTCATGATAAATTAGTTTTCTTCTCCCTCCATGAATATTTTATTTACCACTGGACCTAACAATTTGTTCTTTTGAGAACTTTGCACACACCTTGTTGGCTACAACCAATTCTAGCAGCAATATTATGTCTTTGAGTATGACCTTCAGAAAATTTTTCCTCTCGCTTCTATGCTAATTCTACACCTTTTTGCCACAGGGGCATAAAGGGCATACAAACAAGTTTAACATGTCCATATTACATAACCTACAAGACATGTACATGCAGTACCCATGTAAAAATTATACCATGTTACTGAATACTGAGGTAGAAGTGTACATAAATTAATATTGTACACACTTAGTAACCCTTTAACTACCCCCAGGGGAAATTAGGTGAGGTATCAATTAAAATATGGATAGTTTGTTCCTTGGTGACACAACTTAGATTTCTTTTTGACTGCCAGTTGTATATACTCATTATTTTAAACACTAAATTAGCCTAAGAATTGATCTCAGAGCTAACTTCATTTTTTCAGAGTGTTTCTAAGGGTAATGCCAATAAACAGAAAGTGGCCACAGACTGGCCTCCCTCCAATGTTTAACTAGTTCCTACTCCACTGTAAAGCATACTATGTTTACATGAACTAAACTAGTTCTGACCATGAATGGATCATGGCTCATTGAAATACCATAATGTGTGTGGATTGATTAGCCAAGTTTCTCAGCTAGGTGCAATGTGAAAGTGTCTTCTAAAGACACTAACCTATATCTACCACATTTTAAAGCATTTGATTGCACTTACTACATTCTAATGGAGAATTAGGATTCTCTGTATTAGTGTTGCTGTTTCAGTACCAGTAACATCCTATGCATGAGATATATAATACAAGTTGTAAAATCATAATGTCACTATCTTAGTTAACTTACAGAGATTCCCATCAGTTGATTTAGTATACTTCAGTAGTTCTTAACTGTTTGTAGGTGAACTCTCTAAGTCTCTTCTTGTGTTCTAACACTTGTCTACTTAAAAAAAATCACTTCAAATGACTTATAAGCTCTTTTGACAGTGATCAAAATCTCTTTAGATGGAATCTTCAACGAATAAAGGAGATTAGAGAATTCCACTTGTCCAAGTTAACTATCTTCAACAACAATGAATGGAAGATTATTTTCAATACAAGAAGCTGTCATTTCATCTTCTGCTGATAATGGTAGCAAAGCAAGAGTTCTTTCGATTTGGAATCTTGACTTATTTCTCTTCAGCTATTTGATAAAGTACAAGTCAACTGTTCACTCTTCTACAAAATACGATTCACAATCCTTTCTAAATTACATAGTAAGACATTTGACCTTGTCTGTTACCTCTATAATATATCTGGTACTATGCATTGAATACTTAGTATCCTCTCAGCATGTCATTACTTGAATGAATAAGGTGTGAAGAACTGATGAGTATCTGTAGTCTAAGAACCACGTGCATTCATGTGTACTAAAGTACCACAAGCAAGATGTGTATTCAAAGGACTATGTGTACACAAGTTATGTTGATTTTGCCTTTTCCAGTGACTCACAAACAAGAACGTTTATTAACACAGACCAATTAAAAATATAGCCTGTTACTCCTTTGATGAAAGCATGAACATTTGGAAACACTGTTTTACTAAACAGGAACCGTCAGTCTCATGAACATAAGAATGAAGAAGTGTACTCACATCAGTGGAGAGAGAGCATAACAATCACAGTGGGTGAGATAATTGATAGCCACTTTGCTCATTATTGACTTTATCATATGGTTGTCAATAATAATTATCATCTTTAAACTATTCTCAACTATACTCCTCAAAAGAAAAAAGCTAATACAACAGTTGTTTGCCAGGTTAAAACTCAGGTAGTGAAAAATTAACTATATTATAGCTATTATGACGAGGAATTAAGAGTAATTTCATTCATGAATGCTGTAGTATTCTTTAATGTGAAAGAAAATGTAGTTGGTACAATAAGAACAGCATGACAAAACACACCTCATTTGCAAATGTCCTGCTCCTGCTAATTAATCCTAATAAGTGAAAAACTTCACTAGTGTTATCTACAATTTCAGCATAAAAGAAATGCTCCCTTAGCAAAACTTACTTTAAATTAACTTTTGTAAGAAAATATGACACAATATGTAAGTGGTTATTGGAAAGGGCTAAATCCATTGGAGTAATCTGGTTTATAGCTGGACACAGTGGATCACAGTGATGTATATCCACAAGGTATTGCACAACATCAAGCTGTCCATTTTGACTGGCATAATGAAGAGGAATCCTTCCAAACTGACCCCTAATATCTGCTTCAATACTTAGATCTTCTATAAAGAACTTTACCACATCTAGTTTACCTCCTAATGCTGCAAGGTGAAGAGGTGTGTTGTTGTAAGTATCCTTCACTAGTGAATTATAGTGGTGGATTGTGGTAAAGTACCTCACTACATCTAAATGACCACAACGAGAGGCTAAATGCAATGGAGTTATCTTGTCTTCTTCACCTTGACAAAGTGGATCACAGTGATGTGTATCTACAAGGTATTGCACTACATCAAGATGTCCATTTTGACTGGCATAATGAAGAGGAATCCTTCCCAACTGACCACTAATATCTGCTTCACAATTTAGATCCTCTATAAAGAACTTTACCACATCTAGTTTACCTGTCAATGCTGCAAGGTGAAGAAGTGTGTTATTGTTAGTATCCTTCACTAGTGGATTACAGTGGTGGACTGTGGTAAAGTACCTCACTACATCTAAATGACCATAACGAGAGGCTAAATACAATGGAGTTGTCTGGTTTTCTTTATCTTGACAAAGTGGATCACAGTGATGTGTATCCACAAGGTATTGCACAACATCAAGATGTCCATTTTGACTGGCATGATGAAGAGGAATCCTTCCAAACTGACCCCTAATATCTGTTTCAATATTTAGATCCTCTAAAAAGAACTTCACTATATCTAGTTTACCTCCTAATGCTGCAAGGTGAAGAGGTGTGTTGTTGTAAGTATTCTTCACTAGTGGATTACAGTGGTGGATTGTGGTAAAGTACCTCACTACAGCTATATGACCATTTTGAGAGGCTAAATGCAATGGAGTTGTCTGGTCTTCTTTATCTTGACAAAGTGGATCACAGTGATGTGTATCCACAAGGTATTGCACAACATCAAGATGTCCCTTTTCACTGGCATCATGAAGAGGAATTTTTCCCCACCGACCACTAATATCTGCTTCACAATTTAGATCCTCTATAAAGAACTTTACCACATCTAGTTTACCTGTCAATGCTGCAAGGTGAAGAGGTGTGTCATTGTAAGTATACTTCACTAGTGGATTACAGTGGTGGACTGTGGTAAAGTACCTCACTACATCTAAATGACCCTTTTGAGAGGCTAAATGCAATGGAGTTATCTGGTTCTCATCTTGACAAAGTGGATCACAGTGATGCGTAGCCACAAGGTATTGCACAACATTGAGATGTCCATTTTGACTGGCATGATGAAGAGGAATCCTTTCCCACCGATCCCTAATATCTACTTCACAATTTAGATCCTCTAAAAAGAACTTCACTATATCTAGTTTACCTCCTAATGCTGCAAGGTGAAGAGGTGTGTCGTTGTAAGTATTCTTCACTAGTGGATTACAGTGGTGGATTGTGGTAAAGTACCTCACTACATCTAAATGACCATAACGAGAGGCTAAATACAATGGAGTTGTCTGGTTTTCTTTATCTTGACAAAGTGGATCACAGTGATGTGTATCCACAAGGTATTGCACAACATCAAGATGTCCCTTTTCACTGGCATAATGAAGAGGAATTTTTCCCCACCGACCACTAATATCTGCTTCACAATTTAGATCCTCTATAAAGAACTTTACCACATCTAGTTTACCTGTCAATGCTGCAAGGTGAAGAGGTGTGTTGTTGTAAGTATTCTTCACTAGTGGATTACAGTGGTGGACTGTGGTAAAGTACCTCACTACATCTATATGACCCTTTTGAGAGGCTAAATGTAATGGAGTTGTCTGGTTTTCATCTTGACACAGTGGATCACAATGATCTGTATCCACAAGGTATTGCACAATATCAAGATGTCCATTTTGACTGGCATGATGAAGAGGAATTCTTCCAAATTCACCACTAATATTTGCTTCACAATTTAGATCCTCTATAAAGAACTTTACCACATCTAATTTACCTTCTAATGCTGCAAGGTGAAGAGGTGCATTGTTGTAAATATTCTTCACTAGTGGATTACAGTGGTGGACTGTGGTAAAGTACCTCACTACATCTATATGACCCTTTTGAGAGGCTAAATGTAATGGAGTTGTCTGGTTTTCATCTTGACACAGTGGATCACAGTGATGTGTATCTACAAGGTATTGCACAATATTAAGATGTCCATTTTGACTGGCTTGATGAAGAGGAATACTTCCAAATTGATCCCTATTATCTGCTTCACAATTTAGATCCTCTATAAAGAACTTGACCACATCCAGTTTGCCTTCTAATGCTGCAAGGTGAAGAGGTGTGTCATTGTAAGCATCCTTCACTAGTGGATTACAGTAGTGGACTGTGGTAAAGTACCTCACTACATCTAAATGACCACAATGAGAGGCTAAATGCAATGGAGTTATCTTGTCTTCTTCACCTTGACAAAGTGGATCACAGTGATGTGTATCTACAAGGTATTGCACTACATCAAGATGTCCATTTTGACTGGCATAATGAAGAGGAATCCTTCCCAACTGACCACTAATATCTGCTTCACAATTTAGATCCTCTATAAAGAACTTGACCACATCCAGTTTGCCTTCTAATGCTGCAAGGTGAAGAGGTGTGTCATTGTAAGCATCCTTCACTAGTGGATTACAGTGGTGGACTGTGGTAAAGTACCTCACTACATCTAAATGGCCACAACGAGAGGCTAAATGCAATGGAGTTATCTGGTTTTCTTTATCTTGACAAAGTGGATCACAGTGATGTGTATCCACAAGGTATTGCACAACATCAAGCTGTCCATTTTGAATGGCCTCATGAAGAGGAATCCTTCCAAAAGGACCCCTAATATCTGCTTCACAATTTAGATCCTCTATAAAGAACTTCACCACATCTAGTTTACCTCCTAATGCTGCAAGGTGAAGAGGTGTGTCGTTGTAAGTATCTTTCACTAGTGGATCACAGTGGTGGACAATGGTATAGAACCTAGCTATTTTAAGGTGTCCAAAATATGAAGCAATATGGAGTGGAGTTGTACCATTTTTCTTTTTACACATTGGATGGCATTTTTTGTCCTGAATAAGATACTGTATGATAGAAAAATGTCCTCTAGCTGTTGCTAAATGTAGTGGAGTATAGTTTTCTTTATCACGACAAGAAGAGTTACATTCCTCATTCTCGCTCAAGTATTGTTCGATATTATCTGCTAGTTGTTGGACTACTCCAATGTGACCTTCCAAACAGGCATAATGTAGTGGAGTAAGATTAGATTTATCCTGACATAGTGCTTCGACTTGTTGGTCCTCCAATAGATATTGTATGATGTGTTGATGACCTTTATAAGCTGCATAGTGAAGTGGTGTGATGCCATCGCGACTTGGTATTGTACAGTTGAATCCTACTTCTTCGACAAAGTACTTGACTATATGCAAATGGCCATGTACAGCTGCACAGTGTAGAGCTGTGTTACCTTCTTCATCTTTATCCATTGGATTATAGCTAGTTGTCTTATTCTCAATCATTTCTATAATACTTTTCAAGTCTCCTTCGATAGCCTTCACATGCATTACACTCGTAGTATGTAACTGGATTGCCTTATCGAACATTTGCAAGAATTCCTCCTTCAGATTCTAAATAGTAGTATAGATATTGAAATATTTCAGCTAACTACCATTTTTTACTAATTTCACTACATAACATTAATATTAAGGGTCATTACAGTCATGATAAAGCATCTATACAGGAAATTGCTGGGAGGAATCTTTAATACATACATAGCTGCTGCAATGTATTCTATAATTTAGTACTATCATGTTACTAATTTGGCCATCATTCTTTATATGCAGTAGCACTCTTTGTAGGAATGACTAGATTCTCTTCCACTGTTCTTTCTTGTGACCTTACCTGGAAAACTTGTCATAGCTAATGTGGACCAAAAAAATATTTCTATTGTGTAGTTATTTATTGAAGTCGCTGTCTTCCAAATTTGAAGCCAATACTTTAGTTATATTTTGAAGATGCACATATCTCTTATCACTCCCTTATAAACCTTACAACTGAAAAATCGAGCAATAAAGGGGTTGCTAAGATGATCCATTTACACATGTGCTAGTCTGAAACATGTCTACGTCCAACCAACCAACCTTTTATTCAAAACCATCAGTAGGAAATGTTGGTTGTGTGGAGGTATTAATTCTCAACTTCTACTCTGTCAAGAAGTTGTTTTTGGGTTAAGAATAACTAGAAGGGGGTCACAAAAGCTAACACTTAAAAAAACCGGTAGAAATAGGTAATAGAAAACTTAGTCAATGAGGGTGAAAGAACTGTAGTGTTTTGCTTCAAGGTAGGTGATTATCTCTTTTACTTGAAGTAATAGAGTTTCTTACTGGCAGAGGCAATAAGATCTTATGGATGGGGTGTGGATTTGACATGATAACAAGAGCAGATTCTGCTCAGTTTGGCAGAGAAGCTGATTTCTATATGTTGTAGCTAAAAATCCACTATGCAGAAAATATGGTTGAGTGGTAACAGCTATAAATGGGACTTATTTGTACAGCATCACTTAGCAAGGCTGAGAGTGGTTGGAATGCATGTGTGTGTGAAGACCCACAAATCATTATTCTTTTTGTCCAATTGCAAGTGGATCAGAAGGTAACTTATTTCATAAGGCTTTCCAATGATAGTTGAAATCTGTCTTGATCTTACAGTCACCTCAGGCTATTAAAAGTTGATAACTATCTACCCCTTGACTTTTAAGGATGTTAGACTAAACACAAACAAACCACTGAAGGTCACTGAGACGTCAGTTAGTCTAACTTTCTAACTTTGAATAGCAGTTTAATGCATTGTGTGAAAAAATTTGATGTAGCTCCTAACTGAAATAATAAACTTGCTTTCTCTAGTTTACCAGGATGTTGATGAAAGTATATCTTGCAAACATCTAGTTTAGTTTTTGTATTAAGGTTAGGTGTTTGTGTGTCCCTCATATAGTCATTCAAGCGCTTGAGGGTAGACACTGATCTTTCACAAGAGCATGAACTCAAAGTGACTGTAAAAAAAGGCTTGAGAATTGGTTAGAGTGTTAGCTGCTATGTGACAAAAATTAAGTCACCTCTGCATTGTTATTTTATATTACTATGAATATTAAAAGGGGGGTGCAGTTGCACCCCCCTGCACTCCCGTGTACGGGCCAGTGTCTATCTAATTATCTGTTTCAATTATTCTCTTTCCAAGGCTAGCTCAATGATAGCTGAAGTGATGCTGTTCTTTAATTGGAGCAGATCTGAGTATTATCATCATCACTCAATGAAAATGTGGAGACATTCACTAAAAGTTTGCCATTAAGTTAGGGCTCCTAGCCTCTGTGCACAAACAGGACATGATCTGTTATCAGTGATGCTAGATACACAGAGAGGAAAGAATTGAACTTATCTTGATCTTTTGCTTTGACTATTGTTATTGACTGAGTGACACTTGTATGTTACTGGCTATGTATAGTATCATACAAAATAACCAGAGTGAATATTTACTAGCTATTCTATGTGACTGATCTAAAAAAAAAATTATTTTACAACACATCTTTTTTTGTTTGAATCAATTTTTATATTATCTCAGAAGCAACTACCATCCTTCTACTATCACCAGGTAAATTTCAGGGAGTGGAAGATTCTGAAGTGAGTAATCGTGCAGTTTAAAGACAAGCACCAAAAAGTGCTAAATAAACTTACCTCTGTACTAACTTTAATTATGGAGGAAGTTTTCAAATTAATGTTATGTATGCAATGACTTGCATAACTCATTGAAAACTTGCAGATACATTGGCTCTAAAAGGATTCACAACAGTTTTGCAATGTTTGGAAAGTCTCTACAAGGCTTCTGTAAGTGCTACATAAGTCTTTGAAAGGCCTCCACAAGTTGTGTTGGCTCTTAGGGTTTTCCGCATGTTCTGTAAGTCACTGCTTAATGAGAAAAATGTGCCCTTCTTAGCTTCAAAAATTCTAACTAGTCATGTAATAAACAGATACTTAAAACAATAGGTCTGGTCTAAAGAAGCAACTTTTTCTAGTGTCATAGAAATATGAATATTATTTAGGAAGGAACATACTACATTTAGTTATGCTGTAGTAGTACCATCACAAGTGAAGTGTATTATTATTATTATGCCTAATTGTTGCTATTACACTGTACCTTGGTGTGCTCTAATTCCATGGTTTTAGCAATGAAGTGTGATCTTCTTCCATCAGGATCTGACACCATCTCACTATCAGTCTGTGTTGTGGAGTAAGGACCAGTCCTATAACCAGAATCTGAACCTATAGAATAATCATTATTATTAACATGAAATGAGTCATCAAGAGAAAGATTAAAACATGTCATTATTCATTACACAAAATAACAACCAAACACTCATTCATGTTCTAGTAAGAACTAACCCGCACAATTCTTCAATAGTAAAGTAACAGGGAAACACACAAGAACACTTGAAATTAATCAATATTAAGTATAGCTATTAATAAGGATAAATAATTTTAGTTTTTTGTCTTTATTGCAGGCAACTATTATTCTACCACTGAGTCCTCCATTATTTCTATGACTATTGCTGAATGAATGAGAGTTTTTTCAATTTAACAGTGACTACTAACTAGCTAGCTGTTAGATAATGAAAACTAAAGCTATTATGGTCACAGTACCTATTAGTAACTTCGCCTCATAGAAGACCCCTATAAATGGAAAATGTCTCTGTGGTTACAAGCCATCAATTTATAGGTGTTATGCTGTTTGCACTGACTTACCCATTAAGGTAGGTAGAGATTGAATCAATAACCTTTCTTATACATTATAATGTTGTATAGTATTTTATGTACTAGCCACTGGCTTACAAAAATAGAACTAAAGATCTGCTATTGTACAGTATTGCAGTGATCTATCATTAGGTTTACTGGTGCTGTCATCCATATATCAAGCAATCCTGATCATTTTTTAAGGCTAACCCTCTATGAAGTATAACAGGAATTAGAGCAGAGGACAACATGATAAAGATGGTAAGTACACTACACACAGCTCTGACTTGTTTATAAACAACTTAAAAGAATGCTCCTACTCACATATTAATGCGTTTAGCCCACTTTTCTAACTCAGACAGCTAGTTTCACAATAAGATGGACATAAAATCTCATTAGTAAATTCATTTCAAACTTTCTCTAGAATGTGAACTAACCTTTGTACACTGTAGATTCAGAGTAACTTTCACTCTTCAATGATAGTGAAATCACTATAATTTATAGTACAGTGGAATAATTATCATAATATTATTTATGTTGATTAATACCTGATGGAGGAACATCAGAACCTCCAGTAGTTAACGTATTCGTTGACAAATGGTTTGTTGAAGGTAGTTGTGATTGTTGTGATAATGGAGATGGTGATCGTACTTGCGTTGGTGCATGGTAATATTCATGATTATCATCGTATAATCTCAATACTCTCATTTCTTTTAACTCCTCTTCTTGCTGGCTATTTAATGGTAACGTCAACTTTATTCTACCAAAATAGTTAAAAACAAGTTCTATGCAGCCATCTTCAACTTTCAGGAGATATAAACGCTTGTCTAGCAAATGGGATAACCTAGCCTCAATTCTTTTCACCTTACATAAATTAATTTTGACGTCTTCGTCAATTTTAAGATATAATTTGGGTGTTACTGAAGGTATGCCAGCATTTAGACTGTCCACAGGGACCTCACAAAGTCTCCTCTGGCAGAAAGTCTTGAAATCTGATTCATATGATTCCATTTTTTCCTGTAAATCATCACAATAAGTATTAATAATGCTTTTCACTATTTCATAGTCAAAGAAGGACCAAAATTTACTCGCTTTTGATATGGCCTTACTCATGTCGGTCTCATTGTGTAACTTCTCAACCAGGTCATCCAAGTTTAAATTCATAAATGTTACTTCCAGATCATTAACAGAGATTGCATTATCTTTCAGCGACATATTCATTCGACTAACAAGAGTTGCAAATTTCGATCGCATATTTTCACTCTCTACTGTTAATTCTCCTATTAATTCTTCTCTTTGTTCTGTAGTCAAGTCTTCTGTGTTCAGGTATGGAAACCTTTTTTCTTTAACAGTTGAATGGATTGAGATGGCATTAGCTACATTGTTTGTATACGATAATAATTATAAAAAGACATTTTCACTCATAATAATGTTCCAAATCCTATCTGAGTTTGAATTCACTATAGATAGGTACTTGTCCATGATTATGGAACTTGGAATAGACAGATCTAAATATAGATAGCCCTTGCTATAGAAAGGCCTTGGTAAAGACGGGCTTTGGTAGAGGTATATAGAGATGGGTCATGGTATACATATATACATAGACAGACAGACAGATAGATAGATAGGATTTGTAGAGGTGCAGCTATAGAATAGCTGAATAGAAAAATACTAACGAGAGTGTTGAGTGGAAGCAGCTAGACAGTTAACCAAGTGCTGAAAAAACTTTATGAGTTTCACGATGCTCAAAAAGGGATTTCTGTCCCTATTATATTTTCTATGGGATAAATGTCTAATTGAAAGTGGAATTGGTATGATTTTTACTTCCTGTGTGTAACTGTTGCAAGCCAGTGTTACATAACTATTAGAGAAATTTTATCAGTAGTATACTTGAAACCTTTAAATAAAACAGCATACATAAATTTTACAGGTGGGTAAACCTTACAATTTGTATTATCTTCAGATAATTTAGACTTCACTTCTTCAGTAGATGTCTTGACTTGAGAACTATGAACTAAAAGGGGAAAAGGGAAACATAACAGATAAGCTTTTTCTTCAGAATCTAGATTACATCATTGTTAATGTACACTAGTCTGAATAGCACAAGTAGTCGGGGTGTAACAATGCATTAGGGCTAGGGCTAGGTCTAGGGCTACTTAGAAGTACATAGACAATGATGTAATCTGGATTCTGTTACATGGAGAAAGAGCCAACAGATGTGGGTGGAGAGAATACTGATATTATTGTTATACACATAATACATCACAAGCCTAGGCTAGGGCCTAAGGAAATTATGGTACCATAGAAATTATTACATTATCTTCTAACACATAGTAAAGTGATTTCAGAAGGATGAATTGGTCAAAAAATGTATCACATTATGTAGTGGCATGTAGCTACAATAAGATCTGTGCGTCAATTAATCCTTGGCATTATAAATAACACTAATCACATCCTACTCTACATTTTAATCCACATCCTAATCCACATACTAATCCACATACTAATACCATTTATATTAAAACATATCATTGAAACAGGTATATATTCTTATGAAGAAAACTACCTGTAAGGAGATATTCACTAAAAGTGCATGCATTAGGTAAAGAGTCACTATACAAAACAGAGAATGTGGTGTGTCATCTACAGGATGCTATGTTCTAGCATATGATGTTACACTTATAAGTTAGTAGCCAGACCAAAGATGGTATATACACTCTATTAATAATACACGCCTATAGCAAGAGTTTAAGTTGAATTCCTCTTTGTGATCTGGATACTTGTTTACATGTGTCCAAGTTGGTTTATTGTCAGTTTCAATCTTTTTCCTATTGCCAACAATCATCAAGTGAATTGCAACAGTCATTTGTCAGTTCCCTTTGTTCTTAGAACACAAGAAAATAACTATTGCTTGAATTCCCAGCATAGAAACATCTTAAATCCAAAAGAATTTTTTTACTTGTTATCTATAGACTACAGTTGGAAATGAAGAGAGCTGGTCCAGATTATGAGATTTATGGAGTTGCTAGGAGCTGGTGCACCGATTCAAGCATGATCCTGAGGCTGAGGTGGTAGTAGCTTATGTGAGAAGGTACAGATTATTGCAACTAATCTAAGTTGATCTACCAGAATCTGACAATGTTTCTGAACTGGAGTACCACAGTACTAATGTTTCTGAACTAGAATATGTTACATCTGTAAACATATCTACTAACTGTGTCCATACTATTAACTCTAGCATAAAATTACTTATTACAATATCACAATGAGTTGGTTAAAGCTGGGTGTGGCTAGACCAAAATTTCCTGCTAATAAATCAGAACCCATCTTTTTACATGCAGGCTTTGGGCCTGAAAACCAGATATATCTACTTCTTCCCACTGTCATTTATCATGCGACAGAAAGGTCTTCCTATATAAACCAGCCTTTCTATGAGATCAGGTTTAAACTCTGTCATGGACTTGTTGAATGGAATCAAGTTAGAGGAAGAAGATTCTTGGAAATGAAGGGAATGTAGGAGTAAATGAGGTCACAATGCAAAAAGTATACAAACTAGAGATGGATAATGAGTTATTTATTAACAACTAGTGACAATAATTGAGTTGAACTACATTTCTTCTCCCTATATGTCCTGTTGAGTGTGATGGGAAGTTGATGATATGTACAAACATTGAATATTAGCTAGTAAACTTCTAAATATCCTCTCCCTACATAATCCTGCTCAGATATTTTGAGGTGCCATGATGCTGCCACCATGTGTGTAAGTGCTTTGTTTTGGAGTACTGTTTGTATTTTATTACATCGACTGTCCATCTCACTCAACCAGAGGGAATGGTTGAATTGTGCTAGTGGTATTCATAATCATAATTATTCAGTCATTACAAGATGTTAATCTTCACTGTCTATTTATACTTAGTTCAGAGTGTCTATGTCTCTCTAGTTTGTATACTTTTTGCACTGTGACCTCATCCATACATATGGAGATATTATAGCCACAAACCACCCAGCACTATGAATAAACTAACCTGGTACTCTGTGTTTAGTGGCTATGTCCCTTGCACATGCTTCATTGGCTCCTCCAGACCTCTTAGCTACAGCAATGATGAGAGATTTCCAAGTAGGATCCTCAAATCTTTTGGTGTTGTAATTCCTTTTCAACCATTCAGTGATAATTTTGCTCATTCCCTTTGAAGAAGACACTGGGTTAAGACTATGAATGCCATCCAAAACATCAGGTCTCAAATGTAGCATAGTGCCTATCTCGTAGAAATGTGATTCTACAGGTTCCAGCTCAGTCAGCACATCTGCAAGATCATCTATATCTGGAGTAAAATTAATAATGAATATCAGGAATAGGCAATAATGATTTAGCTAAATTATCTATCTATTGTATATACTAGCAGTGGCATAATAATACAGTTCAATTATTATTGACATGATTCCATCTAGGAATTGATTTCCTGGGAAGAATTTAAGTGGGATATGCTCCAGGATCAGATATGTGACCACACAGCATCTCAAGGTCACCCACCATCAAAGGGTGTCTAGAGGATTGCTCCCCCAAGCAGATGTCTAAAATAAATTCAAGTGTATTTAAGGCATTAGTGATGTGGCCTCTGCACTCCCACCTCCACATCACAGATAAATTCCACATTATTATGCTTAAGAACTCTCAACTGGACAAAAAGCAAACAAAACAAACAAACAAACAAAAAAAAACAGTCTACTTTGAACAGACAGTTATAAATAGTATAAGACTGACTGCTAAAACAAGTTGTAGCTATAATAGTAAGAGGCTAACTCTATGTACAATAATAACTAACTTGAAAGATTAAAAAGAGATACATACTGTAGGCATTTTGATCTTACAAGTAGAAATGGCATTTAAAAAAATTCTGAAGGACTCTTGAAGAGAAGCTTCTCCACACCTATTTCTACAAGCTTACTGCTTTATGTATTTTCAAGGATGACCAACAAATCAATATAGCTGAATACATAATCAAGGTCAGTAGTTATTTATATCACCCATACAAAGAGGAATCCAAGCAAAGAACCACCTGGAATATGTGTCTGGAATATGCTAGAAAGTTAGAAGTAAAAATGATTTCCAGCAAGATAAGTGATGCAGCTACAGTAGATCGAGAACTCTAGACAAACAGATTCTTTCTATTTTACACTTGCCATGTAAATTTAGCTGTCTCATTCTTATTAGTTGGCCAAATGACCATGGAGCATTTCTTAGCATTTTCTACTAGCAATGTACATTGCATTTCATGCACATTCTGATTAGAATCAAGATTTTGTTGATGGTTTGAGGTTCGACATGCTTAAACAAGTAGGTAAAGGTTGGCAACAACAAACTAATGCAGCTAACCCAAACAGCCATAAAATTATAATACTGTACACATAATTATATTCCATCGACATACCTAAGGGAGTAGTGTCTACATCAGCACCTATAAAATATTACACCAATAAAATTAATTATTCCATAATAATATCAAACATCTCATACTGGAGGACCACCCCCCATCTCCCAGTGACAACTATGCGGTTATACTCCTCCACCAGGAGCCAACCAGTTTCTCATAAAATGGTATATCCGAAAATATTAATTAAATTAATCATACCTCCCTCAACAAAAGTTTATGTGGTTATACTCCTCCACCAGAAGCTAACCACTTACCAGCTTCTTGTAAGAATAGCATTATTATGACTTATACCATAACATTCACTTTCCTTATTTTTAGTGATTAGACCTATTCATGATCTAATTTTAATATTTAGGTGACGACAAAATCATTAATTCCAGCTTTTTCAAGCCACTAGTTCATTTTTTTTTTTTTTTTTTTTTTTGCTGAGTTTTGAATAAATGTCTATTGGGCAAGCAAGGACCTGGCTTTGGTATCTTACAAAAATCAGTGATAAAGAGAAATCTGATCTTTTGAAAGTAACACATGTGGGTTCATGAGTGAATTATACTCTTTATTCCTGTGCTGTTAATTTATTGATCTAATCATACACACAAAACTCGGTAAAATAAGGGACCGCTGATATTTACAATCATTAATTAAACTATTAAACACACAAGTGTTCCATAAACAGCTCCTTTAGATTTTGGAGGAGAAAACAAGATTGGTAGCTAGGTCTGTTACATAAGATCTTACAAAGGGTTTATGGGACACTACTCACCAATATCCTCATCCCCACTCCTTGGTCCAGGATTTAATTCCACGTCTCCTGATAATACCAGTAGTAACTGAGATAATTTTGCTCCATATCCATCATAACTAGATGCAGAAAGGATAAAGTCTTGAATACAGCTAAAACCATCTCCGATAGTTTCCAACACACTGTTGGTTGAACGATTTGCAAAATAAGATTTTACATCAGTGCTCTTGTGGGTAGATTTTGGACTATAAAACTTTACTCTGTGGTAGAGGGAGGCTTTCCTTCGCCTCCAGAAGAAGTGGATGCCACAGAGAATGACCACCATACCAAAAAAGGCCAGCCCAGTAAGGGGAAGGGATGTGTCCTCCTCTAACTCCAGGCTGGTAGTAAAGGAACGTCTCATCTCCCAGTGAGTCTTTCTATGCAGGTAGTGGCCAGTGAGGATAGCATGACAGTGTGAGGAATAGAATTTACGAGTCATTATCTGCACATAAGAACATTTAATTAGCTTCATGGATGGCCTATCTTTTCATGTGTTAGAGGCCAGCAAAGTAAAGGATGCTTTTGACTCTATTATGAGTGCATAGAAAATTCATCCATTTAACAATTATTGAGAGTACTCTACATAGTAGCTATGTATCTATAGCTACAACACTTAATACTATATCTACTGCACTGCAATATCTACAAGTAGCCAGTATTCATAACTATTAACTAACTCTGTCAACTAACCACACACTAAATATGTAATTAACATACCAAGCTATATCTGTTGCTCACAAAAATGTTTCAAAAAATTTATGGTTATGACTTAAGTTGGCTAATTTTTTTTTTTTCATAGGTAGTTGGACTGTTGGATTTTGTAAAGTAGTGGCCAATTCTTTAAAGAAAACCATTTTTTGAGTTTGTCTTATGAAGAGAATATATTTTGTATAGATCCTAGCTAGTAGTGGAGTATGCATAAACTTTAGCCTAAATATTAACAGATATGTATATAGCTATAATCTGGACATTTAACTGTGGCAAAGATGACTTCTTTCATATTACAGCTATGGGAAAATCCTTGCCATTTCTACATAGTACTCTCTGATAGACTTTAGAGATGTGACTATAATGGTTATATTTAATTGACTCATTGAGGTTGGACACTCTCCCTCACTACACAAAATTATTATGCTATAATGCTGTAAGAAGCATGTGTAACTACACTTTGTAGAGTAAATTCAAGAAATGCTTATAGAGACTGTTGGGTCCTTTGTGAGGTGAAAGATCAAATAATAAGTATAGCCAGCCATAAGTATATCCCACTATGAGAGGCAAATTAAATCAGAACATTATTTTTATGAAAGTACATAGTGGCTAATTTATAGGCCTCAGTCCACTTAGTTGCTTTCCCATATAATTAAACACATCAAAACTGATAGAGAATCTGATCCTCCACCACAAGGATCAGGATAAGACTGTGCAGAGATTTTCCCAAAAGACCCCACATCAAATCCCCTCTAATCCTCCCTCCCCCCCTCTAATCCTCCCTCTAATCCTCCCTCTAATCCCCCCTCCCCTCTCCCCCCTCTAATCCTCCCTCTTTGCCTTATTAACTATTCATTTTAATTTTTATGTCATAGGTCAACATTTTTGTATATAGCTAGCAAGCAATCAATCTCATACTTTCAATCCTTACTAATACAGTAGGCAAAGTAATCTGTTCAGTCAGCAAATTGTGCTGAGAGTGGAAGCAATGGCTTGACTTCCTTAGGGATTATACTGGCGCTTCAACTAAAAGGTAGGGCAAAAATCCACTAACGTTACAAGGTCCGGGCCCCCCGCCCCCCGCTTCATACAGTTTTAGGATATAGCCTCCCCAGATTTTCTTTCCCTAGCTGGCGGTCAGCCTACCTCCGGAGTCAGTAAAGCCTCGGTCAGGGATATTTTTCTCTGGATTGCTCAACCAGATCGTTGCCAATGCAAAAAGTAAATTTTATATTTGCCAACTTCTAAAAATTTCAGCCACACCCATAACTTTTGACCCGTTTGCGGCCTTTGCGCATGCGCATAGATATGCGCATGCTCGTGTGAACTAGCGGTGTTGTGCTGTGCTATATACAGTATATACCGGCCAAAAGTTTGGAACGATTAAAATGGTATAACATAAAAGCAGGATAATAAAACACTTCAGGCCCCATTTATGCAGTAAATGGCAGTAAAGTGTCAGAAAAAAGTTTGATATAATCATCTGAATTAATCCTTACCTGAATTACCAAAGGTCCCACACCACATGTTATACACCCCCACATTATAACATTGCCACCTCCAAATTTAACTGTTCAGTCCACACATTCAGGTAGAAAATCCTCACCCACCCTTCTTCTTACATACGCCCTCCCATCAGATTCAAACAAATTAAATTTAGACTCATAACTCCAAATCACCTTGTAAAAATCACTAATAGTCCAATCTTTTCCTAATTTATGCAATATTCCTGTGCTATTCCGTTAACAGTGGCTTTTTTCTGGCCACTTTCCCATATATCCCAGCATCATCTAGTCTCCTTCTCACAGTTTTAGCACTAGTATTTACTGTAGTTATCTCCTCCCATTCCCTTTTCAATTGAGTGTTTGTAAGCCTCTGATTTCTTAACCAACATTCTATCTTGGGGAGCAGAAACTTTAGGTTTACCAGAACGTGGTCTCAACATCCACACTACACATTTCTTTGAATCTGCTGAGTGTCTTAGACACTTCACTATAACTACACCTAACTCTTGCAGCAATAGCTTCCATTGAATACCCTTCTTCTCTAATACTGTAATTTTAATTCAATCATGGTGTGTTATCCTTCTTTGTGATGCCATTATAATTCTTCAAATTCAAATTATGTACAGCTGTGAGCCTGTCACTAACTTGTATTTTGTTCATAAGCATTACAAATAAACATGTTCAACACAACTGAGCATGCTTATTTCCCTTACCCAAATAGTGCACATAGCTAGAATTTCCCTAGTAACTACACCATATAATGCATGGTGGTTTCCTTAGCAATCAGTACGTTTTTTGATAAAGACACTCCATTTTAGAACTACTGAACTATTAATGGCAATTACCCTTAAAACAGAACAATACTGCAGGAAATTCATAACCATAAGTGAATTGATTCTCCCTTTATGCAAGCATTACTGTCAATTAATTAGTCGTTCCAAACTTTTGGCCGGTACTGTATATACCAGTCTTGGATTTCATTCAAACTGCTTGGATTTTAGACTCTTCAATGTTTGCTTTGGATTTGGTCAATAATAATTTGGGTTTTCACCCAGCTCTGGCCCTAGCCCTAGTACAGAAACAGTCTCACTTTTAAGTCTTCAATTTAATGTACCTCAGAAGTGCTATGAATTCACTGAAGGTGTATGAAAATGCTATAAAAAAATTAATGTTCATAAGCCATTTATTCTATTTGATAAAAGTTGTGCTTAGGTTTCTTTGGATTTTTTGGTACAAAATAACTTCATTGTCTACTTAGAGTATTACTGTAGGAGACTGGGAACTGGAGACTGGGAGCTATCATTATCATTATAATTAGTTTAACCTCGAGCTATATTATTTATGGAAAGAACACAGATCATTGGTCAGTATATCATCCAATCATTTTTATTTTATTTATGTATCTAGCTAGTATAAAAAGGACAAAACTAAACCATAGTAACAAGTCAGTTCAAATTACTCAGACTTCAGAGAAGACTTCAGTTAGCTCGCTCCCTGTATTAATAAGAATTATTTAACCAAAATTATCATTCTTTCTCGGCGCCCTATCACATTTGGTGGCAGCGGTGGGATACTTCGATAACAGGAGACTATCGAGACCTACATGACAACGAGAGCTGGTACAAACTATAGCCAAGCTACCGGCATGGAAGAGCTAGTAGTTAACAATGAAGGAGGGCGTGTAGAAGGGCGTGACTGGCAGGAAGTTGAAGAGAGGAGTGGCGGCAGTGTTGAGGGGTGTGTCGGCATAGTTGTTGGAGGTGAAAGAGGCTACGACGGAGTTCAAGAAAGCACTGGCACTCAGCTAGAAGGTCGAGGCAATGGTGGCTTGCAGTCAGGCGGCGGTGACATAGTGGAGAGGATGATGCAGACACTACTTGAGGACAGGAGAAGACATGAAGTGGAGCTGGTTGAAGAGCGTCGACGGTGGGAAGAAGAGAGGCGAAGACGCGAGTTGGAATTTGAGGAGGAGAGACGTCGGCAACAGGCCGAGTCTGCAAGAAGAGAGGAGCAAGCATGGCAACAAATGCAAGTGTTGCAGTCATTGGTGGAAGGGGTCCACCTACAAGGAGAAGCAGCCCAAAAGAAGGCTGAGAATGACAGAGCAGTCATGATTCCAAGGTTGACTGAGCAAGATGATATTGTCTCCTATTTGACAATGTTTGAAAGGTTAATGATGGCCTTTGAAGTCAAGAAGGAGAGATGGGCTTTCAAGCTGGCCTCGAGTCTGTCTGGGAAGGCTCAGAAAGCATACTCAGCTCTGCCTGCAGAGGAGGCAGGTGACTACAAGCTGTTGAAGGAAGCCATACTTAGGAGATATGATATAACAGATGAAAGCTATCGTCAGTGATTTCGTTCCGGGAGACGGGGCAAAGATGAGTCCAACAGGGAGTTGGTAGTTCGCTTGAATGATCTGGCAACCAAGTGGCTCAAGGAGAGGAAGTCACGAGAGGAGGTTGTGGATCAGATCATATTGGAGCAGTTCCTTAAGACTTTACCCGATGACATTAGAGTCTACATTCGTGAGAGAAGCCCAAAGACGAGTGAAGAAGCTGCTAAAGTGGCTGATGACTATCTTCAGGCGAGAAAGGAGGTTATCAGTCGGGATGCAGACAAGAGAGGTGGGGACAGGTCTAGTGGGAGACGCTGTCACCGTTGTGGGAAGCTGGGACACTTGGCAAAGGAGTGTCAAGCTCAGCATCTAGTTTTACCACAGAGACAGGAAAAGGTGGCTGACCACTCAGCAGGAAAAAATCCTAAGAAAGATTTGAAGGACATAGAGTGTTATAATTGTCATAGGAAAGGTCATTATTCCTCCAACTGCCCACAGAACGCTATGTTCAACTCAGAAAGAATGGTGCGGTGTGGAGTGATCTCTGAGGTAAAGAGAAGGCCATTCATTGCACAGGTAGGTGTGATGAAACCAGGTTTTGTTGAAGGAGAGTCAGTGAATGACATCCTTGTCGACTCTGGGTGTGCACGCACAATGGTACACCAGAAGTTAGTGCCTGAAGGCAAGGTTAAAGAGGGTGAGGCAGTAGCCATGCAGTGCGTCCATGGAGATACGGTGTTGTACCCAGTTGCAGAGATCTCGCTGGAAGTGGATGGCAAGCAACATGTTGTTGAGGCTGCCGTGTCCAGCACTCTGCCATTGTCAATTTGTTTGGGAACTGATATACCAGGATGGGCTAGTATGTTGGCTGACAAGAAGGAGGTAAGCAAGGAGAAAGCATTTGCAGTCACTACCAGGGCCCAGAAACTATGTGAGAAGAGGAAAGAGGAAGAACAGTTGAGAAAGGAGAGAGTGTGTGAGGTTACTCCAAAGACACTGAATGAAGATGCAGAATGGATGTGTGAGATGGATGATGACCTGTTTGGGATGAGTAAAGAGAGGGTGTGGAAGACAAGGAAGGAGAAGCGTGAGGAGAGGCAGAGAAGATGTCAACTGCAAGTTGATGTAGTGGCTGGTAAGGAAGGTGGTGCTGGTGAAGAGGTGGCCAATATGGATGGGAGTACAATTGGTGCAAGAGAGGCAAGAGATGAAAGTGTTGTAAGGCATGGGTTAGATGTTTCAGCACAGGAGTTGAAGGAGTGGCAAGCAAGTGATGAATCATTGAAGGGTGTGAGAGAAGCTGTGGAGAAATGTGAGGCTAAGGAAGGTGTTGGATTTTTCACTCGAGATGGTTTATTATATCGAAGGTGGATTCCTCCTGGTAGAGGTGATGAAGAAGAAATGGCAGTGGAGCAACTGGTACTTCCTAGGCAATGTCGGGAGATGGTGTTGAGGTTGGCACATACTATACCTCTGGCTGGTCACTTGGGTCGGGACAAAACTACCAGGCGGGTGTTGCAGCACTTTTACTGGCCCACAATCCACAAAGATGTGGCAATATACTGCAGAACTTGTAGCTCTTGTCAGAAAGTTGCTGGAAGAAGGATGGTGAGAGCACCACTGGTTCCCCTTCCAGTAATTTCCCAACCCTTTGAAAGTATAGCAATGGATATTGTTGGTCCGTTACCAAGGAGTGCTAAAGGAAACCGTTTTGTACTAGTGATCTGTGATTATGCCACGCGATATCCAGAGGCAGTCCCCATGAAGACTATTGATGCTGCTAGTGTGGCTGAGGAGCTTGTCACTATCTTTTCAAGGGTGGGTATACCTAGAGAAGTGCTTACTGACCAGGGGACGAATTTCACCTCGAAACTCCTGTCTGAGTTATACAGAATGTTGCACATTCAGCCAATTCGGACCACTCCCTACCACCCCCAAACAGATGGGCTGGTTGAACGGTTCAACCAAACTCTGAAGATGATGTTAAGGAAGATCTCAGGAAAGGAGGGAAAGGACTGGGACAAATTACTTCCATATCTACTGTTTGCCTATCGTGAGGTTCCACAGGCATCTACTGGTTTTTCACCGTTTGAGTTATTATATGGGCATCAAGTGTGTGGGCCTCTCAGTGTGTTAAGTGAATCATGGCAGAACTCTGTGAGAAGTGGGGAGAGTGTGGTATCCCATGTAATGTCCACGAGGGAGAAGTTAGAGCAGATGATGAATATGGCCACTAGTAATTTGGAGGAATCTCAAGTCCAACAGAAGTCATGGTATGACCAGAGAGCCAGAGATAGAGAATTCAAACCTGGTGATATGGTCCTTCTCTTACTTCCTACATCTTCAAACAAGTTACTGGCTCAGTGGCAGGGGCCTTTTCGAGTAGAGAAGAGAGTGGGCCGTGTTGATTATAAAATTGAGATGCCACATCGTAGGAGAAAGAGACAACTGTTTCATGTCAATCTCCTCAAGAAATGGGAGCCTCCAGGTGCAACAAGTTTTGTAGCACATGAGGTCGATGAGAATGATGAATTTCCTGACTGGAGAGGAGGTAATGTTTCGTCACCTACATTTGGAGACCAGCTATCAAGTTCTCAAAAAGAGGAGTTGGTTAAAGTGCTTAGGGAGTTCACTGATGTCTTGTGTGCAAAACCTGGACAGACAAATTTAGTTGAGCACACCATCCATGCCGAGTGCAAACCTATACGACAGGCTGCATACCGAATACCTCATGCATACAGGGAAGCAGTGTTAAAGGAGTTGCAGGAGATGGAAGAAAGTGGTATCATTGAGCCATCATGTAGTGAGTGGGCTTCACCAATAGTGGTTGCCAAGAAGAAAGATAATAGCATAAGGCTTTGTGTTGACTATAGGAAGCTTAATGCGGCTACACCCATGGATGCTTACCCAATGCCGAGGGTGGATGAATTGCTAGATAAGGTTGGTAAAGCTACCTTTGTTTCCACTTTGGACTTGGCTAGAGGGTATTGGCAGGTACCTGTTGCAGAAAAGGACAGAGCTAAAACGGCATTTATCACTCCGAATGGATTGTACCAATTCTGTGTAATGCCTTTTGGGTTGAATGGGGCTCCCGCCACTTTCCAAAGAATGATGGACATTGTCATTCGTGGGTTAGAGTCATTTACTGCAGACTACATAGATGATATAGCCATTTTTAGTGGCTCATGGGAAGATCACATCTGTCACATCAGGGAGGTCATGCAACGTCTAAGGAAACACCACCTAACAGCAGAAATGTCAATTTGGTATGCTTGAATGTATTTTTCTTGGCTACATTGTGGGCAATGGGCATGTCAGACCAGATCCAGAGAAGATCAAAGCTGTCAAGGAATATCCAGTCCCCATGTCAAAGAAACAAGTTCGTGGATTTTTGGGTCTTGCCGGGTACTACAGAAGGTTCATTGAGAATTATGCAACAGTAGCTGTTCCCCTTACAGACTTGACAAAGAAGTCTATGTCTGATAGTGTGGTTTGGACAGCTGAGTGTGAGGCTTCTTTCAAAGATGGCATTGTGTCAATCACCTGTGTTAAGAAGCCCTGACTTCAAGAAACAGTTTATCTTACAGACAGATGCATCAGATAGGGGAGTTGGTGCAGTTTTGAGCCAAATGGGAGATGATGGAAAAGAACAACCAGTAGCATACTTTAGTAGGAAGCTTCTACCTAGAGAAGTGAGGTACTCTACTATTGAAAAGGAATGTTTGGCTATTAAGCTTGGGGTTGAGGCTTTTCGAGTATATTTGTTGGGAAGAGAATTTGTGGTGCAAACAGATCATCGATCACTCGTATGGTTGAATAAACTAAAAGATAAGAATGCTAGACTGGCAAGGTGGAGTTTAATACTATAGCAGTACAATTATACTGTACTTCATCGAGTAGGTTCGGCAAATGGTAATGCCGATGCCTTGTCGAGAGTTACAGGTGAACCAGTGGAATGAACGCAGGAGAAGGGGGAAGGAATGTAGGAGACTGGGAACTGGAGACTGGGAGCTATCATTATCATTATAATTAGTTTAACCTCGAGCTATATTATTTATGGAAAGAACACAGATCATTGGTCAGTATATCATCCAATCATTTTTATTTTATTTATGTATCTAGCTACTATAAAAAGGACAAAACTAAACCATAGTAACAAGTCAGTTCAAATTACTCAGACTTCAGAGAAGACTTCAGTTAGCTCGCTCCCTGTATTAATAAGAATTATTTAACCAAAATTATCATTCTTTCTCGGTGCCTTATCACAATTACATACTGCACTGTACAATATTATCATTAGCTATATATTTCCATAGCTGCACAGATAAGAGACTCTCTAGCATTTTTGAAGTGTCATTTATATTGCTACCACTATAGTGTTTTTTAGCTGACTGTTTGAAAAACAACCATAAATGCAACTGCAGGTAAATAGGCTGTGTTCAGTTCATTTTTGGTAAGGGTCAGATTTAGCTTGACACAAGAAGTGGCCTTCTATTATGAGAACTGTAGCTAAATAATCATGTGAGTGACTATAGATTACAGGGGGTAGGATAGGGGGGGTTCAAAGGGTACTGCAGCACCCCTGGTTTTATTGTGGTTGTGCCAATTACATGCATTTCTATTTTGGTAGCACCCCTTTATTCAAGTCTGTTTCAGTTGACTTGTGTACATATCCATTGCTTCAAATCAAACTGCTTAACATGCATGTTTATTTCACTAATCTTGAGAATAGTTGGAAAGTTTTCATAATTTATTAGAGTTTGTTGGGGGTTTTTTGGTTTTTGGTCAAAGATTAATATCATGTTTGCAAATAGTTGTTTAACATTCACAAAGAAATGACAGATGATTACTGAAAACTCAGATCATCACTGTAGTGACTACTCTGATTATTCTTAGCCATATCTCATTTTTACATTTCTTTATGTCATTTGATTTTTGTTCAGTCTGTCAAAAATAAGTTCTTTAAAAGTTAGTTAAGTCCAGGCTAGTACTACAATCACTTCAAGTTTTGTTCGTTGATAATTAATGTTTTAAAGTTTAGTTTAAGCTAATTCGTGTGTTAATTGATATGTAAGTAAACCTTAGGATGCACCAGATTGAATCTAACAGTCCACAAAACTTTCAGGGATGGTGATCTTGGGTGTGTGTGAATGTATTCTAGGAAGAGCTACACTAGTAATGAATATGATTGGCACTGTTTTATCTAGGGCGGAGGGGGGGGGGGGGGGTGGAGGGGGGGGACAGGATGCAGGGGAAGCTGTTTTAACTAGTTTAATTTCACTGAAGCTTCTGGAAGTGTGCACTTTAGTTTATAGAAGCTAAGAAGTGCAACACTGTATGACAGAGACAGTCAGCCATGGCATTACACATTTAAATAGCGATTGAGTTATGCCAGGAAGATCAGAGTACACAATGGAAAAGCTCTTGAAAGAGCTACAAAATAATAATGGTTTTTTTACTAGAAAGAAAACATGCAGATATTATCAAGATTATCTTTACATGGAAGGCATTCAGTTTGAAACACACACAACATAAAGGAATAATGATCACTACAGCAATGGCTGTCTCACAGGAAAATGGTCCAATAATAAATGAAAAAGTTTTTTTTCAAGTTTCAAGCAAAATACATACTTTGACAAGTTTTTCTGCTAGTTTGAAGAAGTTTGCAGGCTTCATATTGTCATAGGCGAGGTGCCATTTCTGTCAATCTTTTCCTCGTACCAGAAAGAGAATCATATTCAGGAGTAACATTACATATCTGCAACAATATCAAAGTGAACAACAAATAAATAGTGCATTCAGGTGCCAGGGAGTGTAACTAGGATTATTGAAAGGAGACAAGAAGTGGGTGGTAAGAGTATGTGACACATAAATACATAAGTAAACAAAATGGAACCCTCAAAAACAAATTCTTTACAATCTATCTAGAATTAAAGAGGCAGTGAGTAGCCCATAAAAGTGGCTACTAGTAATACATGTTCTACCATATTATACTATGTGTACTCCAATATGGAAAATACAACTATTCTAGCAGATTTACTAATAAAGTTAGAACATGATGAGTCTCTCAAGTAGGGGAAAGGAGTACTATGGAAAGGAGTACTATGGTCTCCTCTTCCATCTCCCTCAATACTTCAGGAGTACAAGTCACACATGTACTTCTTATATACACAGTACTCAAAATATATCACAGTCGATCTTTTTTCACCCACAACAACCTAAACTGCTTGATTTATTAAAAGACAATTATAAGACAGTGAATTCTAACACAATTTAGTATCCAAGTTTATTTAATCTCTTACTTAGTATCCAAACTATTTTTTTTCTATTATCCAGTTACAATGGCCTTAAACACTCAACTATAGTATACTTTCCAGCTTTTGATCCTCTATTCTGGGTTAGCCTTTGTGAGCACTACTAACATTCAAGTGACTTACACTCACACCACAAAAGAGGGTCATATTTCACATGTATATAATTTACTTTTGGAAGTACGTATGTTCAGCACTGACCATTTTCAGCTTCAGATATACCAAGCCAACAATTCATAACCACAGATAAGAGAGCATTTTCATCTGGTATCTGGAGGATCTCATTCCCAACAATAACCATAGGACTATGTGCAGATGAGAATGTCTGAATAATAATAGGCCTGTTAAGAATGATAAAACATCCCAATGACCCCGCCTTTTCCCTTCCTATTATAATATAGACCAGAGATTCACTTTTACATGCTTCACAAAGGTCTGATATACTGTACATGAATTAATTCACTTGCACTTACCACATGATTAGGCTTCTCTGTATTTAGTGTAGCTGTTTCAGTACCAGTTAGTTCCTATGCATGAGATATATAACACAAGTTGTAAAGTCATAATGTCACTATCTCAGTTAACTTACAGAGATTCCCATCAGTTGATTTAGTATACTTCAGTAGTTCTTAATTGTTTGTAGGTGAACTCTCTAAGTCTCTTCTTGTGTTCTAACACTTGTCTACTTAAAAAAAAACACACTTCAAATGACTTATATGCTCTATTGACAGTGATCCAAATATGAAGTCTTCAACCAAGAATAAAGAATTCAAATTGTCCAAGTTAACTATCTTCAATAACAATAAATGGAAGATTATTTTCAATAGAAAAAGCTGTCATTTCATCTTCTGCTGATAATGGTAGCAAAGCAAGAGCTTTTTCTATACAAGATTTGGAGTCTTGACTTGGGTATTTGAGTCAACTGTTCACTCTTCTACAAAATACGATTCACAATCCCTTGTTAATTGCATAGTAAGACATTTGACCTTGTCTGTTACCTCTGTAATATACCTGGTACTATGTATCGAATACTTAATATCTTCTTAGAATGTCATTACTTGAATGAATAATGTGTGAAGAACTGATGAGTATGTGTAGTCTAAGAATCATGTGCACTCACGTGTACTAAAGTATCACAAGCAAGATGTGTATTCAAAGGACCATGCGTACACAAGTTATGTTGATTTTGCCTTTTCCAGTGACTCACAAGCAAGAACGTTTAACACAAACCAAATAAAAATATAGCCTGTTACTCCCTTGATGAAAGCATGAACATTTGAAAAAACTAAACAGGAACCATCCATCTCATGGAATAAGAAAATAGTTTCAAAGTGTATTCACTTTAATGAAGAGAGAGAATATAGACAATCACAGTGGGTGAGATAATTGATAGGCATTTTTCTCATTATTGACTTTATCATCATAGTTGTCAATAATTATCACTATTCACAACTATACTCCTCAAAATACGTAAAACAGTTGTTTGCCAGGTTAAAACTCAGGTAGTGAAAAATTAACTATGTAGCTATTATGACAAGGAATTGAGAAAAATAATGAAGCCATGATTTCATTCATGAATGCTGTAGTATTCTTTAATGGAGACTGGATGAAAGAAATTTAGTTAATACAATAAGAACAGTACGACCTAACACACCTCATTTGCTCATGTCCTATTCCTACTAGAAAATTAATCCTCCTAAGTGAAGGACTTCACTAGCGTTGACATCCTTTATCCCATAATAAATACTATGATGGTAAGAATTTCAGCATAAAAGAAATGCTCCATTAGCCAAAACTTCCTTTAAATTTGTGAGCAGTATAATATGCAACAATGTAGGCGGTTAAAGGGCAGAGTCCAATGGAGTTATCTGGTCTTCATCTTGACAAAGTGGATTACATTGATGTGTATCCACAAGGTATTGCACAACATATGTCCATTTTGACTGGCATCATGAAGAGGAATACTTCCAAATTGACCCCTAATATCTGCTTCACAATTTAGATCCTCTATAAAGAACTTCACTACATCTATCAATGCTGCAAGGTGAAAAGGTGTGTCATTGTAAATATCCTACACTAGTGGTTTACAATGGTGGACAGTGGTAAAGTACCTCACTAAATTTAAATGACCCTTTTGAAAGGCTAAGTTGTCTAGTTCTCTTTATCTTGACAAAGAGGATCACAGTGATGTGTAGCCACAAGGTATTGCACTACATCAAGATATCCATTTTGACTGGCAAGACGAAGAGGAATACGTACTTCCCCACCGACCCCTAATATCTGCTTCACAATTTATAAAGAACTTCACCACATCTAGTTTACCTTTTAATGCTGCAAGGTGAAGAGGTGTATCGTGGAAAGTATCCTTCACTATTGGATTACAGTGGTGGACTGTGGTAAAGTACCTCACTACATCTAAATGACCATAACGAGAGGCTAAATGCAATGGAGTTGTCTGCTCTTCTTCATATTGACAAAGTGGATCGCAGTGATGTGTATCTACAAGGTATTGCACAACATCAAGATGTCCCTTTTCACTGGCATAATGGAGAGGAATCCTTCCAAACTGACCCCTAATATCTGCTTCACAATTTAGATCTTCTATAAAGAACTTCACCACATCTAATTTACCTATCAATGCTGCAAGGTGAAAAGGTGTGTCGTTGTAAATATCCTACACTAGTGGTTTACAGTGGTAAAGTACCTCACTACATCTAAATGATCCTTTTGAAAGGTTAAGTTATCTAGTTCTCTTTATCTTGACAAAGTGGATCACAGTGATGTGTAGCCACAAGGTATTGCACAACATCAAGATGTCCATTTTGACTGGCAAGTTGAAGAGGAATACTTCCAAAAAGACCCCTAATATCTGCTTCACAATTTAAATCCTCTATAAAGAACTTCACCACATCTAGTTTACCTTTTAATGCTGCAAGGTGTAGAGGTGTGTTGTTGTAAATATTCTTCACTAGTGGATTACAGTGGTGGACTGTGGTAAAGTACCTCACTATATCTAAATGACCCTCTTGAGAGGCTAAATGCAATGGAGTTGTCTGGTCTTCTTCACCTTGACAAAGTGGATCACAGTGATGTGTATCCACAAGGTATTGCACAACATCAAGATGTCCATTTTGACAGGCAGAATGAAGAGGAATACTTCCACATTCACCCCTAATATCTGCTTCACAATTTAGATCCTCTATAAAGAACTTCATCACATCTAGTTTACCTTTTAATGCTGCAAGGTGAAGAGGTGTGTTGTTGTAAGTATCCTTCACTAGTGGATTACAATGGTGGACTGTGGTAAAGTACCTCACTACATCTAAATGACCATTTAGAGAGGCTAAATGCATTGGAGTTATGTGGCTTTCTTCATTTTGACAAAGTGGATCACAGTGATGTGTATCCACAAGGTATTGCACAACATCAAGATGTCCATTTTCACTGGCCTCATGAAGAGGAATCCTTCCAAAAGGACCCCTAATTTCTGATTCACAATTTAGATCCTCTATAAAGAACTTTACCACATCTAGTTTACCTTTCCATGCTGCAAGGTGAAGAGGTGTATCGTGGAAAGTATCCTTCACTATTGGATTACAATGGTGGACTGTGGTAAAGTACCTCACTACATCTAAATGACCATAACCAGAGGCTAAATGCAACGGAGTTGTCTGCTCTTCTTCATATTGACAAAGTGGATCGCAGTGATGTGTATCTACAAGGTATTGCACAACATCAAGATGTCCCTTTTCACTGGCATAATGGAGAGGAATCCTTCCAAACTGACCCCTAATATCTGCTTCACAATTTAGATCTTCTATAAAGAACTTCACCACATCTAGTTTACCTTTCCATGCCGCAAGGTGAAGAGGTGTGTTGTTGTAAGTATTCTTCACTAGTGGATTACAGTAGTGGACTGTGGTAAAGTACCTCACTACATCTAAATGACCATTTAGAGAGGCTAAATGTAATGGAGTTGTCTGGTTTTCTTTATCTTGACAAAGTGGATCACAGTGATGTGTATCCACAAGGTATTGAACAACATCAAGATGTCCATTTCGACTGGCATGATGAAGAGGAATCCTTCCAAATTGTCCCCTAATATCTGCTTCACAATTTAGATCTTCTATAAAGAACTTCAACACATCTAGTTTACCTTCTAATGCTGCAAGGTGAAGAGGTGTGTTGTTGGAAGTATTCTTCACTAGTGGATTACAGTGGTGGACAGTGGTAAAGTACCTCACTATATCTAAATGACCTTTTAAAGAGGCTAAATGTAATGGAGTTGTCTGGTATTCTTTATCTTGACAAAGTGGATCACAGTGATATGTATCTACAAAGTATTGCACAACATCAAGATGTCCATTTTGACTGGCCTCATGAAGAGGAATCCTTCCCCACCGACCCCTAATATCTGCTTCACAATTTAAATCCTCTATAAAGAACTTCACCACATCTAGTTTACCTCCTAATGCTGCAAGGTGAAGAGGTGTGTTGTTGTAAGTATCCTTCACTAGTGGATCACAATGGTGGACAATGGTATAGAACCTAGCTATTTTAAAGTGTCCAAATAATGAAGCAATATGGAGTGGAGTGGTACCATTTCTATCTTTGCACATGGGATTGCATTTTTTATCCTGAATAAGATACTGTATGACAGAATAATGTCCTCTGACTGTTGTTAAATGTAGTGGAGTATAGTTTTCTTTATCACGACAAGAAGAGTTACATTCTTCATTCTCGCTCAAGTATTGTTCGATATTATCTGCTAGTTGTTGGACTACTCCTATGTGACCTTCACTACAGGCATAATGTAGTGGAGTAAGATTAGATTTATCCTGACATAGTGCTTCGACTTGTTGGTCCTCTAATAGATATTGTACAATGTGTTGATGACCTTTATAAGCTGCATAGTGAAGTGATGTGATGCCATCGCAACTTGGTATTGTACAGTTGAATCCTAGTTCTTCGACAAAGTACTTGACTATATGCAAATGGCCATGTACAGCTGCACAGTGTAGAGCTGTGTTACCTTCTTCATCTTTATCCATTGGATTATAGCTAGTTGTCTTATTCTCAATCATTTCTATAATACTTTTCAAGTCTCCTTCAGTAGCCTTCACATGCATTACACTTGTAGTATGTAACTGGATTGCCTTATCGAACATTTGCAAGAATTCCTCCTTCAGATTCTAAATAGTAGTATAGATATTGAAATATTTCAGCTAACTACCATTTTTTACTAATTTCACTACATAACATTAATATTAAGGGTCATTACAGTCATGATAAAGCATCTACATGGATGAATCTTTAATACACTACAATAATTTAGTACTATCATGTTACTAATTTGGTCATGATTATTTTTGCAGTAGCACTCTTTGTAGGAATGACTAGATTCTCTTCCACTGTTCTTTCTTGTGACCTTACCTAAGTCATAAAGTTGACCAAAAATTTTTTATTGTGTAGTAAGTCGCTGTCTTCCAAATTTGAAGTCAATACTTGCGTTGCATTTTGAATATGCACATATCTCTTTATCACTCGCTTATAAACCTTACAACTGAAAAATCGAGCAATAAAGGGTTTGCTAAGATGCTCCATTTACATGTGTGCTAGTCTGAAACATGTCTATGTCCAACAAACCTTTTATTCAAAACCATAAGTGGAAATGTTGGTTGTGTGAAGGTAAATTCTTGACTTCTACTCTGTCAAGAAGTTGTTTTTAGGCTAAGAATAACTAGAAAATGATTATGGGGGGTCAGAAAGACAGGAAAACTAACACTTAAAATATGGGTAGAAATAGCAAATAGAAAACTTAGTCAATGAGGGTGAAAGAATTGTAGTGTTTTGGCTTCAAGGGAGGTGATTAGCTTTTCTACTAGAAGTTATAGAGTTTTTTACTGGTAGAGGCAATAAGATCTTATGGATGGGGTGTGGATTTGACATGATAACAAGAGCAGATTCTGCTTAGTTTGGCAGAGAAGCTCATTCTCTGTATGTTGTAGCTAAAGATCAGCTATGCAAAGAATATGGTTGAGTGATACAGCTATAAATGGGACTTACTTGTATAACAAACCAGCATCACTTAGCAAAGCTGAGAGTGGTTGGAATGCATGTGTGTGTGAAGACATACAAACATACAATTGCAAACAATTTCAGCATATCAGAAGGTAATGTCTTGATCTTACAGTCACCTCAGGCTATTAAAAGTTGATAACTATCTACCACTTGCCTTTTAAGGATGTTGGACTAAACATGTTTACTAAACACAAACCACTGAAGGTCACTGAGGTCAGTCACATAGGAAGATTGTAGGTGGAGGCCAGTTACTGATCTCATTTATGAAAAAAATATCCACTAAAATCACTATACTGGCATGGTCTTTTACTAGGTGGTGCAGGTAAAGGATGATAGCTCAGTGCAATTAAGGCCTGGCATCTTGTAAAAAATGTTGCTTTATATGCAAATTTGTCACCCTATAAACTGGTAACCAAAAGGACAGTCATCTCCAGATGAAGATAGGACATACATGCACTCTTTTACTATCATTTTGTATTGTACAGTAGAACCTCCCTTATACGGGCAGTCTGGTTTTAGGGGGTGCCCGTAACTCTGATTTGCCCGTATCTCAGAATAAAGGAAGATATAATGTTATGAATGTATTACAAAAAAAGATGATAATTTGGTTTGTTTCTTAGTCTCCATTCTTTTCCTTTTGCTTACCATAGTAGTATGCCATGCACATGCTCAGTATGGACATTGAACCATGCCCACATGTTATTACATTATTGAAAGGTCAAAGTTCCAGATAGAAGATTACATAATAATTATTATACAGTTAGTAGTGCATTTTTGCTCTATTATTCTATAAAGAATTTAATGCCTTCTTACTACCTTTCAGTCACTTAATATACCCTTAGTCGCATCCTATACTGATCAGCATAACTATACCAGTTATTGTGTTCAGTTGACTGAGTCTATAGCAAGTGGTTTACCAAGAACTAGTAGCTATCCTCTATTGAAGTCAAAGAGGGCTTATTTTTCTACTGTTATGTATGCAATGACTTGCATAACTCATAGAAAACTTGCAGATACATTGGCTCTAAAAGGACTCACAGGAGTTAAAGTCTCTACAAGGCTTCTATAAGTGCTCCTCCATAAGTCTTCAAAAGGCCTTCACAAGTTTGTTGCCTCTTAGGGTTTTCCACATGCTCTGCAAGTCACTGCTTAATGAGAAAAATGTGCCCTTCTTAGCTTCAAAATTCTAACTATAACTTTTAGTGATGTAATGTGCACTAAAAACATGGGGTAATTCAACATATTTATTAAGATTCAGAATGAAAATTATCTAAAAGGTCTCTGGCAGCTGGTGATAAACAGATACTTTAAACAATAGGTCAGAAACAACTTTGTGTCATAGAAATATGAATATTATTTAGAAAGGAACATACTACATTTAGTCATGTTGTAGTAGTACCATCACAAGTGAAGTGTAATTATTATTATTATGCCTAATTATTGCTATTACACTGTACCTTGGTGTACTCTAATTCCATGGTTTTGGCAATGAAGTGTGATCTTCTTCCATCAGGATCTGACACCATCTCACTATCAGTATGTGTTGTGGAGTAAGGACAAGTTCTATAACCAGAATCTGAACCTGTAGAATAATCATTATTATTAACAGAGAAATGAGTCATCATTCCTTAGAAATAAGAGAAAGATTGTCATTATTCATTACATAAAATAACAACTAAACACCCATTCATGTTCTAGTGAGAACTAACCTGCACCATTTTTCAATAGTGGACTAACAGGGAAACACACAAAAATACTTGAAATTAATCAATTAATATATTAACTATGGATAGCTTTTTGTCTTCATTGTAGGCAACTATTATCCTACCATTGAGTCCTCCATTATTTCTACCAAGAATGCTCCATGTCATCTATACCTACAATAATGATTTTGACCATGACTATATTGCTTATAATGAATAATTTTTTTCAATTTAACAGTGACTGCTAACTAGCTAGCTGTTAGACACTGAGCTATTATGGTCACAGTACCTATTAGTAACTTCACCTCATAAAAGACCCCTACAATCTATCCTGCACTGACTTACCCATTTAGGTAGGTAGAGATTGAATAAATAAATTATAATGTTGTATAGTACAGCTAGCTACAGGCTTACAAAGATAACTAAAGAGAGAAGATGATCTCTGCTATTGTGCAGTATTGCAGTGATCTATCATTAGGTATACTGGTGTTGACATCCACATTAGTCACACACATCAACCAATCCAGATCATTTTTTAAGGCTAACCCTCTATGCAGTATAACAGGGATTAGAACAGCAGACAACACGTTAAAGTATGGTAAATACATTACACACAGCTATGACTTGTTCATAACTAAAAGGAATGTTCCTACTCACATATCAACATGTTTAGAATTCACAATAAGACGGACATGATTAATCATTATTAAATTAATTTCAAAAGTAGAAGACCTTTCAATATGAACTAACCTTTGTAGCTGTCACTCACTGTAGATCCACCTTTGACAGAGTAACTTACAATCTTCAATGGTACTGAAAGTCTTGTCACTATAATTTATAGTAATTATTATCATTTTAACTAATTATGTTGATTAATACCTGATGGAGGAACATCAGAACCTCCAGTAGTCGATGACAACTGGTTTACTGAAGGTAGTTGTGATAGTTGTGATGATGGAGATGGTGATCGTACTTGCATTGGTGCATGGTAATATTCATGATTATCATCGTACAATCTCAATACTCCCATTTCTGATAATTCCTCTTCTTGCTGGCTATTTAATGGTAATGTCAACTTTATTCTACCAAGATAGGTAAAAATAAGTTCTATGCAGCCATCTTCAACTTTCAGCAGATATAAACGCTTGTCTAGCAAACGAGATAACCTAGTCTCAATTTCTTTCATTTTACACAATTTAATTTTGAAGTTATCATCGATTTTAACATGTAAATTAGATGTTTTTGAAGGTATGTCTGCTTTTAGACTGTCCTCAGGGACCTCACAAAGTCTTCTCTCGCAATAGGTCTTGAAATCTGATTCATATAATTTCACTTCTTGCTGTAGATCAGCCTTATTTCTGCAATGAGTACTAATAATGCTTTTCACGACTTCGTAGTCAAAGAATGACCAAAAATCACTTGCTTTTAATATGGCTTTATTCATGTCAGTCTCATCTTGTAATATCTCGACCAGTTCATCCAATTCTATATTTTTAATTGTTACTGTCAACTCGCTAACAGAAACTTTATTATTTTGCAGTGATTTATTCATTAGACTAACAAGAGTTGCAAATTTTGATCGAATATCTTTACTCTCTACTGTTAATTCGGCTATCAAGTCTTCTCTTTGTACTGTAGTCAAGTTCTCTGCTTTCAGGTATGGAAACCTTTGTTCCTTAATGGTTGAATGCACTGAGATGTCATTAGCTACATTGTTTGTATACAATAATATAATTAACCTTTTCAATGACAGACAGACAGACAGACAGACAGGCAGGCCTTGTACAGGTGTAGCTATAGAATAGTCAGTGAAATTAAAGCGGGCATTAAGTGGAAGTAGCTAGACTGTTAACCACAGTACAAAGTTTATTAGTTTCATGATGCTAAATTTTTTTTTTCTCTGTGGGATAAATGGAAAGTTGAATGGGTGTGATTATTACTTCCTGTGTGTGACTGAGTGCTATAGAACAATGATTAGTAGTATACACAGTATTTTACAGGTGTATAAACCTTACAATTTGCATTATCTTCAGGGAATAATTTAGACTTCACTTCTTCAGCAGATGTCTTGACTTGAGAACTATGAACTAAGAGGGGAAAAGGGCAACATAACAGATGTGTATAAAGAGAATACTGATGTATTGCCTACAATGTCATAATACAGAGGAGTAAAAAGCTAGTAAAAAGTGGGGATACATGAATTTTTGGACATGAGAGTAATTACATAAAAGTTAGTTTTAGTTTTGAATATGAAAGATACTAGCTAAAAAGAGCCAAAGTAAGTGCTTGCTTCTCTCCACTTTATAAGTCACAAATTATTATTTAGTACTCTAATGTCTTCAAGTTTATCACATTAGTTAGGTCCTTGTGTACATGTAGAAGTAAACAGTCATTGAGATGCATTTCAGTCATTGTGGATCTTAGATAAACAAGCAGCTGTTTTAGGACTGAAAATGTGCTGCATTACAGTCATTATAAATATAAACAAGCAGCTGTTTAGGACTGAAAACATTCTTTCAGAAGTGACTGAAGTAACCTGAACAACTAGAAAGAGTCACAAAAGCTTGTGTATCTTTGAAAATATCTTTTTATAGGATGGTGTGTTATTATGGTTTGTATGGATGTTACATTGTATACTGCACCTTTATTATTGAGAATTTCATCTTTCACATGAAACCTTTGCACCAGAAAGTTCACATTGTGCAATGCACCCCCTGCCCCTGTAAGCCTAGGCCTGGAGCCTAAGGAAATTATGGTACCATAGAAATCATTACATTAATAATATCTTCTAACACATTATTACATAGTAAAGTGATTTCAGAAGCATGATTGGGTCAAAAAAATGTCTACTATAATTTCACATGTTATGTAGTGGCATGTAGTTACAATAAGATCTGGGCTTTAATTTATGCATTATTCAATACTAATCCACAACCTAATCCATATCCTAATCCACATTCTAATTTAGGTCCTAATACATATCCTAATCTACATTCTAATCCACACCCTAATCCACAACCTAATCCACATCCTAATCCACATCCTAATCCACATCCTAATCCACATCCAAATCCACACCCTAATCCACACCCTAATCCACATCATAATACGCATCATAATCCGCATCCTAATCCACATCCTAATCCACATCCTAATCCACATTCTAATCCACATCCTAATCCACATCCTAATCCACACCCTAATCCACACCCTAATCCACATCATAATACGCATCATAATCCGAATCCTAATCCACATCCTAATCCGAATCCTAATCCACATCCTAATCCACATCCTAATCCACATCCTAATCCACATCCTAATCCACATCCTAATCCACATCCTAATCCACATCCTAATCCACATCCTAATCCACATCCTAATCCACATCCTAATCCACATCCTAATCCATATTAAAACATATCAATGTATTATATTCTTATGAAGAAAACTACCTGTGAGGAGATATTCACTAAAAGTGCACGCATTAGGTAAAGAGTCACTACACAAAAAAGAGAATGTAGTGAGTCATCTAAAGGGTGTTATGTTCTAGTATATGATGTTACACTTATAAGTTAGTAGCCAGGCCAAAGATGGTACACTCTATTGAAAATACAGGCCTATAGCCAGAGTTTAAGTTTAAGCCGTCTTTGTGATCTGGATACTCATTTACAGTGTCCAAGTTGGTTTATTGTCAGTTTCAATCTTTTTCCTATTACTAACAGTCATCGAGTGAATTGCAACAGTCATTTGTCAGTTCCCTTTGTTCTTAGAACACAAGAGAATAACTATTGCTTGAACTCCCAGCTTAAATCTACAAAAGATTTATTTTTACTTACTATACTAGCTATCTATAGACTACAGTTGGAAATGAAGACAGCTAGTCCAGATGATGAGATTTATGGAGCTGCTATATATAAGCTGGTGCACCGATTTAAGTATGATCCTGACGTTGAGGTGGTAGTAGCTTATGTGAGAAGGTACAGATTATTGTTGTAACTAATCTAACAAGTAATAGGGAAAAAAATAATAAAAATGGGTATGTAGGGTTGCCAGTGAACATTTTCTTGCAGCCAACAAATCCCTACATTAACTGTCAAAGAGCCCCTGTATAATGGCTTAGCTATATAAAGCTAAGAAGAGGTAGTAAGCTGCTATGAGGGACTATAAGTTACTGGTACCAAAGAAGCAGTTAATGTAGGAATTTGTTGGCTGCAAGAAAATGTTTACTGGCAACCCTACATACCCATTTTTATTTAGGATAATTTTTTTTCTATTACTTGTTTGCATTCCTTTTTTATTAGAGCAGGTAGCTAGCTCATATAACTCTAGAGCAACAATTCAACTGCAATATCACAAACACAAAATCTCTGCCACAACCTCTTTAGCTACACCTTGCCCATTAGTTATTAACATTCAAGTTTTCAATGTAATACTAAGTACCCCCACACAGGTGTTTGTGTAGTTACATTTTTGCCAACATGTATATAGCTAGATACTTCCTTTAAGTTGCACTCCCGTTAGCATCAGAGTATGCTCTGACCTCAGGCTATGAGACAGGGACCAAAGAATGCATGGTAGTTTAAACCTTGAGAATAGTGAACAATTTCACCTTCAGTCATCAGGCTCCACCATGCAACATGTACTTTGTGCCAATGGTGGGAAGCACTCAGTTACTATATACTAGTGGCTTAAGGGTTTTGTTGTACTGTACACAGTGCACTCAATATTAGTCATAACCACCAGTGAAGCATCAATGGTTGAACCACCTGTGCAGCACATCTAGGTTGCTGTGGAGAAGCCAGGCTGAACCACCAGTGCAGCATCTAGCTTGCCAGAAGAAAAGAAGAGGAGAGTCCCTTTCCAGTGCAACACAACAGTTGTAGCTATAGCTAACTAGAGTAAAACACAACACTGACTGCAGGTGTGATCTGAACGCTATAGAGCTGTCCAAGGGAGTAGAAACAGAACGGTCAACTTCAGACGTCTCCAACATTAGACACACAGAGCCTCAGAGATAACTGTTCACACTACCTTTACCAACAACAATGGCAACCCCCCCCCATTAAGTAGCAGTGAATTCTAAAGCAACTCTAGGTACAGCTAAACAGAAAAACAAACAGCAAAAGATCAGCCTAGAAGCCTCGCTCTATCTATTGGTACCAAACTTGTTGAGCCTACTATAGCCAGTTCTTCAGTATGCTTATCTTATTATTATTATTATTAGATGAACAACCAGAACAAAGGTCAGTTTTTAGTTTCTCCGTTTTCTAGGCTTCTGTAGGGAGTTAAGAGCTGTGCTTTGGTATACTACCTATTGGTAAGGCTTTCTGTCCTGGAGAGGGATTTTAGAAGATTCTGGCCAGTTATTGAAAGTTTTATTTTGTACTATTCTATGACCTTTGTCCTGTCAACCCTACATAGGGAGTGCTACCGAACTCCTTGATGTGGATGTTGATCTACCCAAATTCAGAAACTGTGGTACTATGGTACTCAGAAAGTACCACAGTACCACAGTTTCTGAACTAGAATATGCTACATTTGTAAACATATCTACTTTGTCCATATTATTAACTTTTTATTAAAATATCACAATGAGTTTGATGATTAGCTAGGTGTGGCTAGACCAAAATTTTATGCTCAACCTTTTATTTTATGTGTAGGCTATGTGCCTGAAATCCATATAAATATATCTACACACTGTCATTTATCATGCTCCAGAAAGGTCTTCCTAGAAAGAGCAGCCTCTCTATGACATCAGGTTTAAATTCTGTCATGGACTTGTTGAATGGAGCCAAGTTAGAGGAAGAAGATTTTTGGAAATGAAGGGAATGCAGGGGTAAATGGGGTCACAATGCAAAAAAAGTATACAAAGTAGAGATGGATAAGATTAGTCAAGAGTTATTAATTAACAACCAGTGATAATAATTGAGTTGTACTACATTCCTTCTTCCTATATGTCCTGTTGAGTGTGATGGGAAGTTGATGATATGTACAAACATTGAATATATAGCTAGTAAACTTCAAATATCCTCTCCCAACATAATCCTGTTCCGACATTTTGAGGTGCCATGATGCTGCCACCATGCACGTAATATGGAGAGGGAAGTGCTTTGCTTTGGAGTCATTGTTTGTATTTTATTACATCAACTGTCCATCTCACTCAACCAGAGGGAATGGTCGAATTGTGCTAGTAGTATTCATAATCATAATTATTCAGTCATTACAAGATGTTAATCTTCACTGTCTATTTATACTTAGTTCAGAGTGTCTATGTCTCTCTAGTTTGTACACTTTTTGCATTGTGACCTCATCCATACATATGGAGATATTATAGCCACAAACCACCCAGCACTATGAATAAACTAACCTGGTACTCTGTGTTTAGTGGCTATGTCTCTTGCACATGCTTTATTGGCCCCTCCAGACCTCTTAGCTACAGCAATGATGAGAGAGTAGGATCTCCAAATCTCTCGGTGTTGTAATTCCTGTTCAGCCACTCAGTGATCATGTCACTCGTTCCCTTCAAGGAAGACTCTGGGTTTAGACGACGAATACCTTTCAAAACATCAGGTCTCAAATGTAGCATGATGCCTATCTCAAAGTAACACGATTGCACAGGTTCCAGCTCAGTTAGGACATCTGCAAGATCTTCTATATCTGGAGTAAAATTAATAATGAATATTAGGAATAGGAAATAATGATTTAGCTAAATTATCTATCTATTGTATATACTAGCAGTGGCATAATAATACAGTTCAATTATTATTGACATGGTTCCATCTAAGAATTGATTTCCTGGGAAGAATTTAAGTGGGATATGCTCCAGGATCAGATGTGTGTGAACTTGTGACCACATAGCATCTCAAAGTCACCATCAAAGGGTGTCTAGAGGAATGCTCCCCCAAACTGGTGTCTAAGACAAATTCAAGTGTATTTAAGGCACTAGTGATCTGGCTTCTGCACTCCCACCTCCACATCACAGATAAATTCCACATTATTATGCCCAAGAACTCCCAACTGGACAAAAAAACAAACAAAACAAACAAACAAACAAAAAAAAACAGCCTACTTTGAACAGACAGCTATAAATAGTATAAGGTTGACTACTAAAACAAGTTGTAGCTCTAATAGTAAGAGGCTAACTCTATGTTCAATGATAATTAACCTAACTTGAAAAATTAAAGAAATACATACTGTAGGCATTTAAATCTCTTTTGTACAAATGGCATTATAAAACTTCTGAAGGATTCTTGGAGAGAAGCTTCTCCACACTCACTTCTACAAGCTTACAGCAACAAGGCTATGTAGTGCTTTATGTATTTTCAAGGATGACCAACACATCAATATAGCTGAATACATAATCAAGGTCAGTAGTTATTTTATATCACCCATACAAAGAGGAATCCAAGCCAAGAATCGCCTGGAATGTGTGTCTGGAATATGTGTCCTGAATATGCTAGAGAGTTAGAAGTAAAAATGATTCCCAGCAAGATAAGTGATGCAACTACAGTGTACCAAGAACTCTAGACAAACAGATTCTACACTTGGCATGTACTTTTAGCTGTCTCATTCTTATTAGTTGGCCAAATGACCATGGAGCATTTCTTAGCATTTTCTAATAGCAGTGCACATTGCATTCATACACATTATGATTAGAATCAAGATTTTGTTGATGGTTTGAGGTTCCACATGCTTGCACAAGTAGGTAAAGGTTGGCAAGAACAAACTAATGTACATAACCAGTTAACCCAAACAGCTATAAAAATATAATCATTATAATACTGTACACGTAATTATATTCCATCGACATACCTAAGGGAGTAGTGTCTACATCAGCACCTATAAAATATTACATCAATAAAATTAATTATTCCATAATAATATCAAACATCCCCCAATCTCCCAGTGACAACTATGTGGTTACACTACTCTACTAGGAGCCAACAGCTTCTCATGAAATGGTATATTCGAAAATATTAATTAAATTAATCATACCTCCCTCACCAAAAATTTATGCGGTTATATTCCTCCACCAGAAGCTAACCACTTAACCAGCTTCTTATAGAATAGCATTATTATGACTTATACTGTAAATCCCATAACATTTACTTTCCTTATTTGTAGTGATTGGACCTATTTATGATTTAAGTGTACATTTATAATATTCAGGTGACAACAAAATCTTTTTTCAAAGCCACTAATTATTAGTCCTTTTTTTGCTGAGTTTTGAATAATGTCTATTGGGCAAGTAAGGCCCTGGCTTAGGTATCTTAGAAAAACAGTGATAGAGAGAAATCTGATCTTTTGAAAATAGCATATGTGGGCTCATGAGTTAATTATTAACTTTATTCCTGTGATGTTAATTTATCAATCTAATCATACACACTAAACTCATGATATTTACAATCAACTATTATTAAACACACAACACTTAACTCATGATATTTACAATCAACTATTAAACACACAAGTGTTCCATAAACAGCTCCTTTAGATTTGGGAGGAGAAAACAAGATTGGTAGCTAGGTCTGTTACATAAGATCTTACAAAGGTTTGGCCAAAGACACTACTCACCAATATCTTCATCCCTATTCAATGGTCCAGGATTTAATTCCACGTCTCCTGATAATATCAGTAGTAACTGAGATAACTTTGCTCCATATACACCAAAACTAGACGCAGAAAGGATAAAATCTTGAATCCAGCTAAAACCATCTCCAATAGTTTCAAACACACTGTTAGTTGAACGATTTGCAAAATAAGATTTTACATCAGTGCTCTTGTGGGTAGATTTTGGACTATAAATCTTTACTCTGTGGCAGAGGAAGGCTTTCCTTCTCCTCAAGAAGGAGTGGATGCCACAGAGAATGACCACCATTCCAAAAAAGGACACCCCAGTAAGGGGGAGGGATGTGTCCTCCTCTAACTCCAGGCTGGTAGTAAGGGAACGTCTCATCTCCCAATGAGTCTTTTTATGAAGGTATCGGCCAGTTAGCATAGCGTGACAGTGTGAGGAATAGAATTTACGAGTCATTATCTGCACATAAGAACATTTAATTAGCTTCATGGATGGCCTATCATTTCATGTGTTAGAGGCCAGCAATGGAAATGAAGTGAGAACGAATGTCCTCAACATATTTTCATTATAGCCATGAGTACTCTACATAGTAGCTATGTATCTATAGCTGAAACACTTAATACTATATCTACTGCACTGCAATATCTACAAGTAGCTAGTATTCAAACTCTGTCAACTAACCACACACAAAATATGTCCTATATAAACATACCAAGCTATATCCGTTACTCATTGTTTTAACAAAAATGTTTCAAAAAATTTATGGTTACGACTTAAGTTGGCTAATTTTTTTCAAAGGTAGTTGGATTTGGTAAAGTAGTGGCCAATTCTTTAAAGAAAAGATCCATTTTTTGAGTTTGTCTTATGAAGGAAAGAGAATATATTTTGTATAGATCCTAGCTAGTGGTGGAGTAAACTTTAGCCTAAATATTAACAGATATGTATATAGCTATAATCTGGACATTTAACAGTGGTAAAGATGACTTCTTTCATATTACTGCTATGGGAAAATCCTTGCCATCTCTGCATAGTACTCTCTGATAGACTTAGAGATGTGACTATAATTGTTATATTTAAGTATAGTTGATTGACTCGTTGAAGTTGGACAATGTCCCTCACCACACAAAATGATTATGCTATAATGTTGTAAGAAGCATGTGTAACTACACTTTGTAGAGTAAATTCAAGAAATGCTTATAGAGACTGTTGGGTCCTTTGTGAGGTGAAAGATCAAAATAATACTGGCATCAATCCTCTATAAGTATAGCCAGCCATAAGTAAAAAGAGTACCATTGTAATAATGTCACTATGAGAGGCAAATTAATACCTATAACATTAATTATGAAAGTACATAGTGGCTAGTTTATAGGCCTCAGTCCACTTAGTTTTCTTTCCCATATAATTAGACACATCAAAACTAATAGAGAATTTGATCCTCCACCACAAGGATCAAGATAAGACTGTGCAGAGATTTTCCCAAAAGACCTCACATCAACTAATCCTCCCTCTAATCCCCCCCCCCCCCCCCCCCCAGGCAAGGTTTAAGGTTATATCTATTCATGAAAAGTTCATTAATTTTTATGTCATAGGCCAATATTTTGTAGCAAGCAATCAATCTTAGTACATCATACTTACTAATACAGTAGGCAAACACAAACAGTAAGCGGTTCAGTCAGCAAATTGTGCTGGGAGTGGAAGTAGTGGCTTGACTTCTAACATATAGGCCTACTAGCAGATCTTCACTTCCTTAGGGATTATACTAAAGATATTAGCTCCGTAACTAAAAGGTAGAACAAAAATCAACTAACGTTACAAGGTCCGGACCCCGCTACACATAATGCACCCGGTTCAGGATCTTTCTCCACTAAATGTACTGGAAAATTAATGGAACTCGCTCAGTAAATCTACTGGTGATTTTGGACCTCACGCATGACCACACCTCCCTTTTTAACCCCTTCATACGCTCTTTGCACCCCTCTTTTTTAACCCCTTCCATTTCGGACCCCACACATGACAAATGACCATGGATCCTGAAGTAGAACTGGAGAGCCTCTCTACTAACAGTGACACATCTTGTGACCAAGAACAGACTGTTGATAGTCAGCCTCTTAGTAGAAAGAAAGTGATCAGGTTTAGTAAGACACAAGTGTCAATTTTAAATGCTTACTACCAGCTTGGTATGACTGGTGTTGGCAAGAATCATGCTTCTCTTATTGCACAGGCAGTTAGGGAAACAAAGCTCACAGATCAGCAAGTTAAGGTGAGAAAAGTACTGTCATAAATACTTTTGTAAACAAGTCCATTTGAGAACAAAAGTATAGTTTATACTTTCTTCAAGTTGGGAGAAGTAGAGGCATTAATATCCTAATCTATATAACTAAGGAGGAGGGAGGTGCATGGGGTGACGTTAGGAGAGGGGTTTCTAAGTATTGTTTCATCAGTTACATGTGTAATCTGTGTAGGGATTTCTGTACTGATTTCTTTACTTGGGTGTAGTAACGCTGATTGCTATTCATGAATAACTTAAAAACCTGACATATTTGCATCCTGCAGAGATGGATTAAGAAGAAATGCAGGAAGAGGAAGCATGCCAGAAGGGCTCCAAACATTGTATTACCTCCCTCTAAAAAGAAAAAACTTACTCCTTGGCTAATGTTCTTGAAACATTATGGAGAATCACTTGGTTAGTGTGTATGTTCTACTGACATAATAAAACATATTCTACACTGAACTGTCCACTAATTGCTAGTAACAATGTAGCCATAACTACAGCTAAAAATATAATGAAATGGCATAGCCAGGTCAAGATGAGCGATCACATGTCATCTGAAATGATGGCAGGTTGTCTGCCACTTTTTGCCCTTGTCAAATTGCATAAAAGCCACTAGTTGTTCTAGGTGCTTTAAAGTTTGTGAACACTGTTAGCTATGCAGACATTGTCCAGTCAAAGCATGATGGCAATCTAACTACCTTACATTTGATTTTAATGCCTATATAGAGGGAAAAGAGGCTATGAGAGATGGTGCAGGGAACTTCAATAAGGCTGCAAGCATCAAATATAGGACACTTGACAGAGAGGAAAAGGACAGATTGACGAATTCAGTGTCAAGTTTTATAGATGAAGCAGTGACTGTGAAGGATGTTAAAAAGACAGCAAGCATCAAATATAGGACACTTGACAGAGAGGAAAAGGACAGATTGACGAATTCAGTGTCAAGTTTTATAGATGAAGCAGTGACTGTGAAGGATGTTAAAAAGACAGGGGCTAAAATTTTCAAAAAAATTCAAAAGCTAGTAAGTTATTCTTATCTTCATAATATAGACGAGATTGGAAGTAGCTAGCTCTTAGGATCCTGTTCCTATTATGTAAATGGCTTGAATATGTACTCCACATCTAGGTTGCACTTTCAAAATCATTTGTACAGTAGTACAGTGAAACTGGCAGCTATTATTCATTATTATAGACCCTTACAGCAAGCATGGCTTTTGAATCCACATCATTACCATGAAACTATACTGAGCTCCTTGTGCCTTCTGTTTGCAATAATTGCACCATGCAAAACCCTTAAGAATGATATGTTCAGAGATCAAATTATTCCACTATATAATCATATAGTGTAGGGTACTAGGGCAGAGACTACTCAGACTCTAAATATTTCTTGTAAGAATTTTGATGGTAACTGATAAACCTATGTCAGTGTTTGTCCTGATTTTTACCATGCATAACTAATCATTGATAGTGTGCAGTCTCTTGTTGGTCTAAAAAAGTTAAACAACAGTTGAGATGTGATTTGAATTTTATATTGATGCTAGGATTATATTATTGTAACTCCAGGGGGTTCAGATATTATTGGGCATTTGGACATTGCAGGTGCTCCACAGTAACCACCAACCCCAGATATCGAGGCCACCCCTGCCACTTAAAATGTCCCGAATACACTTTATAGTACAAATTCAGTGTGCATTCCTTTAATCAGGACGTAGTGAGATTAGAGGGTATGAACTATTATTAGAGGAGATGAGACACAGTTGACAATTAAAATGGCTAAGGTCACACTAATTAGATTTTTCTATCAAGCATCTTTGCTTACATTCTTAAGTATCTATGGTTGCCTTCGTAATCATAGAGGCCTGGTTCCCTATCAAAATTAGCCAAAGGTGCTTGCATAGCCATTTTTTAACTAAGGTCAACTGTGTTCTAGCTATTCTGGACTATTACTGGCTATTGTATCATATGCAGTTTTGTGATCTTGAAGTGTTGGGGTATAAAGGAATTGCTCTAGGTTTTTTTGAAGATGATGTGCAGGTAGTCACTACTGCTGACTCCAGTCATTGTGTAACTCATAAAGTTATTGACTATATCCGCTCTCTTATTATTGCAAGTATGTATATGCATGATGGTATTTATGTACTTGTACCAGTAATGTTATTGTTATGCCACAGATAACCCTCCGCCATCAATAGAAGTACTCACCTCTGCTAAACCTCCACCAACCTCAAGAAAACTATCTCACTCCAAAGCCATAGCATCATCACCCATCTCGAACAAAACTACTCCTCCGCCATCAATAGAAGTACTCACCTCTGCTAAACCTCCACCAACCTCAAGAAAACTATCTCACTCCAAAGCCATAGCATCATCACCCATCTCGAACAAAACTACTCCTCCGCCATCAATAGAAGTACTCACCTCTGCTAAACCTCCACCAACCTCAAGAAAACTATCTCACTCCAAAGCCACAGCATCATCACCCATCTCGAACAAAACTACTCCTCCGCCATCAATAGAAGTACTCACCTCTGCTAAACCTCCACCAACCTCAAGAAAACTATCTCACTCCAAAGCCATAGCATCATCACCCATCTCGAACAAAACTACTCCTCCGCCATCAATAGAAGTACTCACCTCTGCTAAACCTCCACCAACCTCAAGAAAACTATCTCACTCCAAAGCCACAGCATCATCACCCATCTCGAACAAAACTACTCCTCCGCCATCAATAGAAGTACTCACCTCTGCTAAACCTCCACCAACCTCAAGAAAACTATCTCACTCCAAAGCCACAGCATCATCACCCATCTCGAACAAAACTACTCCTCCGCCATCAATAGAAGTACTCACCTCTGCTAAACCTCCACCAACCTCAAGAAAACTATCTCACTCCAAAGCCACAGCATCATCACCCATCTCGAACAAAACTACTCCTCCGCCATCAATAGAAGTACTCACCTCTGCTAAACCTCCACCAACCTCAAGAAAACTATCTCACTCCAAAGCCACAGCATCATCACCCATCTCAAACAAAACTACCGCCAAACCTTTAGCCAGAAAACTTGCAACTCACTCTCTCAAATCTAAATCACTCAACAAGACAACTTTAAAATCCAAAATGTCATCATCGCTGAAACCTACTAAATCAATTTTGACTGCTCTGTTATCTACACAATATCAACACAACGATCAACCATCTTCTGTGCTCAACACTCCTCCAGATCAATCTGACCCTCTTTCACCAACTATGAATGATGTCGATAACTCCCAATCACTTTCTCCCATTATTGATTATCAAGGCTTTTTTCCTATTACTGTATCTTCTAGCCCTGTTAAAGAAAAAATGGACTATTGGATCCCTCAATTAAGATTATTTAAAAGTGATAAATGTATTTTAACTTCACGTCAATGGTTAAATGACAACATAATCTCTGCTACACAGTGTTTATTAGAAAAACAAACTGCTGGAGAGATATATGGGTGGCAGTCTACTCAATTCTCTAAGCGTAAGGGTTTATTTCATCAAGTGCCTCCAGGATCACCTTTTATTCAACTACTTCATGTTGATAATAATCATTGGGTGGCTACTTCTAATTTGAATGTTCATGGTAAAGGTTCTTTAAAAGACACTATATGTATCTATGACAGTATTCATAGATCTAACATTACACTAGAATCAAAGAAAATGATGTGCTCATTGCTGAAATCAAGATCTAACTCTCTACGATTTGACCTGATCAATATTCAGGAGCAACCTAATGCCTATGATTGTGGGTTATGCGCAATAGCTAGTGCTACAGAATTGGCCCATTATTCTGATCCAGCAAAGTGTTGTTGGGATTTCCTAAAAATGCGGGAACATCTTATCAACTGTTTGGAAGAAGGTCATGTTTCAAGGTTTCCACTTGTTGGACAGAGGAAGGTTCGTCTGGGAACACGCATCAGACATTCCATTGTGGAAGATATCTTCTGTATATGTGGGATGCCCAATGAAAAGTCAAGGAGGATGATACAATGTGACGACTGCTCCAAATGGTATCATGATGATTGCTTGTCCGTTGATATAGAAAAATTTTCTCACAAGAAGTGGTTCTGTCAAGAGTGTAAAGCAATTCTTGAAGAATTAGGCACATAGACTCTAAAGCATGTAACTATTTGCATAAACATTATACATAATAATTATGATGCTTTTGAATAATGAAAATTGCTGAAAAAAACTGGGGTGATTGACTATCTCAAAAAGTCAATGTCTATATAATTATATGAAAGTGACACCAGCAGCTCTATAGCTAGCTATAGCTAATTACATCTAGGTCCAGTACATAAACAGTAACCTTACAGTAAATGTGTGAGTGCAGATCCACAATTGCCATGCAATGTCAATCAATATCCCTATACGTTGCCTGTAGCTAGCTATAATATTATATAGTAGCTATAGCTATATAGATCTAGTGGCGAGGTCCACATTGCCAGGAATCCACTTACCAGTATATCTAGTGGGAAGCGAGGTCCATCTTAATTGCCAGTATTATACATCTATGATCCAGAGTAAAATTGTGTGAGGTTTACATTGCCATTAGCTATATATATACATCTAGTACGTAAAAGCTTCAATAGCAAACTATAAGAAACCAGGAAGCTATAGCTATATAGCCAATTGTATTATCATGAGAGATAAATCAGATTATCTCCTCTCCTTGAAAGTATCACCAGTGAATTCTATTTCATAACTACATGCATAAATAATTATAAACCAAGATCATTGTATGTGTGGAGTACATCATCATCACTGGAGTAGTCACTACTGTCATCACTATCTTCTACTTCCATCGCTGCTTCTTCCAGCATTACCTGCAAAATTTGGTTGCTTTTTTCAAATAGCACATCTGTTTTAGTTAACAGCGAATGTAGCAATACTGCAGATCCTCTGTTGAATAAATTGGAATCACTTGACCGGCTTTCTAGTTCTTTCAATAGTATTTCCTTCCTCTGCCTGTAATAGGAAACTACATTTTGAGCCTCTTGCTTGAGCATATATATTTCTTCCTTGCTTCGACACAGTGACAGGTAAGAATCAATAATCTCCCTCTTTTTTCCATATGCTACACTGGAACAAAAACTTCCTACTTCACGAAGTCTAGATTCAACTAATGAAGGATCCAATGCCTCTGATAATGTGATAGGATCAGAAGTGAGTGATGGATTTGGACCAGACTGGCATGCTTGATATTCTTCAAGCAAAGTCCTAATAATTCTTGACTCTTTAGTGATCTGTGCTGACAGCTTTTTTGCTACTTTTTGTCCATCTGTATATTATACATCAATAAAGTTGTGTGTTATAGCTGCCAGTAGTCTCACCTGCATACTTTTTCTTGAGCTTCAATAGAAACATTCTTCTCTGACCAGCTTTCCAAATGTGCAAAAGCAACTGTTCCCTCTTAGTAAGTAAGACTGTGTACATACAGTCTTTGTATTCCTTGTCAGATGGAAGCCACCTTTGGCTAATAGAATATTTCTTCTCGTATTCTGTCAAAGTTTTATCTAGCCTGAAAGTAATTATAATTAACTTGTAAAATCAGGCACTTAATAGAAATTTATAAACTTACAATGCAAGATGTGTATAGTTCACTGCATCAGTTATAGTCCCACAGCCTAACCGATTCCTGTAATATAGTATGACAAACACACAGCATAATGTTATGTATAGTAATGATACTGCATGTACATTAATAGGTATGTGTATATAGAGAGTGGGGGCTGCTGTGTACTCAATAATGAGACTTCAGTGTCATTCTCAGCTAGGCATGGCATTTCAGTGCTAACCTTAGTGAATAAAAGTCTTGAAGAGTCTGAAAATATGAAACCTGCCACTGAATTGGTTCTATAATATGTAACATATGATAATAGTTGTTAATCAAAATGTAAGATATCTTACTAGTTCTGGGATATGAAACATTGCAGCTTTCAGTCTCCTCACACAGCCACTGTTTTACTGTGCTATCAATTTCTATGTGGCACATAACATAATTCTAGCTCGACCACTTCATAAATTTAGGCAAAAATTACCATGAAGTGGACATGTTATGAGTTGGTGCAGAGTTTCTTCAGCAACCAATTTAGTCCTCAATGCTCTTTCCCATCTTGTGAGGAGCAACAAGGCTGAACAAAAATAGGGAATTAACTATTAATGCACACATAATGTGCACACACCAAGCTTCTCTTTGGTCTGAATTCCGTAATAGACAAGTGCACTGGTCAACACATCAATATGGTGTGCTGGTCGCATCTCCTTGGTCATTCGTGAGAACCTACGTAGATATGACCAAAGACGTTCCATGGTCTCACCATCACTGAGGCCAATTCCTTCACATCTCCGGGGACCAAAGAGAACCTACATTACATTATGGTTACACTGTATGTTTCCTGTGACAAAATTACCTGACAAGAAACTTTGTGGCCATATGAATGAAAAGTAGGCAGGCAAAGGTGAGTCTTATTAAGGATATCATATCTCTGTTGTGACTATACAAAACAAGTGGCACACATTACATGTGCAGAGGTACATATAACCATCATCCCTCCTCCATGACAGACAAGCATATACATACCTTTAGATGGCTGAATAAAGTACAAGCGATGTCATACATAACAAACAAGTGAGATTGAGATGCACTTTGGGAATGTGATTGAAGAATGTTTTCTAACATCCACACAGCATACGCCAGCCTATTAATATGGCACAATAACTGAATGAAGATTACTCCAGAATTACAGGTTTCACTCCATTCATTACATATATAGACATACCTTTCTCCATGCTTCAGATTAATGTACTTCCCTGGAAACTCATGTCGACAGCAATACCCAAAAACAGCAGTTTCATCAAGGGCCCTGTACCTATTAGCACTACGAAGCATGCTACCAGCCAGAAAGTCATTACATGCCTATATAGATTGAAGTAAAAAAAGTAGACCTTATTTATCTGAATAGTTCTATACCAAGGTACAGTAGTACTTTCTGGATAAACTTCCTATTTATTATAAGGTACAATGAATGGGTGTTTGTTTGAGTATGGTTGCAAAATGGACAATGGGAATCTACTTTGTGTTAAAACTTGTGGACAGTTAGTGGGGAACACAATATTCACTAACAATCAGAATGGTCAACTACAGTTTAAAACGTGGTCCTACATTTTAACTACAAGAGGGGGATAACAAAAAGAATATGTGCATGCCTGCAAACATGTTAACCAGCTAATTGAGCCAGTCCATGGTCTTTCTCACTTACATTGGGCATAGATGTTGACTGCTCACTATTCTCTACCACAAACTGGTCTACAGCTGACTGGTTGTTAAAAAACAAATCTCCATGAAGGGGTTCTCTATAGCTAACACCAGCAGCCTTTTTCCGTGGAAGCCCAAACAATGCATCCATTGAACAGATATATTTTCCATCATCCTGACAATCATGAACATAGCACATAATGATAAAAATACCTACCAAAATGGTGAACAAACCTGTGGACATGCTGGGCAAATGTTTCCTGGGTCAAGATCTTCCAACAGATAATCTAGATGGCGAAGCTTATGCTTGAGAAATCTATCAATATAGACAATTGGGCATTAATTTTGTCAGGATGGTCTGGGCAGTATATATACCACCACTCTTTTTTTATACCTGGGTGGACAGAAATTGTTGGCAAGAAATGTTCCAAGTAGGACACCACTCCCCCCTAGGAAGTTAGGTTACTATTTGACATGTGGCAACTAGAACACCAAAGAGAATACCAAACACTGTGTCCACCTATTTGCAGGAACTATCAAAAGAATCAACTTGTGACCTACTAAGCTAGAAATTTGTTCACTGAAACTTATATTTGGTCAGGTCACCTTTAGATTGATCGTCCCAGGTAATAACATTAACTCAGTCACACCATAATCACAATACTTTTTGTATCTCAAATATGAGCTAGCAGAATATCCATTGTAATAGTGGACATACAATACCTGTATTCTTCAAAAGAATCAATGAGGGAAGAGTAGACATCTTTCCTCTGTTTTTAAAGGGGAGGGGGAGGAATGACATTTTTACTATTAGCTATTATCATTAGTAGCTACCTTAAGAGTTTGAAATGGACTTTTAAACTTTAAACAGTTACAAAAATCCTTTAAAGCAACTTGACACTCAAGCATCAAAGCTTCTGCCCAATCAAGAAGAGCAAAAGTAAATGCAAACTTAGGATTATGTGGTGTAGCAGGCCAAAGTTCAGCTCTTGCCAGAGTAACAGCAAGAGGCTCACAGTCACAAGCAGTAAAGAATATCTTATGTTCCATCCCTATATAAAAAAAAATCGTTAAGTTAGCCTATAGCCAATACCTTGGACTTACCAAATTCATCCACACAGTGAATATATACTTCTTTTTTTGTTGTGCATAGATGCTGTGGATGAACATCAACATGTTGATCAGCACGTATAAAGGGTACATAATGATTGTCCTGTAATAAAAGTGTAATATTACATAGCATTGACTAAATAAAATTCAGCCTCCCTTACAAATGAAGGAATAATTATGGATTTAAAAGCATAGCAATGGTCTACTATAGCTACAACTGCTTGTACTGTACCTCCCATTTCTCTGCAACATGAAAGATATTAACCCTACTGTGACACTTCTGGAAACACACAGGACAATAAAAGCCAAGAGGTCCACAACGATGGCATCGCAGTGAAGCAGCTTCTTCACAAATGTGACATAGCTGTCCAATGGGCATCGCTGCAACTTCTGTCACAGCTCCAATAATTCCACTTCTAACACAATCCCATCCAGCAACTATAGATCTGCTCTCAAGTTCATGTCCTGTAGGTTCTACAAGATTATCTGTAATGGAACAGTGAGCAGTTGCAGTGTCAGTTGGAGAATCAAGACAAGGGGGGGTGTAATCAGTATTGTCCTCTGGTTCCACAGGATTTTGAAGCTGGCTGAAAATGCCTCTATGAATAGATTCACTAGACTTCCTTCCAGCTGTAGGCCTATGGGTGAGCTTCAAAACTGGCAAGGTCACTTTTCTATACGCCATTATAGCAAAGAGCGTATGAAGGGGTTAAAAAAGGGAGGTGTGGTTATGCGTGAGGTCCAAAATCACCAGTAGATTTACTGAGCGAGTTCCATTAATTTTCCACTACACGTAGTGGAGAAAGATCCTGAACCGGGTGCATAATTAGACAACACCGACACACCGTTTTAGGATATAGATTTTCTCCCCCCAGCTGGCGGTCAGCCTACCTCCGGAGTCAGTACAGCATAGGTCCGGGATATTTTTCTCTGGATTGTTCAAGCAGATCGTCACCAGCGCAAAAAGGAAATTTTATAGTTGCCAATTTCTAAAAAAGGATTTCAGGCCACACCCATGACTTTTTGTCCTTCGCATGCACATGAATATTAAAGTAAACTGAGCTTTCTTAAGTATAGATTTCCTTCATTGAGTTGTATCTTGTATCTTGTAATTTTGTAGTTTTTGGTTATAAATAGCTATAGCTACAGTTTTTACACTGAGGTTAGTTTTCCGTGTGGGACAATTTTTGGTGTCAGAACATATAACGTCTTCTACCTATATCTACGTCTTTACGTCTCAGAGCCAGAAGACGCTGGGGAATCACTAAGTTCACCTCGCACACTTCGAACCAGTTGTAACAGTTGTACTTTTGACCTTTGACGGTCAGACTTTTAGCATAGGACTCTTAATTTAAAGTATACTTGTATTTATTATTCTGTCATTTAGCCTGTTTGCCTTCATTTTCATTCATTATAAATTTTAGTCAATAACTCTTCTGCATACTATTACAAAATGCAACACAACAGTGAGATAGATATTATAATTCAATGACAATTTCTCTTAGGAAGTGATGATGAAAGAGATTTAGTATCACTAGATACAATGCAGTTGTAATGATGGTTATCTTGATACACCAGCTCAAAGAGTTATCTTGATACACCAGCTCAAAATGTGTTACCAAGCACAGAACACTGAAAGGGGGCTCTATGACAAAGGGATAACTCAGGCTAGAAGCATATATCTTCCCAGCAGTGGTCACCTTTACCTGGGTGAGGTGGGTTTACACAGTAATATATAGGTACACAGCAATAACATACACTTCCAAATGGGTGGCCCAGGAGTTTGGGTGGCATAACTTTCTTATATGCTAAAACTTTCATTGATGGTATAGTTGTTATCTTCTCAAACATACTAGAGTTGAGGTTCTCAAATTTAGTGATTAGACACCAAAGTGAGCTGAATGCATCCTCGTGTTCAAAAAGAAGGTATGATATTAGCAATATTACTATCTGAAGTTGACATGTATCATTTTCCTGTTACACAATGCTTGTAGGTTTGGTTGTAACTGGAAGCCTGCAATTATATAACTATCATTATTGGTGAAAATAAAAATATTATAGCTATGTACTAGTGTACCTAATTCTGAATTGGAATGTGACTTAATTTTATGGAAGATAGCAGATCATGTCCAGGACCTGCATTTTATTTTTTCCTTCCAGGACCACCATTCCTTCCTTGCAAAACACACAAGATCCACAGATCACAAACTTCTACTTATCCGAAACTCCACCATGGACCAGCAGCAACCAAAGTATGTACAACAGGCTTGAGTGATTCCCCTAGGTAGGCAGAAAGCTGGACACCAATGCAATGGTTAGCTTACAAGAAGAGACCAGCTTTTGAGTTATAAGTAGCTAGCTATTATTGCTATCTCTGTGTCGTTACATGTAAGCTATTTTGCTTCATTATCATAAACATAAGTTTTGCAAGCATAGGAGAAAGACATACTATTTAAAGGATGGCTTGTGCCTGTAGATAGAAGCCTGATAAATCCTTTTGTTAGCCTTGTTGTAAAGAGATAACAGTAAAACCATTAAAGAAGCATAGGAAAATGACATAAGAAAAAGTGTTAATAATACTCTGGCTATCCTATCGACTTGATTCCATGTCGGTCATACTACAGAAGGTAATGTTCAAGATGCTGAGATTTGAACACTTAACAAAAAAGACAATTTATTAATGGATCACTATCACTAAATAAATTGTCAGCATATCTCCTTCAACCAGGTCATATAGGGATAAGGAAGACTTCATCTGGATTCATTGAGTTCTTATCCTTTGACAATGAAAATGTGGAACATGAGACACTTTAGGGAAAGGATACAGTTCAGTGTGTAAATTCATGCAAGTTTTGCTCTGGTTGCCCCATACAGATGTTAATGTTAAAAGAATTTTTTTTTTGATGAAGGTATATAGCACCACCAAAAATTAGTATAAAGGTGTCAGGAACAAAACTTTTCACCCTCCAAAAATGTCCTTGCATATAAAAAAATTTATGTGGATGCAATGAGTCAAAATTAATTATATTAGTACATAACTACCTTCTTGCTGGGAATTTGGCCAGGAATGAGGGCTTTTTCTCTATGTAACTACATCATTAAGAGTTAGTAATTGACAATGATGTAATCTGATTCTGTTACATGGAGAAAGAGCTGGAAATAGACATAAACTTTATAAATGATTGAATCAGAAATCCCTTGCAATTACATGATGTCATGTGATAAGCTATAATATTTTGGCACCTTAGCTTTCTAGTCACCTTATAGCTTTTTTGCTGGCTAAGGTAGTCTTGAAGTGCTAGCAACCCTTGAAAATCATCAAAATAGTGTCCCACTTGATGATGAAGTGATGTTTGAGATTATAGTTGCTATGAGTAGTGGATATGTATCAACAAAATCATAACTATGATCAACTGTTTAGAGAACTCACATAGGAAGTCACACCATCACCTTTTTTTATAGTAGGACACACTTACTATCTTTGCTTCTGACTGTAATTCCTATTTCAGTGTTTATATTATATATAAGGCACTAAAGTTGACTCCCTCAAAGATATTTCACATGTAGTATGTAGCTCTTTGAAGTGCAATAATGAACAGTTGGTTATAACTAAGCTTATGATACACTATTGTTTGCTGAAGTATCTGTCAGACAAGAGGCAGTGGTATTTATCAGACCTTTCTGTGGTGATGAATGGCAAGCTGAAGTGTGTCCCTCTATTCCAACCCTCCTCAAGACCCTTATCCCTGAAGAACAACAGAGACAATTGACCTACTGTATGTATATCATTAGTTCAGCATTCATATACTTGTCCAGACATTTTAGGCTTGCATTTCACATACATCTATGTAACTTTCTTCATGATATTTTGGGTCTTTATTTTGGAACATGGAATGGATGGTGGGAGGCTAACAATCTACCAGTACCATTTTACTGTGATGGTGTCCACTAAGAAGACTCTTGACATCTTTTCATCTTCACTTTGATAAGATCTATAGTCTAAGGTGTACACTTTACACTATCTAGCTAGATGACCTTCTTTACCCAAGTAGAAGGATCCTGGATATTTTTATAGCCCCATTACACTATGGGGTAAGCAATGTAACTGCAAGCCTGAAAGCATTAAAAATAAAAAACAAACAAATAATAGATTAACAAAAACAACAATAATAACAACAACAACAACAAAAACAACAAAAACAGAATGAAGGATGCCCTTAGAATCAGGAGAATCAAATTATCCATAAGTTATGTGAAGTAGGATGTAGGGAATATTGGCCTCTTGGGTGCGTGTGGATGCACCATTAGAATTACACTAGTAATGTTTTATCTTGGGGGGAGGGTGGACGCAGGGGAAGCTTCTCACACAATCTATTTTACTAGTTTTTCTGGAAGTGTACACTTTAGTTTATAGAAGCTAAGAAGTGCAACACTGACAGAGACAGTCAGCCATGGCATTATACACTTAAATAGCGATGGAGTGTAATTGAGTTATGACAGGAAGATCTGAATACATCATGGAAAAGCTCTTGAAAGAGTTACAAAATAATAATGGTGTTTTTACTAGAAAGAAAACATTCAGATGACTTTATTATTATCAAGTTTATCTTTACATGGAAGGCATTCAGTTTGAAACACACACAACATAAAGGAATAATGATCACTACAGCAATGGCTGTCTCACAGGAAAATAGTCCAATAATAATGAGAAAGTGGTTTTCAAGTTTCAAGCAAAATACATACTTTGACAAGTTTTCTGCTAGTTTGAAGAAGTTTGCAGACTCCATATTGTCATAGACAAGGAGCCATTTCTGTCAATCTCTTCTTCATACCAGAAAGAGAATCATATTCAGGAGTAACATTACACATATCTGCAACAATATCAAAGTGAACAACAAATAAATAGTGCATTCAGGTGCCAGGGGGTGTAACCAGGATTATTGAAAGGAGACAAGAAGTGGGTGGTAAGAATATGTGACACATAAATAAATAAGTAAACAAACAAACAAATAAAATGGAACCCTCAAAACCACTAATTCTTTACAATCTATCCAAAACTAAAGAGGCAGTGAGTAGCCTATAAAAGTGGCTACTAGTAATACATGTACTACCATATACTGTGTGGACTCCAATATGGAAACAACAACTATTCTAGCAGATTTACTAATAAAGTTAGCACATGATGAGTACAATGGTTCCCTCAAGTAGGGGAATGGAGTACTATGGTCTCCTCTTCCATCTCCCTCAATATTTCTAGAGTAAAAGTCACACATGTACTTCTTATATACACAGTACTCAAACAAAAACAGCATACAATCAATACTGGACTCTTTCACCCACAACCTAAACTAGCATGGACCTTATAGTAACGCTAATGGATGCTGTTATACTTACAGCACCGAGCAGGTACTTTGGCATGTGATCCCTGGTCGATAGCATGTCCAGAGCTCCAACTTGACTGGCTGACTGCATGGATTATAATAATCACATATATGATTTGAATAATGTAGAAGTTCATTCATACTCCAATACTTCATAAGTACTTAACATGTATTCATGTAATGATAATACATGCTCTCCATCTCTTGGAGTAGATATACTGAAAACATCACTAATCATGCTATTATTATACATAATACAATGAAGTTCCCACAATTGGGGGTGGGAAGTTTCCTACTATAAGAGTGTGTTGCGTCAGTTAAACATGGATGCTAATATTAGTACATCAGTCTCCAGAGAATGTACAATATAGCAGGGGAGTAGGAACTGGGAACTTAGACTTGAGATGTACATTCAATTTCGTCACCTTTGCAAAGAGCATAAACAGAAGTAGACTAATCACTAGAGATCACTGGAGTAGGAACCATGAAGGCTAGAGAGGCCAGTGCCACCCCCCACTATATTTTTGCTGGGGTATCTGGTGAGTTGATGCTCTACTATACTAACAGATCTAGACCAGTGAGAGTTTTACTTGCCAGTGAACATGTTGCACTAAACATTACAACTGTATATAGTATTGCAGGGCACATTATCCTGTTGTAAGATCCAAGTCCGAGGTAGTGACAATAGATGAACTCTAGGAATCATATAGTTCCCAAGCAAATCAATGTAAGCATCCCATTAAGCCTTTCTTCAACAATTGTCAAAAAAACCTACCCCAGTAGAGTGTATCCATTCATCCTAACACTTTTCATAACACTGTGATCATTAAACTTTCATCAGCCATTAACATACACATGCCCATCACTTCTATGAAATGTGAACCTTGATACATCACTAAATAACACTTTCGACAAGTTTTCAAAGTCCAATATCAGTGAATCTTTGCAAAATTTAACCGAGCTTGTCTGAAGCAAGTAAGGATTCTTCCTAGGCTTAGGACCAAAAAGTCCAGCCTCTCTTAACCTCCTCTGGATTGTAGAATTAGATATTTCATACTCTTCTTTTACCTCAGTCTTGATCCCAGGAATTGTTTGAATTGATTTGATTTGCTTTTCTTAACAATCAGTCTGTCTTCATGATAAATTAGTTTTCTTCTCCCTCCATGAATATTTTATTTACCACTGGACCTAACAATTTGTTCTTTTGAGAACTTCGCACACACCTTGTTGGCTACAACCAATTCTAGCAGCAATATTATGTCTTTGAGTATGACCTTCTTCAGAAAATTTTTTATCTTGCTTCTATGCTAATTCTACACCTTTTTGCCACAGGGGCATAAAGGGCATGCATACAAACAAGTTTAACATGTCCATATTACATAACCTACAAGACATGTACATGCAGTACCCATGTAAAAATTATACCATGTTACTGAATACTGAGGTAGAAGTGTGCATAAATTAATATTACCCACTTAGTAACCCTTTAACTACCACCAGGGGAAATTAGGTGAGGTATCAATTTTTGCCCTAAAATATGGATAGTTTGTTCCTTGGTGACACAACTTAGATTTCTTTTTTGACTGCCAGTTATGTATATACTCATTATTTTAAACACTAAATTAGCCTAAGAATTGATCTCAGAGCTAACTTCATTTTTTCAGAGTGTTTCTGAGGGTAATGCCAATAAACAGAAAGTGGCCACAGACTGGCTTCCCTCCAATGTTCCACTAGTTCCTACTCCACTGTAAAGCATACTGTGTTTACATGAACTAAACTAGTTCTGACCATGAATGGATCATGGCTCATTGAAATACCATAATGTGTGTGGATTGATTAGCCAAGTTTCTCAGCTAGGTGCAATGTGAAAGTGTCTTCTAAAGACACTAACCTATATCTACCACATTTTTAAGCATTTGATTGCACTTACTACATTCTAATGGAGAATTAGGATTCTCTGTATTAGTGTTGTTGTTTCAGTACCAGTAACGTCCTATGCATGAGATATATAATACAAGTTGTAAAATCATAATGTCACTATCTTAGTTAACTTACAGAGATTCCCATCAGTTGATTTAGTATACTTCAGTAGTTCTTAACTGTCTGTAGGTGAACTCTCTAAGTCTCTTCTTGTCTTATAACACTTGTCTACTTAAAAAAAAATCACTTCAAATGATTTATAAGCTCTTTTGACAGTGATCAAAATCTCTTTAGATGGAATCTTCAACGAATAAAGGAGATTAGAGAATTCCACTTGTCCAAGTTAACTATCTTCAACAACAATGAATGGAAGATTATTTTCAATACAAGAAGCTGGCATTTCATCTTCTGCTGATAATGGTAGCAAAGCAAGAACTCTTTCTCTTCCAGATTTGGAATCTTGACTTATTTCTCTTCAGCTATTTGATAAAGTACAAGTCAACTGTTCACTCTTCTACAAAATACGATTCACAATCCTTTCTAAATTACATAGTAAGACATTTGACCTTGTCTGTTACCTCTATAATATATCTGGTACTATGCATCAAATACTTAGTATCCTCTCAGCATGTCATTACTTGAATGAATAAGGTGTGAAGAACTGATGAGTATCTGTAGTCTAAGAACCACGTGCACTCATGTGTACCAAAGTACCACAAGCAAGATGTGTATTCAAAGGACTATGTGTACACAAGTTATGTTGATTTTGCCTTTTCCAGTGACTCACAAGCAAGAACGTTTATTAACACAGACCAAATAAAAATATAGACTGTTACTCCTTTGATGAAAGCATGAACATTTGGAAACACTGTTTTACTAAACAGGAACCGTCAGTCTCATTGACATAAGAATGAAGAAGTGTACTCACATCAGTGGGGAGAGAGCATAACAATCACAGTGGGTGAGATAAATGATAGCCACTTTGCTCATTATTGACTTTATCATATGGTTGCCAATAATAATTATCATCTTGAAACTATTCTCAACTATACTCCTCAAAAGAAAAAAGCTAATACAACAGTTACGTGCCAGGTTAAAACTCAGGTAGTGAAAAATTAACTTTATAGCTATTATGACAAGGAATTAAGAGTAATTTCATTCATGAATGCTGTAGTATTCTTTAATGTGAAAGAAAATGTAGTTGGTACAATAAGAACAGCATGACAAAACACACCTCATTTGCAAATGTCCTGCTCCTGCTAATTAATCCTAATAAGTGAAAAACTTCACTAGTGTTATCTACAATTTCAGCATAAAAGAAATGCTCCCTTAGCAAAACTTCCTTTAAATTAACTTTTGTAAGAAAATATGACACAATATGTAAGTGGTTATTGGAAAGGGCTAAATCCATTGGAGTAATCTGGTTTATAGCTGGACACAGTGGATCACAGTGATGTATATCCACAAGGTATTGCACAACATCAAGTTGTCCATTTTCACTGGCATAATGAAGAGGAATCCTTCCAAACTGACCCCTAATATCTGCTTCAATACCAAGATCTTCTATAAAGAATTTTACCACATCTAGTTTACCTTCTAATGCTGCAAGGTGAAGAGGTGTGTTGTTGTAAGTATTCTTCACTAGTGGATTACGTACAGTGGTGGATTGTGGTAAAGTACCTCACTACATCTATATGACCATTTTGAGAGGCTAAATGCAATGGAGTTGTCTGGTTTTCATCTTGACACAGTGGATAACAATGATGTGTATCCACAAGGTATTGCACAACATCAAGATGTCCATTAAAACTAGCACAATGAAGAGGAATCGTTCCAAACAGACCCCTAATATCTGCTTCACAATTTAGATCCTCTATAAAGAACTTCACCACATCTAGTTTACCTTCTAATGCTGCAAGGTGAAGAGGTGCATTGTTGTAAGTATTCTTCACTAGTGGATTACAGTGGTGGACTGTGGTAAAGTACATCACTACATCTATATGACCCTTTTGAGAGGCTAAATGTAATGGAGTTGTCTGGTTTTCTTTATCTTGACAAAGTGGATCACAGTGATGTGTATCCACAAGGTATTGCACAACATTAAGATGTCCATTTTGACTGGCTTGATGAAGAGGAATACTTCCAAATTGATCCCTATTATCTGCTTTACAATTTAGATCCTCTATAAAGAACTTGACCACATCCAGTTTGCCTTCTAATGCTGCAAGGTGAAGAGGTGTGTAATTGTAAGCATCCTTCACTAGTGGATTACAGTAGTGGACTGTAGTAAAGTACCTCACTACATCTAAATGACCACAATGAGAGGCTAAATGCAATGGAGTTATCTTGTCTTCTTCACCTTGACAAAGTGGATCACAGTGATGTGTATCTACAAGGTATGGCACTACATCAAGATGTCCATTTTGACTGGCATTATGAAGAGGAATCCTTCCCAACTGACCACTAATATCTGCTTCACAATTTAGATCCTCTATAAAGAACTTTACCACATCTAGTTTACCTGTCAATGCTGCAAGGTGAAGAAGTGTGTTATTGTTAGTATCCTTCACTAGTGGATTACAGTGGTGGACTGTGGTAAAGTACCTCACTACATCTAAATGACCATAACGAGAGGCTAAATGTAATGGAGTTGTCTGGTTTTCTTTATCTTGACAAAGTGGATCACAGTGATGTGTATCCACAAGGTATTGCACAACATCAAGATGTCCATTTTGACTGGCATTATGAAGAGGAATCCTTCCCAACTGACCACTAATATCTGCTTCACAATTTAGATCCTCTATAAAGAACTTTACCACATCTAGTTTACCTGTCAATGCTGCAAGGTGAAGAAGTGTGTTATTGTTAGTATCCTTCACTAGTGGATTACAGTGGTGGACTGTGGTAAAGTACCTCACTACATCTAAATGACCATAACGAGAGGCTAAATACAATGGAGTTGTCTGGTTTTCTTTATCTTGACAAAGTGGATCACAGTGATGTGTATCCACAAGGTATTGCACAACATCAAGATGTCCATTTTCACTGGCATGATGAAGAGGAATCCTTCCAAACTGACCCCTAATATCTGCTTCAATATTTAGATCCTCTATAAAGAACTTCACAACATCTAGTTTACCTTCTAATGCTGCAAGGTGAAGAGGTGTGTTGTTGTAAGTATCCTTCACTAGTGGATTACAGTGGTGGACAATAGTCAAGTACCTCACTACATCTAAATGACCACAACGAGAGGCTAAATGCAATGGAGTTGTCTGGTCTTCTTTATCTTGACAAAGTGGATCACAATGTGTATCCACAAGGTATTGCACAACATCAAGATGTCCATTTTCACTGGCATCATGAAGAGGAATTTTTCCCCACCAACCACTAATATCTGCTTCACAATTTAGATCCCCTATAAAGAACTTTACCACATCTAGTTTACCTGTCAATGCTGCAAGGTGAAGAGGTGTGTTGTTGTAAGTATCCTTCACTAGTGGATTACAGTGGTGGACTGTGATAAAGTACCTCACTACATCTAAATGACCCTCTTGAGAGGCTAAATGCAATGGAGTTATCTGGTTCTCATCTTGACAAAGTGGATCACAGTGATGCGTAGCCACAAGGTATTGCACAACATTGAGATGTCCATTTTGACTGGCATGATGAAGAGGAATCCTTTCCCACCGATCCCTAATATCTGCTTCACAATTTAGATCCTCTAAAAAGAACTTCACTATATCTAGTTTACCTCCTAATGCTGCAAGGTGAAGAGGTATGTTGTTGTAAGTATTCTTCACTAGTGGATTACAGTGGTGGACTGTGGTAAAGTACATCACTACATCTATATGACCATTTTGAGAGGCTAAATGCAATGGAGTTGTCTGGTCTTCTTTATCTTGACAAAGTGGATCACAGTGATGTGTATCCACAAGGTATTGCACAACATCAAGATGTCCCTTTTCACTGGCATAATGAAGAGGAATTTTTCCCCACCGACCACTAATATCTGCTTCACAATTTAGATCCTCTATAAAGAACTTTACCACATCTACTTTACCTGTCAATGCTGCAAGGTGAAGAGGTGTGTTGTTGTAAGTATTCTTCACTAGTGGATTACAGTGGTGGACAGTGGTAAAGTACCTCACTACATCTAAATGACCACTTTGAGAGGCTAAATGTAATGGAGTTGTCTGGTTTTCATCTTGACACAGTGGATCACAGTGATGTGTATCCACAAGGTATTGCACAACATCAAGATGTCCATTTTGACTGGCATGATGAAGAGGAATTCTTCCAAATTCACCACTAATATTTGCTTCACAATTTAGATCCTCTATAAAGAACTTTACCACATCTAATTTACCTTCTAATGCTGCAAGGTGAAGAGGTGTGTTATTGTAAGTATTCTTCACTAGTGGATTACAGTAGTGGACTGTGGTAAAGTACCTCACTACATCTAAATGACCACAATGAGAGGCTAAATGCAATGGAGTTATCTTGTCTTCTTCACCTTGACAAAGTGGATCACAGTGATGTGTATCTACAAGGTATTGCACTACATCAAGATGTCCATTTTGACTGGCATAATGAAGAGGAATCCTTCCCAACTGACCACTAATATCTGCTTCACAATTTAGATCCTCTATAAAGAACTTTACCACATCTAGTTTACCTGTCAATGCTGCAAGGTGAAGAAGTGTGTTATTGTTAGTATCCTTCACTAGTGGATTACAGTGGTGGACTGTGGTAAAGTACCTCACTACATCTATATGACCACAACCAGAGGCTAAATACAATGGAGTTATCTTGTCTTCTTCACCTTGACAAAGTGGATCACAGTGATGTGTATCTACAAGGTATTGGACTACATCAAGATGTCCATTTTGACTGGCATAATGAAGAGGAATCCTTCCCAACTGACCCCTAATATCTGCTTCACAATTTAGATCCTCTATAAAGAACTTTACCACATCTAGTTTACCTTTTAATGCTTCAAGGTGAAGAGGTGTATTGTTGGAAGTATCTTTCACTAGTGGATCACAGTGGTGGACAATGGTATAGAACCTAGCTATTTTAAGGTGTCCAAAATATGAAGCAATATGGAGTGGAGTTGTACCATTTTTCTTTTTACACATTGGATGGCATTTTTTGTCCTGAACAAGATACTGTATGACAAAAAAATGTCTTCTGACTGTGGCTAAATGTAGTGGAGTAAAATTTTCTTTATCATGACAAGAAGAGTTACATTCCTCATTCTCGCTCAAGTATTGTTCGATATTATCTGCTAGTTGTTGGACTACTCCTATGTGACCTTCATGACAGGCATAATGTAGTGGAGTAAGATTAGATTTATCCTGACATAGTGCTTCGACTTGTTGGTCCTCTAATAGATATTGTATGATGTGTTGATGACATTTATAAGCTGCATAGTGAAGTGGTGTGATGCCATCGTGACTTGGTATTGTACAGTTGAATCCTAGTTCTTCGACAAAGTACTTGACTATATGCAAATGGGCTGCATAGTGTAGAGCTGTGTTACCTTCTTCATCTTTATCCATTGGATTATAGCTAGTTGTCTTATTCTCAATCATTTCTATAATACTTTTCAAGTCTCCTTCGATAGCCTTCACATGCATTACACTCGTAGTATGTAACTGGATTGCCTTATCGAACATTTGCAAGAATTCCTCATTCAGATTCTATATAGTAGTAGTATAGATATTGAAATATTTCAGCTAACTACCATTTTTTACTAATTTCACTACATAACATTAATATTAAGGGTCATTACAGTCATGATAAAGCATCTATACAGGAAATTGCTGGGAGGAATCTTTAATACATACATAGCTGCTGCAATGTATTCCATAATTTAGTACTATCATGTTACTAATTTGGCCATCATTCTTTATATGCAGTAGCACTCTTTGTAGGAATGACTAGATTCTCTTCCACTGTTCTTTCTTGTGACCTTACCTGGAAAACTTGTCATAGCTAATGTGGACCAAAAAATATTTCTATTATGTAGTTATTTATTGAAGTCGCTGTCTTCCAAATTTGAAGCCAATACTTTCATTATATTTTGAAGATGCACATATCTCTTATCACTCCCTTATAAACCTTACAACTGAAAAATCGAGCAATAAAGGGGTTGCTAAGATGATCCATTTACACATGTGCTAGTCTGAAACATGTCTACCTCCAACCAACCAACCTTTTATTCAAAACCATCAGTAGGAAATGTTGGTTGTGTGGAGGTATTAATTCTCAACTTCTACTCTGTCAAGAAGTTGTTTTTAGGTTAAGAATAACTAGAAGGGGGTCACAAAAAGACAGGAAAGCTAACACTTAAAAAAAAAGGTAGAAATAGCTAATAGAAAACTTAGTCAATGAGGGTGAAAGAACTGTAGTGTTTTGCTTCAAGGTAGGTGATTATCTCTTTGTTATAGAGTTTCTTACTGGTAGAGGCAATAAGATCTTATGGATGGGGTGTGGATTTGACATGATAACAAGAGCAGATTCTGCTTAGTTTGGCAGAGAAGCTGATTTCTATATGTTGTAGCTAAGAATCCACTATGCAGAGAATATGGTTGAGTGGTAACAGCTATAAATGGGACTTATTTGTACAGCATCACTTAGCAAGGCTGAGAGTGGTTGGAATGCATGTGTGTGTGAAGACCCACAAATCATTATTCTTTTTGTTCAATTGCAAGCAATTTCAGTGGATTAGAAGGTAACTTATTTCATAAGGCTTTCCAATGATAGTTGAAATCTGTCTTGATCTTACAGTCACCTCAGGCTATTAAAAGTTGATAACTATCTACCCCTTGACTTTTAAGGATGTTAGACTAAACACAAACAAACCACTGAAGGTCACTGAGACGTCAGTTAGTCTAACTTTCTAACTTTGAATAGCAGTTTAATGCATTGTGTGAAAAAAAATTTTGATGTAGCTCCTAACTGAAATAATAAACTTGCTTTCTCTAGTTTACCAGGATGTTGATGGAAGTATATCTTGCAAACATCTAGTTTAGTTTTTGTATTAAGGTTAGGTGTTTGTGTGTCCTTCATATAGTTATTCAAGCGCTTGAGAGTAGACACTGATCTTTCACAAGAGCATGAACTCAAAGTGACTGTAAAAAAAGGCTTGAGAATTGGTTAGAGTGTTAGCTGCTATGTGACAAAAATTAAGTCACCTCTGCATTGTTATTTTATATTACTATGAATATCATTTATTATTAAAAGGGGGGTGCAGTTGCACCCCCCTGCACTCCCGTGTACGGGCCAGTGTCTATCTAATTATCTGTTTCAATTATTCTCTTTCCAAGGCTAGCTCAATGATAGCTGAAGTGATGCTGTTCTTTAATGATCACTCACTAATTGGAGCAGATCTGTGTATCATCATCATCACTCAATGAAATATGAAGAGTCATTCACTAAAAGTTTGCCATTAAGTTAGGGCTCCTAGCCTCTGTGCACAAACAGGACATGATCTGTTATCAGTGATGCTAGATATACAGAGAGGAAAGAATGGAACTTATCTTGATCTTTTGCTTTGACTATTGTTATTGACTGAGTGACACTTGTATGTTACTGGCTATGTATAGTATCATACAAAATAACCAGAGTGAATATTTACTAGCTATTCTATGTGACTGATCTAAAAAAAAAATTATTTTACAACACATCTTTTTTTGTTTGAATCAAACATTTCCTTTTTATATTATCTCAGAAGCAACTACCATCCTTCTACTATCACCAGGTAAATTTCAGGGAGTGGAAGGCTCTGAAGTGGGTAATCGTGCAGTTCAAAGACAAGCACAAAAAGTGCTAAATAAACTTACCTCTGTACTAACTTTAATTATGGAGGAAGTTTTCAAATTAATGTTATGTATGCAATGACTTGCATAACTCATTGAAAACTTGCAGATACATTGGCTCTAAAAGGATTCACAAGAGTTTTGCAATGTTTGGAAAGTCTCTACAAGGCTTCTATAAGTGCTCCATAAGTCTTTGAAAGGCCTCCACAAGTTGTGTTGGCTCTTAGGGTTTTCCACATGTTCTGTAAGTCACTGCTTAATGAGAAAAATGTGCCCTTCTTAGCTTCAAAAATTCTAACTAGTCATGTAATAAACAGATACTTAAAACAATAGGTCTGGTCTAAAGAAGCAACTTTTTCTAGTGTCATAGAAATATGAATATTATTTAGGAAGGAACACACTACATTTAGTTATGCTGTAGTAGTACTATCACAAGTGAAGTGTAATTATTATTATTATGCCTAATTATTGCTATTACACTGTACCTTGGTGTACTCTAACTCCATGGTTTTAGCAATGAAGTGTGATCTTCTTCCATCAGGATCTGACACCATCTCACTATCAGTCTGTGTTGTGGAATTAGGACCAGTTCTATAACCAGAATCTGAACCTGTAGAATAATCATTATTATTAACAGAGAAATGAGTCATTGTTCCAAAAATAACAACTAAACACCCATTCATGTTCTAGTAAGAACTAACCTGCACCATTCTTCAATAGTGGAGTAACAGGGAAACACACAAAAATACTTCAAATTAATTATTATATTAACTATAGCTAAGTAAGAATAAATAATTTTAGCTTTTTGTCTTCATTGCAGGTAACTATTATCCTACCATTGAGGCCTCCATTATTTCTACAGAGAATGCTCAATAATGATTTTGACCATGACTATATTGTTGAATGAATAACTTTTTTCAATTTAAACGTGACTGTTAACTAGCTAGCTGTTAGACACCAAAAACTAGAGCTATTATAGTCACAGTACCTATTAGTAACTTCGCCTCATAAAAGACCCCTACAATCTACCCTCTTTGTGGTTACAAGCCATAAATTTATAGGTTTTATGCTGCCTGCACTGACTTACCCATTAAGGTATTGAATAAATAACCTTTCTTATCTATTATAATGTTGTATAGTACCTTATGTACTAGCTAGCTACGGGCTTATAAAGATAGAACTAAAGAGAGAAGATGATCTCTGCTATTGTGCAGTATTACAGTGATCTATTACTAGGTATACTGGTGCTGTCATCAATAGTCACATACACAAGCAATCCTGATCATTTTTTAAGGCTAACTAACCCTCTATGCAGCATAATAGGAATTAGAACAGAAGACAACACATTAAAGGATAGCTTGCATGGTAACATTACACACAGCTATAACTAAAAGTAATGCTCCTACTCACATATCAACACATTTAGCCAACTTTTCTAACTCAGATAGCTAGTATTTGCAATAAGATGGACATGATATCAGATATCTCATGATTAAATTAGTATATAGAAGATAATATGAACTAACCTTTATAACTGTCACTCACTGTAGATCCAGCCTTGACAGAGTAACTTACAATCTTCAGTGGTACTGAAAGTCTTGTCACTATAATTTATAGTAATTATTATTATTTTAACTAATTATGTTGATTAATACCTGATGGAGGAACATCAGAACCTCTAGTAGTTAGTGTATTCGATGACAACTGGTTTGCTGAAGGTAGTTGTGATTGCTGTGATGATAGAGATGGTGATCGTACTTGTATTGGTGCACGGTAATATTCATGATTATCATCATACAATCTCAATACTCCCATTTCTGATAACTCCTCTTCTTGCTGGCTATTTAATGGTAATGTCAACTTTATTCTACCAAAATAGTTAAAAACAAGTTCTATGCAGCCACCTTCAACTTTCCGCAGATATAAACGCTTGTCTAGCAAACAAGATAACCTAGTCTCAATTTCTTTCATTTTACACAATTTAATTTTGAAGGTCTCATCAATTTTAACATGTAAAATACTAGATGTTTTTGAAGGTATGTCTGCTTTTAGACTGTCCTCAGGGACCTCACAAAGTCTTCTCTCGCAGTAGGTCTTGAAATCTGATTCATATGATTCCACTTTTTGCTGTAGATCAGCACAATGAGTATTAATAATGGTTTTCACAATTTCATAGTCAAAGAAGGACCAAAAATCACACGCTTTTAATATGGCCTTATTCATGTCAGTCTCATCTTCTAATATCTCGACCAGTTCATCCAAGTCTATAATTTGAAATGTTACTGTCAACTCACTAACAGAAACTTTATTATTTTGCAGTGATTTATTCATTAGACCAACAAGAGTTGCAAATTTTGATCGCATATCTTTACTCTCTACTGTTAATTTGGCTTCCAATTCTTCTTCTTCTTCTTTAGTCAAGTTCTCTACTTTCAGGTATGGAAACCTTTGTTCTTTAACGGTTAAATGGACTGAGATGTCATCAGCTAAATTGTTTGTATACAATAATATAATTAACATTTTCAATTGGTGAATGACATAAACAAAAATGCTCCAAATCTGGATTTTTACGCAGTATAGATGGGTCCTTGGCCATGATATAATACCCTTGAATAGATAGAGCTAGATATAGATGGCCCTTGCTATAGAAAGGCCTTGGTAGAGATAGGCTTTGGTAGAGATGGGCCTTAGTCTAGTAGAGATAGAGATTAGCCATGGTATACATACATACATACATACATAACATACATACATACATACATACATACATACATACATACATGCATACATACATACATACATACCTACCTACCTACATACATACATACCTACCTACATACATACATACAACCTACATACATACATACATACATACCTACATATATAATTATATACATACATACATATAGACAGACAGACAGACAGAGGCCTTGTATAGGTGAATAGTCAGTGAAAGGGGGAAAATTAAGTGAAAGTAGCTAGACTATTAACCACAGTACAAAGTTTATAAGTTTCCTGATGCTCAAAAGAATTCCTACTATGTTTTCTCTGTGAGATAAATGTCTAATTGAAAGTTGAATGTGTGTGATTTTTACTTCCTGTGTGTGACTGTTCAATGGCAGTGCTATTAGTATAAAACAGTATTTTACAGGTGTATAAACCTTACAATTTGCATTATCTTCGGGGAATAATTTCGACTTCACTTCTTCAGCAGATGTCTCGACTTGAGAACTGTGAACTAAGAGGGAAAAAGTGAAACATAACAGATGTGTATAAAGAGAATACTGCTATTATTATCATATAGAGGAGTAAGAAGCTAGTAAAAAGTGGAGGTGCATGAATTTTTGGACATGAGAGTATATACAATGAAAGTTAGTTTTAGTTTTGATGATGAAAGATACTAGCTAGTTATATTAAAAAAAGCCAAAGTAAGTGCTTGCTTCTACAAGTGACAAAATATTTAGTAATGTCCTAAAGTTAGTTAGGTCCTTGTGTACATGTAGAAGTAAGCAGTCATTGAGACGCATTTCAGTCTTAGATAGCAAGCAGCTGTTTTAGGACTGAAAATGATCTGCATTTCAGCCATTGTGGATATTAGCAGCTGTTTTAGGACTGAAAATATTCTTTCAGAAGTGATTAAAGTAATCAGAACAACTAGACAGAGTCTCAAAAGCTTGTGTTCTCTGAAAATAGGATGGTGTTTCATTCATGGCTTCACATTTGAATGGATGTTACTTTGTATACTGCACCATTCTTAGCAACATCTATAAATCTCACCTTTCATGAAATCTTAGCATCAGAAAGTTCACATTGCATGTCCTGAGTGAACTTCTTTTTTTAAATAATTCTTATAATAAAAATTTCTTTTGAAATAGTAGGGGTCCCAATGTGCACTTGCAACTCCTTGCTCCTTGAACCTCCTTCCCCCCCCCATAATAAATCACAAGCCTAGCCTAGATAGGGCTGGAGCCTAAGGAAATTATGGTACCATAGAAATTATTACATTATCTTCTAACACATAGTAAAGTGATTTTAGGGGCATGAATGGGTCAAAAATGTCTGATATCAGACTATAATTTCACATGTTACGTAGTGACATGTAGTTGATTTAAGATCTGGGCTTTACTAATGTATATCCTAATCCATAGCTGCGAAATCTCTTTCAGGGACAAAGACCACACCCCAGTTAACCATGCCCCAAATGATGTAATTTTAGTGACGTCATGCCAAAAAGTAAACAAATGATGTAATAATGATAAGTGCAGTTTAACTTTATGGTTCCTTTTCTATTTGTTGCTCTTTATTTTCAACCTTCATTTTCAACCTTCATTTTCAACCTTCTGAGAGTCTTTGACTACTAAGGATGTAGCTCTCTTGCATTTGGGAAGAAGTTAATCACTGAAACAAGACTCATAGCAGTGATTGTCGGCATTGAATTTCATGGTCATCAAAGCTATCAGGGTATCCTGTTTCAAGGTAGGCCTCTGATCTGTGTAGATCTTCCTCAAAATTGAAAATCTCCTCTCAGAGTCTGCATTTGAAACAGGTCCAGCCATTAGCTTTGTCAGCAAGGGAAATCTCTCATTTCCATATTTTCCCCACTTTCCACCAAAACACTCACACACACACCCTTCTAGCAGGCCACAAGGGGGAAACTCCCCCCTCCTCCTTCTGAGAGGTCTACAGGCTAGACACACCTCCAAATCTCTCACACACATACCCTTTAACTCTCTAGGTCAAGTGGGAGTTCAGCTGGACACACCTCCACTCCCACACCCCTCTGGACACACCAAGGGTCTCCACACCCACACACACCCTTCTAGCGGGCCACAAGGGGGAAACTTCCCCCTCCTTCTTCTGAGAGGTCTACAGGCTAGACACACCTCCACACCCACACACACACCCCTAACTCCCTAGCTCACATGGGGATTCAGCTGGACACACCCAGGGTCTCCACACACTCTTCTCACAAGGGGGGAAACTTCCCCCTCCTTCTGAGAGGTCTACAGGATCTAGACACACCTCCAAATCTCTCTCTCACACACACACACACACACCCTTTAACTCTCTAGGTCAAGTGGGGGTTCAGCTGGACACACCTCCACTCCCACACCCCTCTGGACACACCAAGGGTCTCCACACACACACACACACACACACCTTCTAGCGGGCCACAAGGGGGAAACTTCCCCCTCCTCCTTCTGAGAGGTCTACAGGATCTAGACACACCTCCAAATCTCTCTCTCACACACACACACCCCTTAACTCTCTAGGTCAAGTGGGGGTTCAGCTGGACACACCTCCACTCCCACACCCCTCTGGACACACCAAGGGTCTCCACACACACACACCCTTCTAGCGGGCCACAAGGGGGAAACTTCCCCCTCCTCCTTCTGAGAGGTCTACAGGATCTAGACACACCTCCAAATCTCTCACACACACCCCTTAACTCTCTAGGTCAAGTGGGGGTTCAGCTGGACACACCCCAAGTCTCCACACACCGAGGTCGAGGGAGTCTCAGGAGGGGTGTTCCCCCACAACACTCTTTCCTAGCTTCTACAGGCAAGATAGTGATTCTGTGGACTGGACACACACCCTAGGCTCACACTTCTCAGCTCAGATATTAGCTACGGAACTTACAGCTGCTTTCAATGTCACTGTCCACTCCTTCGCTTAAAAGCCTGGAGCCACAGAATTCCAATCCATATTGTCCAGGCCTGTGCAAGCCCTGGAGATTGAACTCCTCCTAACTCTTAACTAATTATAATTATACTTCCTGTATTTATGTTCCCTCCCCCTTTCTTAACTGAGCATGCTCACTGTTTTAGACTAGTCTGCCTCGTGTTTGTAAAAATGATTTCTCTATTTTTGAGTGAACTAATTAGTTTCTGTGGTTAACTGTGGTGTTTGGTGGGCACCGAGATAGCTAGCTACATTGATAATAATAAAGCGAGAACATTTTCTGGTCCTTCGAGCCGGATCGTCACAGCCTGCTCAACTGAAGCCAGACGATTCGTACCAGTGACTAACCTTACCTCTTATCAGCTACTCCTGGAACTACCTGGACTACGCTAGAGAGCTCTATTGGTCGGATAGCAAGGGGCTATCAAGTGCACCGTGTAGAGGGTCGTAAGGTTACTCTAGTGTCGTGTATTTCTACTTGTTCATTCATTCTATGGTTTAGGCCATCTGGTCATTTCACGCCTCATTGATCGAGGGTTAACTTACACCTGCCGTTGTTTCACACCTCGACCACGACTAACTCTCCTGCAGAGAATTTTACAATCAACATGTCTAATGATTATGAGAGTCGCTACGCTGCTGTAGATGATGTCAGGCAGCTGAAGCTGAAAAGAAGCGCTCGACGTGGAGCCATCACCCGTCATGAACATTACTTGAACACTCATAACAAGATTGCCCTCAGTGACATCCGTCCCAGTGAAGTACAGAGTAAGCTAGAGAAAGTTAAAGACCTTGTACAAGAACATGAAGCTATACAGACGAGAATAGAAGAATTAACTGGGGAGGAAGATGAAGAGTTTGATTTTGAAGAAGATAGTGAGATGTTACTCAAGCATGCTAAAATCGTTGATGACTTTGAAGATCTTTCTAGAGCCCACCAAGCTTGGAGTGAAGGCTACCATATCCAGCATGAAGCCAATATGTTGTTGAGCACCTCCACTTTAAATACTACTCCCTGCCGTACTTCTTATGAGAAACTCAAGCTTGCCCACGCCACTTTCTTGAAGCTCTCTTGGGCTCATCCTTCCAGGAGAGACATCCAGGACCTGGTTCCTAATGTTGACTCCCTTATTAAACAACTACTGGATAAGGCCTCAGCAGACTTAACCGTCAAGGTCACTAGTGCATCTGGTGATCCATCTCTCTCACCTACTCCTGTCATACCCCAGTCTCCAAGGTACAGTAGTCTCAAACTGGACCTACCCAAATTTGCTGGTGACATTCTCGAATGGAGAGAATTCTGGTCTATCTTCTCAGCCAGATTGAACAGAGAAACAGACCTGTCTGAACATGAAAGAATAAACTGTTTAGAGAATGCTATGATTGACTCAGCAGCCAAATCTGTTGTACGATTACATTGCTCCAGTGGTTCATATGAACAATGTGTCAGAGCACTAAAGGAACGTTATGACCGTAACAAGTTGGTATATCGACACCACACTGAGAAACTATTCAACCTCAATCCTGTTTCAGAGACATATGAGAGCATCTCTCAATTTATGCATGATCTCACACGACATACAGGTGGTATGAGAGCCTGTAAAGGAGCTACTTTTGAACAGCTTGTCGTGTCTCTTGTGGAACCCTTGTTGCCTCCTCTGAGCTCAAGGTTATGGTCAGAATTTACATCTGACTCTGCTGATCCTCCAGCACTACCAGATCTCTTCAAGTTCCTCAAGCGAAGGCTTGAAGCAGTTGAAACTCTCACTAACACCAAGAACTCTATTCAACATCCACCCTCTAAGAGAAACACTCTCTCATCCTCAACTTATAAGGAAAAGCTCAAAGACAGATCTCGTGCCCTTCATCTCAAGGAAACTCCTGATGGTTGCCCATGCTGTGATGGACATCATCAGCTCTACCTATGCCAGCAATTCAAAGGTCTCACCATTGACCGGAGAAACAGTGTCACTAGAAAGAACAAACTATGCTTCAATTGCCTTAGTAAAGGACACTCAGTGGATGACTGTCCCAGCAGACATTCTTGTCGAGAATGTGGACGTAAGCATCATAGCCTCCTCCACAGACCAGCTGCTGCCTTTAACCCTCCTGCTACTGTGCCACAACAGTCTTCTGGCATTACTCCTGTGAACAATAGTTCATCTGTCTCCCAACCTTCTACTACCTCTCTTTACCAGCATCCATCTGCTTCTGTTGCCTACATTCCTGCTACAGCACTGGCTACAGTTGTGTCTCAGTATCAACAACGCAAAGCCCGGGTCCTGCTGGACTCTGGTTCAGGAATCACTCTAATCACCTCCCGGTTGGCTCAAGCCTTGAAGGCCAAGAAGCAACGTGTGGTGCACAACATAACCGGTTTAAATGGAACCAAGTGTCTCACCTCCAAGTATGCAATCTCCTGTACTCTCAAGTCAGCACTGGAGCCAGTAGGTGAAGAAGTGCATGTCTTGGCCCATGTGGTGGACAAGATCACCTCAGACTACGGTCCACAAGACCTCAGCAGCATCAGATCTCAGCCTTTCTTGGAAGGCAAGAAGTTAGCCGACCCTAAATTTGGTCAGTCAGGGCACATAGACATGCTCCTTAGCATGGCAGACTCCAATCGTTGCACATTTGATCAATCTGAGTCCACTCCTGATCGTTCATTCCGAACATGGCACTCTATTTTTGGATGGATTGTTGGAGGACAGACATCCAGCCCCACTCCTACTTCACCCTGTATGAAGATTACATCAGTAGATGCCAGAGCAGACAGCATCTTGCAGAGATTTTGGCAGCAAGAAGAAGTCCCTGGAGAGTCACAGAATCTCACCACTGAGGATCAACAAGCCTTGGAAGTGTTCAAGGACACAACTACAAGGGATGAGCATGGACGATACACTGTTACTTTGCCCAGGAAGAAGCCTCCTTGTCCTCTAGGGGAGTCCAGGCAGTTAGCAGTCAAGAGATACCAGCAAAACAAACGCTCTCTCACCAGGAAGGAGCAGTGGAATGCATTTCATCAGGGTTTGGATGAATACAGAATCTTAGGACACGCAGAACTTGTTCCTGCTTGTGAGCTGACTAACCCCAAAGGAGATGTATTTTACTTGCCAACACATGGAGTTGTGAAAGAGAGCAGCTCTACCACCAAGCTACGCATAATTTTTGATGGCTCTGCACAATCTTCCAATGGTCACTCACTTAATGATGTACTTCTACCGGGTCCCTCTCTATACCCACTATTATCCAGTATCATCTCTAAGTTCAGACTTCACAAAATAGGGATGTCAGCAGATATCTCAAAAATGTTTCGGGAGGTTGGCCTTGCAGTCCCTGACAGAGATCTACACTGATTCATCCATGAGAATGAAGATGGTCAGCTTCAAGATTGGAGAATGTGTAGAGTGACATTCGGCATCACTTCCTCCCCATTCCTAGCCTCTAAGGTTCTTCTGTAGGTGGCGGAGGACCATGCTGAGCAGTACCCTCAGGCAGCTGAAGTTATCCGTAATTCCTTTTATGTTGATGACTGCCTCACTGGAGCAGCCACCATGGCAGAAGCAAAACAACTTCGTTCAGACTTGAACGCTCTCCTTTCTCTGGGATGTCTCACACTTAGAAAGTGGAGATCCAACTCCCCAGACCTGCTCGCTCTTATTCCATCTGAGCTCAAAGAAGTAGACAGCTCCACTCTCAGTCTCTCCCCTTCAGATTGTCCCAAGACTCTAGGCATCCACTGGAACTCTTCCATGGACACTTTCCATGTCTGCACTCCAACACTCACACAGCTTGAAGTTCCCACCAAGCGTCAGTTAGCATCTGCTGTCGGCAAAACGTTCGATGTTATGGGATGGTATGCTCCAGCAACAGTGCAGATCAAGATCTTACTTCAGCAAGTTTGGAAGTCAAAGATCAACTGGGATGATCCCTTACCCACTGGTCTACTACCTGTGTGGGAGAAGTGGAGTAAAGAACTACCCATGATCACCAACCAACCAGTACCAAGACGATACTCCAACCATGACTCTCCTGTCATTCAGAGCCAGTTACATGGATTTTGTGATGCCTCTCAGGCTGCTTATGGAGGTGTCATCTATCTTCGTATGTTACATCAAGACTGCACAGTCTCTGTGAGCTTGGTCACCTCAAAAACCAAGGTTGCTCCACTCTCTGGTAGCACTATACCCAGGTTGGAGCTGAGTGGAGCACTCCTACTCTCCAAACTCATACATCAGACAGCCAAGGATCTGGATGTCCTACCTGCCAACATCTTTACCTGGTGTGATTCATCAGCAGTACTAGGATGGATTAACATGGCACCCTCCAGGATGAAGATCTATGTTGCCAACCGTGTCTCAGAAATCATCAGACTTGTACCTTCTGAGCATTGGAGATATGTAGCCACCCAACAGAACCCGGCAGATCTTGCCTCAAGAGGTATGCCCATTAGTCATCTGCTATCCAGTAATCTTTGGTGGCAAGGACCTAAATGGTTGCACCTTCCCCCTAGTGACTGGCCAAGACGCCCGGATATCAACCGAGGCAGAGAACTCCCAGAGTTAAAGCCAACTGTATTGATCATTCAACCACCCCTTCCAGACATGGAGCTCTGGAATCGGTATTCCTCCTTCCACAAGCTAGTAGTCATCACTGCTTGGTGTCGTCGCTTTATTCTCAATTGCAAAGGAGTCAATGTAACTAAAGGACCACGTCTCACCTCATCTGAGCTAGATTCAGCCAAAACCTCATTGTTTCACCTCAGTCAATCTCTGTCCTATCCCTCTGAGTTGAATCACCTCTCACAGAAGAAATCAGTGTCAAACAAATCATCCATTCTCTCTCTCTCCCCACTCTTGGGTCGCAATGGTTTGATGAGGGTTGGTGGAAGACTGGGTCATGCAGATGTGTCGTCTCTCACCAAACATCCAATTGTTCTATGTGGTCGCTCACCTATTGCTAAGTTATTGGTTCGGCAAGTTCATCTTGACTCTGGACATGCTGGAATTGGAACCATGCTGGCCATACTAGCACACAACTACCATATCACTGGACTGAAGTGTCTCCTAAGACAGATTAGCAGATCATGTGTGGTGTGTCAGAAGGCATACGCCCGCTCTGCTGCCCAACTGATGGGGCAGCTACCTCCTGAACGTCTGAATCCTGCTCCTCCATTCACTCATGTCGGTATTGACTTTGCAGGGCCACTGCTTATGAAGAGAGGAAGCCCACGTAAGCCTACTATGGCGAAGGTGTATATTTGTCTGTTCTTATGTTTTTCCACCAAGGCAGCACACCTGGAACTAGTTTCTGACCTCACCTCGGATGCCTTCCTTGCTGCCCTGACCAGGTTCACAGCCAGACGAGGACTTCCCACCACCATCCTATCTGACAATGGGAGCAACTTTATTGGAGCTAACCGTGAACTCCAGGAACTGACAGCCATGCTGCAATCTGACCAGACACAGGAGAAGATTCATCGATTCACTTCCACTAGATCTATCCAGTGGAAATTTTCCCCAAGTCGGTCCCCACATTTTGGAGGACTTTGGGAGGCTAGCATCAAATCTATGAAGATGTTACTCCGCAAGATGATTGGTCCACATCACCTCACTTATGAAGAGCTCAACACCATCCTCATTGAAGCTGAGGCGACATTGAATAGCCGACCACTCCTCCCAGCTCACTCCACTACTCCTGATGGACTAGATATTCTTACAGCAGGGCATTTTCTAATTGGTCGACCACTTCGTTCCCTCCCAGCCAGAGTCTACTCTGCTAACAAATTATGTAATCTACGTCACTGGAATCTCGTCAACCGTCTCTCTGCAGACCTGTGGCACCAGTGGCACACAATTTATCTCCAAACATTACAGCAAAGGAAGAAGTGGCAAAGTAAGCAACAAAATCTGAGCAAAGGAGACATCGTTCTGCTGAAGGAAGTTGAGACTAACCGCAGGCATTGGCCCCTGGCTAGAGTACTTGAAACTCATCCTGGTTCAGACAGACTAGTTCGAGTTGCCACCATCCTGTGTGAAGGACACCAATACAAAAGAGCCGTGCAGAAGCTTGTGCCTCTAATCAGGACCATGGATGGTCCTCTTCCTGCCCGGGAGTGTGTCCAGGCCTGTGCAAGCCCTGGAGATTGAACTCCTCCTAACTCTTAACTAATTATAATTATACTTCCTGTATTTATGTTCCCTCCCCCTTTCTTAACTGAGCATGCTCACTATTTTAGACTAGTCTGCCTCGTGTTTGTAAAAATGATTTCTCTATTTTTGAGTGAACTAATTAGTTTCTGTGGTTAACTGTGGTGTTTGGTGGGCACCGAGATAGCTAGCTACATTGATAATAATAAAGCGAGAACACATATTGCTAGAACCCTTTCGCTTCACCAATCTTGGATTTTTTTTTTTTTTATTTGGCATTGGTCGTCACTAGGCGCCGGCGCCCCAGCTAATAGCCGGCCAGGCAGCAAAAGGTCGCGCAGGTCAGCGTGACGTCATGCTGGCGGCTAGCAGATCAAGGCAGAAAGAATGAGCTCCTTGGAGACTCTTGCTGGCCTGCTTATGGCCTCTCTCACACCGACGATCCTCTACGGCACTGCCCCATGCACTATGCCACTCTCCTTTTCTTTTCATTTTTTTTTTTTTAAAGTCCATATAAAGCGAACATCAAAGGAAGATCAAAGGCAGCTCCTCCCTGTGGTCAAACATCTGAGAACTGACGGACCACAACCCATTGTTCTGACTTCCGATGCCGACAGTCAAAGGTTGGCGGCAGGAGGACGTCCTGGTGCCGACGGGGTCCGAGTAACGGACGGTTGAAAAGTGTGTAAAATTACACTCTTTTGGGAGCGAAAGGGTTAGTCTAGTCACTCCAAGGTCAAGAGTTCACTGCTGAATGAAATTGACCCATATCTCTACGCAAATCCCAGCCCACATCTTCATTTCTTGCACAATTTCAGACAATGCCACAAGCTTCAGACCACACACCCTTATGTGACATCACAATGCACCTTATACCCTTATGTGACACCCTTATGTGAGACCATCAACAACAGGTCATTTTTGACCTCATGTTGCTTTAGTCAACTAAAACTATAAGTTAGTACCAGCTATTAGTCACAAAACTGATCTCAATTAGTCAAAAACTAACTAAAAGTTGTCATACTAAAGCTTACATTGACCATAACATTAATCACTAAGGTTGACCAAATCTTTGTAATACTCTTTGTGACAAGACTTGTTGCTGGTTTCACTAACAGTTACATTATTAAAAAAATAATATCATCTTTGAATCATAGATGTTTTGGAGCATGGGGGCACACCCTGAATGGGAATGAGGTTAGGGGTGGGCAAGGACTCCGTGCTATAGAATACCATTGGGTAGGAGACTATCTAGCATGATTTGTTACAAGAAAACACTGTAGGCTTTCCAAAATAGCTTAGCTTACCTAAATTAACAATTTTAGCAATACAGATGTACCTAGTTCACCAGTGTGTGTATGAAGAAGCTCGTGATGACATTCTTGATTCTGATCATAGGTATGACTCTATGTGATGAAGAGATGAAAAGGCTATGCTCTGCAGTCTCTGTAATTGTAAAGAAGCTATACCAAAGAAGAATGTAAAGTTAAGAATATTCAATGAAATAACACATTTCAGAAATTGCTTGCAACGAAGTTACTTTAGATGCTGAAAGGTTATATAACTAAATTTGGCATATAGGCTAGCATGTTCCTTATTGATCTGCATGTTTAACCATGGGTGGGTGGAGGGGGCATTTCTCCCATGCTTCCTATGCCTATGTGAATTCACGCAGTCTTCTCAAAAGTATTATAACATAATGATGTTTATTAATATAGCTAATCTTCACTAGCTACTGAAGTTAGTTTTGATTTGAATTTTTTTGAGTCTAGAAACTTTTGGGGTAGGTGCAAATTCCTTTATCTCCTCATGTAATCCATACCTACATAATGATAATTGAGAGAGCTTATAAAATAAAAGAGGAAAGGAAGGAAGGTGGGGAGGAGGGGGGGAGGTGCACCCACACTCTACCTATAGAGTCTACAGGCCAGCTAGATACACATCTGGTTCAACGCCCCTCTAAACACACCCAGGGTCTTCACACACCCCTTCTAGCGGGCCACAAGGGGGTTCCCCCCCTCCTTCTGAGAGGTCTAGAGGATCTAGACACACCTCCAAATCTATCACACACACACCCCTTAACTCTCTAGGTCAAGTGGGGGTTCAGCTGGACACACCTACACTCCCACACCCCTCTGTACACATTCAGGGTCTCCACACGCACACACACACACACACACACACTTCTAGCAGGCCACAAGGGGGTTCCCCCTCCTCCTGCTGAGAGGTCTAGATGATCTAGACACACCTCCAAATCTCTCACACACACCCCTTAACTCCCTAGGTCAAGTGGGGGTTCAGCTGGACACACCTACACTCCCACACCCCTCTGGAGGTTCTCCACACACACACACACACACACCCTTCTAGCGGGCCACAAGGGGGTTCCCCCCTCCTTCTGAGAGGTCTAGAGGATCTAGACACACCTCCAAATCTCTCACACACACACCCCTTAACTCTCTAGGTCAAGTGGGGGTTCAGCTGGACACACCTACACTCCCACACCCCTCTGTACACACCCCAAGTCTACACACACCAATGTCGAGTTCGAAGGAGTCTCAGGAGGGGTGTTCCCCCACAACACTCTTTCCTAGCTTCTACAGGCTAGATAGTGATTCTGTGGGCTGGACACACACCCTGGGCTCACACTTCTCAGCTCAGATATTAGGTTAGCTTAGCTACGGAACTTACAGCTGCTATCAATGTCACTGTCCACTCCTTCGCTTAAAAGCCTGGAGCCCCAGAATTCCAATCCATATTGCTAGGTCCTCGATACTAACCCTTTCGCTACACTAATTTTGGATTTTTTTTGGATTTGGCATTGGTCGTCACTAGGCGCCGGCGCCCCAGCTAGGCAGCAAAAGGTCGCGCAGGTCAGCGTGACGTCATGCTGGCGGCTAGCAGATCAAGGCAGAAAGAATGAGCTCCTTGGAGACTCTTGCTGGCCTGCTTATGGCCTCTCTCACACCGACGATCCTCTACGGCACTGCCCCATGCACTATGCCACTCTCCTTTTCTTTTCATTTTTTTTTTTTAAGTCCATATAAAGCGAACATCAAAGGAAGATCAAAGGCAGCTCCTCCCTGTGGTCAAACATCTGAGAACTGACGGACCACAACCCATTGTTCTGACTTCCGATGCCGACAGTCAAAGGTTGGCGGCAGGAGGATGTCCTGGTGCCGACGGGGTCCGAGTAACGGACGGTTGAAAAGTGTGTAAAATTACACTCTTTTGGGAGCGAAAGGGCTAAGGAAGACGAAGATATTTTATTTTAGTAGGTAATGTGCATGTGGTGTAGCCCTTTTGCTCCCAAAAGTGTAATTTTACACACTTTTCAACCGTCCGTTACTCGACCCCGTCGGCACCAGGACGTCCTCCTGCCGCCAACCTTTGACTGTCGGCTCGGAAGTCAGAACAATGGGTTGTGGTCCGTCAGTTCTCAGATGTTTGACCACAGGGAGGAGCTGCCTTTGATCTTCCTTTGATGTTCGCTTTATATGGACTTTAAAAAAAAATGAAAAGAAAAGGAGAGTGGCATAGTGCATGGGGCAGTGCCGTAGAGGATCGTCGGTGTGAGAGAGGCCATAAGCAGGCCAGCAAGAGTCTCCAAGGAGCTCATTCTTTCTGCCTTGATCTGCTAGCCGCCAGCATGACGTCACGCTGACCTGCGCGACCTTTTACTGCCTGGCCTTGCTGGGGCGCCGGCACCTAGTGACGACCAATGCCAAATCAAAAAAAAATCCAAAATTAGTGTAGCGAAAGTATGGCAAGCCGTTCGTAACAAAAATCCTCGCTTAGAATCCCGGCTTCTAAGCCGTTCGTAACAAAAATCCTCACTTAGAATCCCGGCTTCTAAGCAGCGTGTAACAAAAATCCTACGCCGTTCGTAACAAAAATCCTCGCTTAGGATCCGGGCTTCTAAGCTTAGGATCCCGGCTTCTAAGAACCAGATCCCTAAACTTGGCTTCTAAGCTTAGGATCCCGGCTTCTAAGATCCAGATCTCTAAACTCAGCCTAGGTTGGGCAAAATATTGCCTCATGGGGCTATTATTGATTGGTCTTCTGTATATATAATTATTTTAGCTTAGCAGAGATGTGTGTAAGAATGATAATTCTTTGGAAGAATCTACCAGTGAAATATTGAAAAGAGCAGATGAAATTGTTGCTAAATTAAAGGTATGGTGAAGGAGAAGATGCAGAAGTGGCTATTTTTGAAAAAAAATATTTTTGAGTTGTAGCTGATCGACAGTACAAAGGAAGACGAAGATATTTTATTTTAGTAGGTAATGTGGTGTAGATTAAAGGAAAAGTATCCATTTCAATACAAGTCGTCTTACCTTCTTTTTTTGACATATACATTTAAAATGCTCATAATAGTCTTATCTTAGTACTTTTAAGCGTTTTAATAAAAAAAATATTTTTGAGTTGTAACTAATTGTCAGTACTAAGGAAGACGAATGTATTTTATTTTAGTAGGTAATGTGGTGTAGATTAAAGGAAAAGTATCCATTTTAATCCAAGTCGTCTTACATTCTTTTTTGACATATACATTTAAAATGCTCATAATAGGCTTATATTATTACTTTTAAGCGTTTTCTAAAAAAATATTTTTGAGTTGTAGCTGATCGACAGTACTAAGGAAGACGAAGATATTTTATTTTAGTAGCTAATGTGATGTAGATTAAAGGTAAAGTATCCATTTCAATTCAAGTCGTCTTACCTTCTTTTTTGACATATACATTTAAAATGTTCATAATAGGCTTATCTTAGTACTTTTAAGCGTTTTAATAAAAAAAATATTTTTGAGTTGTAACTGATTGACAGTACATAGGAAGACGAATGTATTTTATTTTAGTAGGTAATGTGGTTTAGATTAAAGGAAAAGTATCCATTTCAATCCAAGTCGTCTTACATTCTTTTTTGACATATACATTTAAAATAGTCATAATAGACTTATCTTAGTACTTTTAAGCGTTTTAATAAAAAAAATATTTTTGAGTTGTAGCTGATTGACAGTACAAAGGAAGACGAAGATATTTTATTTTAGTAGGTAATGTGATGTAGATTAAAGGTAAAGTATCCATTTCAATTCAAGTCGTCTTACCTTCTTTTTTTGACATATACATTTAAAATGTTCATAATAGGCTTATCTTAGTACTTTTAAGCGTTTTAATAAAAAAAATATTTTTGAGTTGTAACTGATTGACAGTACATAGGAAGACGAATGTATTTTATTTTAGTAGGTAATGTGGTTTAGATTAAAGGAAAAGTATCCATTTCAATCCAAGTCGTCTTACATTCTTTTTTGACACATACATTTAAAATAGTCATAATAGACTTATCTTAGTACTTTTAAGCGTTTTAATAAAAAAAATATTTTTGAGTTGTAGCTGATTGACAATACTAAGGAAGACGAATGTATTTTATTTTAGTAGGTAATGTGGTTTAGATTAAAGGAAAAGTATCCATTTCAATCCAAGTCGTCTTACCTTCTTTTTTGAAATATACATTTAAAATGCTCATAATAGGCTTATCTTAGTACTTTTAAGCGTTTTAACAAAAAAAATATTTTTGAGTTGTAGCTGATCGACAGTACTAAGGGAGACGAAGATATTTTATTTTAGTAGGTAATGTGGTGTAGATTAAAGGAAAAGTATTCATTTCAATCCAAGTCGTCTTACCTTCTTTTTTGACATATACATTTAAAATGCTCATAATAGGCTTATCTTAGTACTTTTAAGCGTTTTAACAAAAAAAATATTTTTGAGTTGTAGCTGATCGACAGGAAGACGAAGATATTTTATTTTAGTAGGTAATGTGGTGTAGATTAAAGGAAAAGTATTCATTTCAATCCAAGTCGTCTTACCTTCTTTTTTGACATATACATTTAAAATGCTCATAATAGGCTTATCTTAGTACTTTTAAGCGTTTTAATAAAAAAAATATTTTTGAGTTGTAGCTGATCGACAGGAAGACGAAGATATTTTATTTTAGTAGGTAATGTGGTGTAGATTAAAGGAAAAGTATCCATTTCAATCCAAGTTGTCTTACCTCCTTTTTTGACATATACATTTAAAATGCTCATTGTAAGCTTATCTTAGTACTTTTAAGCATTTTCTAAAAAAAAAATATTTTTTTGAGTTGTAGCTGATCGACAGTACAAAGGAAGACGAAGATATTTTATTTTAGTAGGTAATGTGGTGTAGATTAAAGGAAAAGTATCCATTTCAATACAAGTCGTCTTACCTTCTTTTTTTGACATATACATTTAAAATGCTCATAATAGTCTTATCTTAGTACTTTTAAGCGTTTTAATAAAAAAAATATTTTTGAGTTGTAACTAATTGTCAGTACTAAGGAAGACGAATGTATTTTATTTTAGTAGGTAATGTGGTGTAGATTAAAGGAAAAGTATCCATTTTAATCCAAGTCATCTTACATTCTTTTTTGACATATACATTTAAAATGCTCATAATAGGCTTATATTATTACTTTTAAGCGTTTTCTAAAAAAAATATTTTTGAGTTGTAGCTGATCGACAGTACTAAGGAAGACGAAGATATTTTATTTTAGTAGCTAATGTGATGTAGATTAAAGGTAAAGTATCCATTTCAATTCAAGTCGTCTTACCTTCTTTTTTTGACATATACATTTAAAATGTTCATAATAGGCTTATCTTAGTACTTTTAAGCGTTTTAATAAAAAAAATATTTTTGAGTTGTAACTGATTGACAGTACATAGGAAGACGAATGTATTTTATTTTAGTAGGTAATGTGGTTTAGATTAAAGGAAAAGTATCCATTTCAATACAAGTCGTCTTACATTCTTTTTTGACATATACATTTAAAATACTCATAATAGGCCTATCTTAGTACTTTTAAGCGTTTTAATAAAAAAAACTATTTTTGAGTTGTAGCTGATCGACAGTACATAGGAAGACGAAGATATTTTATTTTAGTAGGTAATGTGGTGTAGATTAAAGGAAAAGTATCCATTTCAATCCAAGTTGTCTTACCTCCTTTTTTGACATATACATTTAAAATGCTCATAATAGGCTTATCTTAGTACTTTTAAGCGTTTTAATAAAAAAAATATTTTTGAGTTGTAGCTGATCGACAGTACAAAGGAAGACGAAGATATTTTATTTTAGTAGGTAATGAAGTGTAGATTAAAGGAAAAGTATCCATTTAAATCCAAGTCGTCTTACCTTCTTTTTTGACATATACATTTAAAATGCTCATAATAGGCTTATCTTAGTACTTTTAAGCGTTTTAATAAAAAAAATATTTTTGAGTTGTAGCTGATCGACAGGAAGACGAAGATATTTTATTTTAGTAGGTAATGTGGTGTAGATTAAAGGTAAAGTATCCATTTCAATTCAAGTCGTCTTACCTTCTTTTTTTGACATATACATTTAAAATGTTCATAATAGGCTTATCTTAGTACTTTTAAGCGTTTTAATAAAAAAAATATTTTTGAGTTGTAACTGATTGACAGTACATAGGAAGACGAATGTATTTTATTTTAGTAGGTAATGTGGTTTAGATTAAAGGAAAAGTATCCATTTCAATCCAAGTCGTCTTACATTCTTTTTTGACATATACATTTAAAATAGTCATAATAGACTTATCTTAGTACTTTTAAGCGTTTTAATAAAAAAAATATTTTTGAGTTGTAGCTGATTGACAATACTAAGGAAGACGAATGTATTTTATTTTAGTAGGTAATGTGGTTTAGATTAAAGGAAAAGTATCCATTTCAATCCAAGTCGTCTTACCTTCTTTTTTGAAATATACATTTAAAATGCTCATAATAGGCTTATCTCAGTACTTTTAAGCGTTTTAACAAAAACAATATTTTTGAGTTGTAGCTGATCGACAGTACTAAGGGAGACGAAGATATTTTATTTTAGTAGGTAATGATGTGTAGATTAAAGGAAAAGTATTCATTTCAATCCAAGTCGTCTTACCTTCTTTTTTGACATATACATTTAAAATGCTCATAATAGGCTTATCTTAGTACTTTTAAGCGTTTTAACAAAAAAAATATTTTTGAGTTGTAGCTGATCGACAGGAAGACGAAGATATTTTATTTTAGTAGGTAATGTGGTGTAGATTAAAGGAAAAGTATCCATTTTAATCCAAGTTGTCTTACCTCCTTTTTTGACATATACATTTAAAATGCTCATTGTAAGCTTATCTTAGTACTTTTAAGCATTTTCTAAAAAAAAAATTTTTTTGAGTTGTAGCTGATCGACAGTACTAAGGAAGACGAAGATATTTTATTTTAGTAGCTAATGTGATGTAGATTAAAGGTAAAGTATCCATTTCAATTCAAGTCGTCTTACCTTCTTTTTTTGACATATACATTTAAAATGTTCATAATAGGCTTATCTTAGTACTTTTAAGCGTTTTAATAAAAAAAATATTTTTGAGTTGTAACTGATTGACAGTACATAGGAAGACGAAGATATTTTATTTTAGTAGGTAATGATGTTTAGATTAAAGGAAAAGTATCCATTTAAATCCAAGTCGTCTTACCTTCTTTTTTGACATATACATTTAAAATGCTCATAATAGGCTTATCTTAGTACTTTTAAGCGTTTTAACAAAAAAAATATTTTTGAGTTGTAGCTGATCGACAGGAAGACGAAGATATTTTATTTTAGTAGGTAATGTGGTGTAGATTAAAGGAAAAGTATCCATTTTAATCCAAGTTGTCTTACCTCCTTTTTTGACATATACATTTAAAATGCTCATTGTAAGCTTATCTTAGTACTTTTAAGCATTTTCTAAAAAAAAAATTTTTTTGAGTTGTAGCTGATCGACAGTACTAAGGAAGACGAAGATATTTTATTTTAGTAGCTAATGTGATGTAGATTAAAGGTAAAGTATCCATTTCAATTCAAGTCGTCTTACCTTCTTTTTTTGACATATACATTTAAAATGTTCATAATAGGCTTATCTTAGTACTTTTAAGCGTTTTAATAAAAAAAATATTTTTGAGTTGTAACTGATTGACAGTACATAGGAAGACGAAGATATTTTATTTTAGTAGGTAATGATGTTTAGATTAAAGGAAAAGTATCCATTTAAATCCAAGTCGTCTTACCTTCTTTTTTGACATATACATTTAAAATGCTCATAATAGGCTTATCTTAGTACTTTTAAGCGTTTTAACAAAAAAAATATTTTTGAGTTGTAGCTGATCGACAGGAAGACGAAGATATTTTATTTTAGTAGGTAATGTGGTGTAGATTAAAGGTAAAGTATCCATTTCAATTCAAGTCGTCTTACCTTCTTTTTTTGACATATACATTTAAAATGTTCATAATAGGCTTATCTTAGTACTTTTAAGCGTTTTAATAAAAAAAATATTTTTGAGTTGTAACTGATTGACAGTACATAGGAAGACGAATGTATTTTATTTTAGTAGGTAATGTGGTTTAGATTAAAGGAAAAGTATCCATTTCAATCCAAGTCGTCTTACATTCTTTTTTGACATATACATTTAAAATAGTCATAATAGACTTATCTTAGTACTTTTAAGCGTTTTAATAAAAAAAATATTTTTGAGTTGTAGCTGATTGACAATACTAAGGAAGACGAATGTATTTTATTTTAGTAGGTAATGTGGTTTAGATTAAAGGAAAAGTATCCATTTCAATCCAAGTCGTCTTACATTCTTTTTTGACATATACATTTAAAATAGTCATAATAGACTTATCTTAGCACTTTTAAGCATTTTAACAAAAAAAAATATTTTTGAGTTGTAGCTGATCGACAGTACTAAGAAAGACGAAGATATTTTATTTTAGTAGGTAAAGAGGTGTAGATTAAAGGAAAAGTATCCATTTCAATCCAAGTCGTCTTACCTCCTTTTTTGACATATACATTTAAAATACTCATAATAGACCTATCTTAGTACTTTTAAGCGTTTTAATAAAAAAAAATATTTTTGATTTGTAGCTGATCGACAGTACATAGGAAGACGAAGATATTTTATTTTAGTAGGTAATGTGGTGTAGATTAAAGGTAAAGTATCCATTTCAATCCAAGTTGTCTTACCTCCTTTTTTGACATATACATTTAAAATGCTCATTTGTAAGCTTATCTTAGTACTTTTAAGCATTTTCTAAAAAACAATATTTTTGAGTTGTAGCTGATCGACAGTACTAAGGAAGACGAAGATATTTTATTTTAGTAGGTAATGATGTGTAGATTAAAGGAAAAGTATTCATTTCAATTCAAGTCGTCTTACCTTCTTTTTTGACATATACATTTAAAATGCTCATAATAGGCTTATCTTACTACTTTTAAGCGTTTTAACAAAAAAAATATTTTTGAGTTGTAGCTGATCGACAGGAAGACGAAGATATTTTATTTTAGTAGGTAATGTGGTGTAGATTAAAGGAAAAGTATCCATTTCAATACAAGTCGTCTTACCTTCTTTTTTGACATATACATTTAAAATACTCATAATAGACTTATCTTAGCACTTTTAAGCATTTTAACAAAAAAAAATATTTTTGAGTTGTAGCTGATCGACAGTACTAAGAAAGACAAAGATATTTTATTTTAGTAGATAATGTGGTGTTGATTAAAGGTAAATCCAAGTCGTCTTACCTTCTTTTTTGACATATACATTTAAAATGCTCATAATAGACTCATCTTAGTACTTTTAAGCGTTTTAACAAAAAAAAATATTTTTGAGTTGTAGCTGATCGACAGTACTAAGGAAGATGAAGATATTTTATTTTAGTAGCTAATGTGGTGTAGATTAAAGGAAAAGTATCCATTTCAATCCAAGTCGTCTTACCTTCTTTTTTGACATATACATTTAAAATGCTCATAATAGGCTTATCTTAGTACTTTTAAGCGTTTTAACAAAAAAAATATTTTTGAGTTGTTGCTGATCGACAGGAAGACGAAGATATTTTATTTTAGTAGGTAATGTGGTGTAGATTAAAGGAAAAGTATCCATTTCAATACAAGTCGTCTTACCTTCTTTTTTGACATATACATTTAAAATACTCATAATAGACTTATCTTAGCACTTTTAAGTGTTTTAACAAAAAAAAATATTTTTGAGTTGTAGCTGATCGACAGTACTACGAAAGACGAAGATATTTTATTTTAGTAGATAATGTGGTGTAGATTAAAGGTAAATCCAAGTCGTCTTACCTTCTTTTTCATTTAAAATGCTCATAATAGACTCATCTTAGTACTTTTAAGCGTTTTAACAAAAAAAAATATTTTTGAGTTGTAGCTGATCGACAGTACTAAGATGAAGATATTTTATTTTAGTAGGTAATGTGGTGTAGATTAAAGGAAAAGTATCCATTTCAATCCAAGTCGTCTTACCTTCTTTTTTGACATATACATTTAAAATGCTCATAATAGGCTTATCTTAGTACTTTTAAGCGTTTTAATAAAAAAAATATTTTTGAGTTGTAGCTGATCGACAGTACTAAGAAAGACGAAGATATTTTATTTTAGTAGGTAAAGAGGTGTAGATTAAAGGAAAAGTATCCATTTCAATCCAAGTCGTCTTACCTCCTTTTTTGACATATACATTTAAAATACTCATAATAGACCTATCTTAGTACTTTTAAGCGTTTTAATAAAAAAAAATATTTTTGATTTGTAGCTGATCGACAGTACATAGGAAGACGAAGATATTTTATTTTAGTAGTTAATGTGGTGTAGATTAAAGGTAAAGTATCCATTTCAATCCAAGTTGTCTTACCTCCTTTTTTGACATATACATTTAAAATGCTCATTTGTAAGCTTATCTTAGTACTTTTAAGCATTTTCTAAAAAAAAATATTTTTGAGTTGTAGCTGATCGACAGTACTAAGGAAGACGAAGATATTTTATTTTAGTAGGTAATGATGTGTAGATTAAAGGAAAAGTATTCATTTCAATCCAAGTCGTCTTACCTTCTTTTTTGACATATACATTTAAAATGCTCATAATAGGCTTATCTTAGTACTTTTAAGCGTTTTAACAAAAAAAATATTTTTGAGTTGTAGCTGATCGACAGGAAGACGAAGATATTTTATTTTAGTAGGTAATGTGGTGTAGATTAAAGGAAAAGTATCCATTTCAATACAAGTCGTCTTACCTTCTTTTTTGACATATACATTTAAAATACTCATAATAGACTTATCTTAGCACTTTTAAGCATTTTAACAAAAAAAAATATTTTTGAGTTGTAGCTGATCGACAGTACTAAGAAAGACAAAGATATTTTATTTTAGTAGATAATGTGGTGTTGATTAAAGGTAAATCCAAGTCGTCTTACCTTCTTTTTTGACATATACATTTAAAATGCTCATAATAGACTCATCTTAGTACTTTTAAGCGTTTTAACAAAAAAAAATATTTTTGAGTTGTAGCTGATCGACAGTACTAAGGAAGACGAAGATATTTTATTTTAGTAGGTAATGTGTTGTAGATTAAAGGAAAAGTATCCATTTCAATCCAAGTCGTCTTACCTCCTTTTTTGACATATACATTTAAAATGCTCATTTGTAAGCTTATCTTAGTACTTTTAAGCATTTTCTAAAAAAAAATATTTTTGAGTTGTAGCTGATCGACAGTACTAAGGAAGACGAAGATATTTTATTTTAGTAGGTAATGATGTGTAGATTAAAGGAAAAGTATTCATTTCAATCCAAGTCGTCTTACCTTCTTTTTTGACATATACATTTAAAATGCTCATAATAGGCTTATCTTAGTACTTTTAAGCGTTTTAACAAAAAAAATATTTTTGAGTTGTAGCTGATCGACAGGAAGACGAAGATATTTTATTTTAGTAGGTAATGTGGTGTAGATTAAAGGAAAAGTATCCATTTCAATACAAGTCGTCTTACCTTCTTTTTTGACATATACATTTAAAATACTCATAATAGACTTATCTTAGCACTTTTAAGCATTTTAACAAAAAAAAATATTTTTGAGTTGTAGCTGATCGACAGTACTAAGAAAGACAAAGATATTTTATTTTAGTAGATAATGTGGTGTTGATTAAAGGTAAATCCAAGTCGTCTTACCTTCTTTTTTGACATATACATTTAAAATGCTCATAATAGACTCATCTTAGTACTTTTAAGCGTTTTAACAAAAAAAAATATTTTTGAGTTGTAGCTGATCGACAGTACTAAGGAAGATGAAGATATTTTATTTTAGTAGCTAATGTGGTGTAGATTAAAGGAAAAGTATCCATTTCAATCCAAGTCGTCTTACCTTCTTTTTTGACATATACATTTAAAATGCTCATAATAGGCTTATCTTAGTACTTTTAAGCGTTTTAACAAAAAAAATATTTTTGAGTTGTTGCTGATCGACAGGAAGACGAAGATATTTTATTTTAGTAGGTAATGTGGTGTAGATTAAAGGAAAAGTATTCATTTCAATACAAGTCGTCTTACCTTCTTTTTTGACATATACATTTAAAATACTCATAATAGACTTATCTTAGCACTTTTAAGTGTTTTAACAAAAAAAAATATTTTTGAGTTGTAGCTGATCGACAGTACTACGAAAGACGAAGATATTTTATTTTAGTAGATAATGTGGTGTAGATTAAAGGTAAATCCAAGTCGTCTTACCTTCTTTTTCATTTAAAATGCTCATAATAGACTCATCTTAGTACTTTTAAGCGTTTTAACAAAAAAAAATATTTTTGAGTTGTAGCTGATCGACAGTACTAAGATGAAGATATTTTATTTTAGTAGGTAATGTGGTGTAGATTAAAGGAAAAGTATCCATTTCAATCCAAGTCGTCTTACCTTCTTTTTTGACATATACATTTAAAATGCTCATAATAGGCTTATCTTAGTACTTTTAAGCGTTTTAATAAAAAAAATATTTTTGAGTTGTAGCTGATCGACAGTACTAAGAAAGACGAAGATATTTTATTTTAGTAGGTAAAGAGGTGTAGATTAAAGGAAAAGTATCCATTTCAATCCAAGTCGTCTTACCTCCTTTTTTGACATATACATTTAAAATACTCATAATAGACCTATCTTAGTACTTTTAAGCGTTTTAATAAAAAAAAATATTTTTGATTTGTAGCTGATCGACAGTACATAGGAAGACGAAGATATTTTATTTTAGTAGTTAATGTGGTGTAGATTAAAGGTAAAGTATCCATTTCAATCCAAGTTGTCTTACCTCCTTTTTTGACATATACATTTAAAATGCTCATTTGTAAGCTTATCTTAGTACTTTTAAGCATTTTCTAAAAAAAAATATTTTTGAGTTGTAGCTGATCGACAGTACTAAGGAAGACGAAGATATTTTATTTTAGTCTGTAATGTGGTGTAGATTAAAGGAAAAGTATCCATTTCAATCCAAGTCGTCTTACCTTCTTTTTTGAAATATACATTTAAAATGCTCATAATAGGCTTATCTTAGTACTTTTAAGCGTTTTAACAAAAACAATATTTTTGAGTTGTAGCTGATCGACAGTACTAAGGAAGACGAAGATATTTTATTTTAGTAGGTAATGATGTGTAGATTAAAGGAAAAGTATTCATTTCAATTCAAGTCGTCTTACCTTCTTTTTTGACATATACATTTAAAATGCTCATAATAGACTCATCTTAGTTCTTTTAAGTGTTTTAACAAAAAAAAATATTTTTGAGTTGTAGCTGATCGACAGTACTAAGAAAGATGAAGATATTTTATTTTAGTAGCTAATGTGGTGTAGATTAAAGGAAAAGTATCCATTTCAATCCAAGTCGTCTTACCTTCTTTTTTGACATATACATTTAAAATACTCATAATAGACTTATCTTAGCACTTTTAAGCATTTTAACAAAAAAAAATATTTTTGAGTTGTAGCTGATCGACAGTACTAAGAAAGACGAAGATATTTTATTTTAGTAGATAATGTGGTGTGGATTAAAGGTAAATCCAAGTCGTCTTACCTTCTTTTTTGACATATACATTTAAAATACTCATAATAGGCTTATCTTAGTACTTTTAAGCGTTTTAACAAAAAAAATATTTTTGAGTTGTTGCTGATCGACAGGAAGACGAAGATATTTTATTTTAGTAGGTAATGTGGTGTAGATTAAAGGAAAAGTATTCATTTCAATCCAAGTCGTCTTACCTTCTTTTTTGACATATACATTTAAAATACTCATAATAGACTTATCTTAGCACTTTTAAGTGTTTTAACAAAAAAAAATATTTTTGAGTTGTAGCTGATCGACAGTACTACGAAAGACGAAGATATTTTATTTTAGTAGATAATGTGGTGTAGATTAAAGGTAAATCCAAGTCGCCTTACCTTCTTTTTCATTTAAAATGCTCATAATAGACTCATCTTAGTACTTTTAAGCGTTTTAACAAAAAAAAATATTTTTGAGTTGTAGCTGATCGACAGTACTAAGATGAAGATATTTTATTTTAGTAGGTAATGTGGTGTAGATTAAAGGAAAAGTATCCATTTCAATCCAAGTCGTCTTACCTTCTTTTTTGACATATACATTTAAAATGCTCATAATAGGCTTATCTTAGTACTTTTAAGCGTTTTAATAAAAAAAATATTTTTGAGTTGTAGCTGATCGACAGTACTAAGGAAGACGAAGATATTTTATTTTAGTAGGTAATGTGATATAAATTAAAGGAAAAGTATCCATTTCAATCCAAGTCGTCTTACCTTCTTTTTTGACATATACATTTAAAATGCTCATAATAGGCTTATCTTAGTACTTTTAAGCGTTTTAACCAAAAAAAATATTTTTGAGTTGTAGCTGATCGACAGTACTAAGAAAGACGAAGATATTTTATTTTAGTAGGTAAAGAGGTGTAGATTAAAGGAAAAGTATCCATTTCAATCCAAGTCGTCTTACCTCCTTTTTTGACATATACATTTAAAATACTCATAATAGACCTATCTTAGTACTTTTAAGCGTTTTAATAAAAAAAAATATTTTTGATTTGTAGCTGATCGACAGTACATAGGAAGACGAAGATATTTTATTTTAGTAGGTAATGTGGTGTAGATTAAAGGTAAAGTATCCATTTCAATCCAAGTTGTCTTACCTCCTTTTTTGACATATACATTTAAAATGCTCATTTGTAAGCTTATCTTAGTACTTTTAAGCATTTTCTAAAAAACAATATTTTTGAGTTGTAGCTGATCGACAGTACTAAGGAAGACGAAGATATTTTATTTTAGTAGGTAATGATGTGTAGATTAAAGGAAAAGTATTCATTTCAATTCAAGTCGTCTTACCTTCTTTTTTGACATATACATTTAAAATGCTCATAATAGGCTTATCTTAGTACTTTTAAGCGTTTTAACAAAAAAAATATTTTTGAGTTGTAGCTGATCGACAGGAAGACGAAGTTATTTTATTTTAGTAGGTAATGTGGTGTAGATTAAAGGAAAAGTATCCATTTCAATACAAGTCGTCTTACCTTCTTTTTTGACATATACATTTAAAATACTCATAATAGACTTATCTTAGCACTTTTAAGCATTTTAACAAAAAAAAATATTTTTGAGTTGTAGCTGATCGACAGTACTAAGAAAGACGAAGATATTTTATTTTAGTAGGTAAAGAGGTGTAGATTAAAGGAAAAGTATCCATTTCAATCCAAGTCGTCTTACCTCCTTTTTTGACATATACATTTAAAATACTCATAATAGACCTATCTTAGTACTTTTAAGCGTTTTAATAAAAAAAAATATTTTTGATTTGTAGCTGATCGACAGTACATAGGAAGACGAAGATATTTTATTTTAGTAGGTAATGTGGTGTAGATTAAAGGTAAAGTATCCATTTCAATCCAAGTTGTCTTACCTCCTTTTTTGACATATACATTTAAAATGCTCATTTGTAAGCTTATCTTAGTACTTTTAAGCATTTTCTAAAAAACAATATTTTTGAGTTGTAGCTGATCGACAGTACTAAGGAAGACGAAGATATTTTATTTTAGTAGGTAATGATGTGTAGATTAAAGGAAAAGTATTCATTTCAATTCAAGTCGTCTTACCTTCTTTTTTGACATATACATTTAAAATGCTCATAATAGGCTTATCTTAGTACTTTTAAGCGTTTTAACAAAAAAAATATTTTTGAGTTGTAGCTGATCGACAGGAAGACGAAGATATTTTATTTTAGTAGGTAATGTGGTGTAGATTAAAGGAAAAGTATCCATTTCAATACAAGTCGTCTTACCTTCTTTTTTGACATATACATTTAAAATACTCATAATAGACTTATCTTAGCACTTTTAAGCATTTTAACAAAAAAAAATATTTTTGAGTTGTAGCTGATCGACAGTACTAAGAAAGACAAAGATATTTTATTTTAGTAGATAATGTGGTGTTGATTAAAGGTAAATCCAAGTCGTCTTACCTTCTTTTTTGACATATACATTTAAAATGCTCATAATAGACTCATCTTAGTACTTTTAAGCGTTTTAACAAAAAAAAATATTTTTGAGTTGTAGCTGATCGACAGTACTAAGGAAGATGAAGATATTTTATTTTAGTAGCTAATGTGGTGTAGATTAAAGGAAAAGTATCCATTTCAATCCAAGTCGTCTTACCTTCTTTTTTGACATATACATTTAAAATGCTCATAATAGGCTTATCTTAGTACTTTTAAGCGTTTTAACAAAAAAAATATTTTTGAGTTGTTGCTGATCGACAGGAAGACGAAGATATTTTATTTTAGTAGGTAATGTGGTGTAGATTAAAGGAAAAGTATTCATTTCAATACAAGTCGTCTTACCTTCTTTTTTGACATATACATTTAAAATACTCATAATAGACTTATCTTAGCACTTTTAAGTGTTTTAACAAAAAAAAATATTTTTGAGTTGTAGCTGATCGACAGTACTACGAAAGACGAAGATATTTTATTTTAGTAGATAATGTGGTGTAGATTAAAGGTAAATCCAAGTCGTCTTACCTTCTTTTTCATTTAAAATGCTCATAATAGACTCATCTTAGTACTTTTAAGCGTTTTAACAAAAAAAAATATTTTTGAGTTGTAGCTGATCGACAGTACTAAGATGAAGATATTTTATTTTAGTAGGTAATGTGGTGTAGATTAAAGGAAAAGTATCCATTTCAATCCAAGTCGTCTTACCTTCTTTTTTGACATATACATTTAAAATGCTCATAATAGGCTTATCTTAGTACTTTTAAGCGTTTTAATAAAAAAAATATTTTTGAGTTGTAGCTGATCGACAGTACTAAGAAAGACGAAGATATTTTATTTTAGTAGGTAAAGAGGTGTAGATTAAAGGAAAAGTATCCATTTCAATCCAAGTCGTCTTACCTCCTTTTTTGACATATACATTTAAAATGCTCATAATAGGCTTATCTTAGTACTTTTAAGCGTTTTAACCAAAAAAAATATTTTTGAGTTGTAGCTGATCGACAGTACTAAGGAAGACGAAGATATTTTATTTTAGTAGGTAATGATGTGTAGATTAAAGGAAAAGTATTCATTTCAATTCAAGTCGTCTTACCTTCTTTTTTGAAATATACATTTAAAATACTCATAATAGGCTTATCTTAGTACTTTTAAGCGTTTTAACAAAAAAAAAATTTTTTTGAGTTGTAGCTGATCGACAGTACTAAGAAAGATGAAGATATTTTATTTTAGTAGCTAATGTGGTGTAGATTAAAGGAAAAGTATCCATTTCAATCCAAGTCGTCTTACCTCCTTTTTTGACATATACATTTAAAATACTCATAATAGACTTATCTTATTACTTTTAAGCGTTTTCTAAAAAAAAATATTTTTGAGTTGTAGCTGATCGACAGTACTAATGAAGACGAAGATATTTTATTTTAGTAGGTAATGTGGTGTAGATTAAAGGAAAAGTATCCATTTCAATCCAAGTCGTCTTACCTTCTTTTTTGACATATACATTTAAAATGCTCATAATAGTACTTTTAAGCGTTTTAACAAAAAAAAAATATTTTTGAGTTGTAGCTGATCGACAGTACTAAGAAAGATGAAGATATTTTATTTTAGTAGGTAATGTGGTGTAGATTAAAGGAAAAGTATTCATTTCAATACAAGTCGTCTTACCTTCTTTTTTGACATATACATTTAAAATACTCATAATAGACTTATCTTAGCACTTTTAAGTGTTTTAACAAAAAAAAATATTTTTGAGTTGTAGCTGATCGACAGTACTACGAAAGACGAAGATATTTTATTTTAGTAGATAATGTGGTGTAGATTAAAGGTAAATCCAAGTCGTCTTACCTTCTTTTTCATTTAAAATGCTCATAATAGACTCATCTTAGTACTTTTAAGCGTTTTAACAAAAAAAAATATTTTTGAGTTGTAGCTGATCGACAGTACTAAGATGAAGATATTTTATTTTAGTAGGTAATGTGGTGTAGATTAAAGGAAAAGTATCCATTTCAATCCAAGTCGTCTTACCTTCTTTTTTGACATATACATTTAAAATGCTCATAATAGGCTTATCTTAGTACTTTTAAGCGTTTTAATAAAAAAAATATTTTTGAGTTGTAGCTGATCGACAGTACTAAGAAAGACGAAGATATTTTATTTTAGTAGGTAAAGAGGTGTAGATTAAAGGAAAAGTATCCATTTCAATCCAAGTCGTCTTACCTCCTTTTTTGACATATACATTTAAAATGCTCATAATAGGCTTATCTTAGTACTTTTAAGCGTTTTAACCAAAAAAAATATTTTTGAGTTGTAGCTGATCGACAGTACTAAGGAAGACGAAGATATTTTATTTTAGTAGGTAATGATGTGTAGATTAAAGGAAAAGTATTCATTTCAATTCAAGTCGTCTTACCTTCTTTTTTGAAATATACATTTAAAATACTCATAATAGGCTTATCTTAGTACTTTTAAGCGTTTTAACAAAAAAAAAATTTTTTTGAGTTGTAGCTGATCGACAGTACTAAGAAAGATGAAGATATTTTATTTTAGTAGCTAATGTGGTGTAGATTAAAGGAAAAGTATCCATTTCAATCCAAGTCGTCTTACCTCCTTTTTTGACATATACATTTAAAATACTCATAATAGACTTATCTTATTACTTTTAAGCGTTTTCTAAAAAAAAATATTTTTGAGTTGTAGCTGATCGACAGTACTAATGAAGACGAAGATATTTTATTTTAGTAGGTAATGTGGTGTAGATTAAAGGAAAAGTATCCATTTCAATCCAAGTCGTCTTACCTTCTTTTTTGACATATACATTTAAAATGCTCATAATAGTACTTTTAAGCGTTTTAACAAAAAAAAAATATTTTTGAGTTGTAGCTGATCGACAGTACTAAGAAAGATGAAGATATTTTATTTTAGTAGGTAATGTGGTGTAGATTAAAGGAAAAGTATTCATTTCAATACAAGTCGTCTTACCTTCTTTTTTGACATATACATTTAAAATACTCATAATAGACTTATCTTAGCACTTTTAAGTGTTTTAACAAAAAAAAATATTTTTGAGTTGTAGCTGATCGACAGTACTACGAAAGACGAAGATATTTTATTTTAGTAGATAATGTGGTGTAGATTAAAGGTAAATCCAAGTCGTCTTACCTTCTTTTTCATTTAAAATGCTCATAATAGACTCATCTTAGTACTTTTAAGCGTTTTAACAAAAAAAAATATTTTTGAGTTGTAGCTGATCGACAGTACTAAGATGAAGATATTTTATTTTAGTAGGTAATGTGGTGTAGATTAAAGGAAAAGTATCCATTTCAATCCAAGTCGTCTTACCTTCTTTTTTGACATATACATTTAAAATGCTCATAATAGGCTTATCTTAGTACTTTTAAGCGTTTTAATAAAAAAAATATTTTTGAGTTGTAGCTGATCGACAGTACTAAGAAAGACGAAGATATTTTATTTTAGTAGGTAAAGAGGTGTAGATTAAAGGAAAAGTATCCATTTCAATCCAAGTCGTCTTACCTCCTTTTTTGACATATACATTTAAAATGCTCATAATAGGCTTATCTTAGTACTTTTAAGCGTTTTAACCAAAAAAAATATTTTTGAGTTGTAGCTGATCGACAGTACTAAGGAAGACGAAGATATTTTATTTTAGTAGGTAATGATGTGTAGATTAAAGGAAAAGTATTCATTTCAATTCAAGTCGTCTTACCTTCTTTTTTGAAATATACATTTAAAATACTCATAATAGGCTTATCTTAGTACTTTTAAGCGTTTTAACAAAAAAAAAATTTTTTTGAGTTGTAGCTGATCGACAGTACTAAGAAAGATGAAGATATTTTATTTTAGTAGCTAATGTGGTGTAGATTAAAGGAAAAGTATCCATTTCAATCCAAGTCGTCTTACCTCCTTTTTTGACATATACATTTAAAATACTCATAATAGACTTATCTTATTACTTTTAAGCGTTTTCTAAAAAAAAATATTTTTGAGTTGTAGCTGATCGACAGTACTAATGAAGACGAAGATATTTTATTTTAGTAGGTAATGTGGTGTAGATTAAAGGAAAAGTATCCATTTCAATCCAAGTCGTCTTACCTTCTTTTTTGACATATACATTTAAAATGCTCATAATAGTACTTTTAAGCGTTTTAACAAAAAAAAAATATTTTTGAGTTGTAGCTGATCGACAGTACTAAGAAAGATGAAGATATTTTATTTTAGTAGGTAATGTGGTGTAGATTAAAGGAAAAGTATCCATTTCAATCCAAGTCGTCTTACCTTCTTTTTTGACATATACATTTAAAATGCTCATAATAGGCTTATCTTAGTACTTTTAAGCGTTTTAACAAAAAAATATTTTTGAGTTGTAGCTGATTGACAGGAAGACGAAGATATTTTATTTTAGTAGGTAATGTGGTGTTGATTAAAGGAAAAGTATTCATTTCAATCCAAGTCGTCTTACCTTCTTTTTTGACATATACATTTAAAATACTCATAATAGACTTATCTTAGCACTTTTAAGCGTTTTAACAAAAAAAAAAAATTTTTGAGTTGTAGCTGATCGACAGTACTAAGGAAGACGAAGATATTTTATTTTAGTAGGTAATGTGATATAGATTAAAGGAAAAGTATCCATTTCAATCCAAGTCGTCTTACCTTCTTTTTTGACATATACATTTAAAATGCTCATAATAGGCTTATCTTAGTACTTTTAAGCGTTTTAACAAAAAAAATATTTTTGAGTTGTAGCTGATCGACAGTACTAAGGAAGACGAAGATATTTTATTTTAGTAGGTAATGTGGTGTAGATTAAAGGAAAAGTTACCATTTCAATCCAAGTCATCTTACCTTCTTTTTTGACATATACATTTAAAATGCTCATAATAGGCTTATCTTAGTACTTTTAAGCGTTTTAACAAAAACAATATTTTTGAGTTGTAGCTGATCGACAGTACTAAGGAAGACGAAGATATTTTATTTTAGTAGGTAATGATGTGTAGATTAAAGGAAAAGTATTCATTTCAAGTCATCTTACCTTCTTTTTTTACATATACAACTCATAATAGACTTATCTTAGTATTTTTAAGCGTTTTAACGAAAAAAAATATTTTTGAGTTGTAGCTGATCGACAGTACTAAGAAAGATGAAGATATTTTATTTTAGTAGGTAATGTGGTATAGATTAAAGGAAAAGTATCCATTTCAATCCAAGTTGTCTTACCTCCTTTTTTGACATATACATTTAAAATACTCATAATAGACTTATCTTATTACTTTTAAGCGTTTTCTAAAAAAAAATATTTTTGAGTTGTAGCTGATCGACAGTACTAAGGAAGACGAAGATATTTTATTTTAGTAGGTAATGTGGTGTAGATTAAAGGAAAAGTATCCATTTCAATACAAGTCGTCTTACCTACTTTTTTGACATATACATTTAAAATGCTCATAATAGTACTTTTAAGCGTTTTCTAAAAAAAATATTTTTGAGTTGTAGCTGATCGACAGTATTAAGAAGACGAAGATATTTTATTTTAGTAGGTAATGTGGTGTAGGCTTTCCAAAATAGCTTAGCTTACCTAAATTAACAATTTTAGCAATACAGATGTACCTAGTTCACCAGTATGTGTATGAAGAAGCTCGTGATGACATTCTTGATTCTGATCATAGGTATGACTCTATGTGATGAAGAGATGAAAAGGCTATGCTCTGCAGTCTCTGTAATTGTAAAGAAGCTATACCAAAGAAGAATATAAAGTTAAGAATATTCAATGGAATAACACATTTCAGAAATTGCTTGCAATGAAGTTACTTTAGATGCTGAAAGGTTATATAACTAAATTTGGCATATAGGCTAGCATGTTCCTTATTGATCTGCATGTTTAACCATGGGTGGGTGGAGGGGGCATTTCTCCCATGCTTCCTATGCCTATGTGAATTCACGCAGTCTTCTCAAAAGTATTATAACGTAATGATGTTTATTAATATAGCTAATCTTCACTAGCTACTGAAGTTAGTTTTGATTTGAATTTTTTTTTTGAGTCTAGAAACTTTTGGGGTAGGTGCAAATTCCTTTATCTCCTCATGTAATCCATACCTACATAATGATAATTGAGAGAGCTTATAAAATAAAAGAGGAAAGGAAGGTGGGGAGGTGCCCCCACACTCTACCTATAGAGTCTACAGGCCAGCTAGATACACATCTGGTTCCACGCCCCTCTAAACACACCCAGGGTCTTCACACACCCCTTCTACTGGGCCACAAGGGGGGTTCCCTCCCTCTTTTTCTGAGAGGTCTACAGGCTAGACACACCTCCACACCCACACACACACCCCTAACTCCCTAGCTCACATGGGGGTTAAGCTGGACACACCCAGGGTCTCCACACACCCTTCTAGCGGGCCACAAGGGGGAAACTTCCCCCTCCTCCTTCTGAGAGGTCTACAGGATCTAGACACACCTCCAAATCTCTCTCACACACACACCCCTTAACTCTCTATGTCAAGTGGGGGTTCAGCTGGACACACCTCCACTCCCACACCCCTCTGGACACATTCAGGGTCTCCACATCCTGTTCAAGGTTTCCACATTTTATCTGCGGCTTTGTATTTTTGGATAGTAGACTGTTCACCTGGTGATAGGCAGAAATCCATAAACTCTTCTCTAAGTTTGTCTAAGGAAGAAGACTCTGCTAAGCCAAGTTGAGGAAAGCATTTGGACAGAGTTTTCACTGTGCTGAATTCGTAAGCACATGTAGATTCAGGATTAATAATCCCCAAATCAGGGAGTCTCCAAAAGGAAATGTTTTTAATATCCTTTGAATTGTTGCTACACAAAAGTTATGTACAGCTGTATAGAAGGGCTTAATGTCATGCTCCCCGTCCATCTGTGCAATGAGAGCCCAGGTATTTTCAACAACCCCTAAATTTTTGTCAGAAAGCTGGCCACTCATCGATAGACTAAGAGTGCTGAGGTTATCTTTGGCTGCTTTAATTACATCAGCTTTCAACAAATTTGATGAATATAGACAAACTAATCTGCTCATTTCACTGTATAATTGACAGGTAGTGTTTTCTGTAGACTTTTGAAATATTTTGTTAAATTTATCCTTTGAAGGCAATATATACAATAAGAAGGAAAGAATTAGTTTAGTTAAAGGGTTTCTAATCTGTCTATAATGCTTTGTACTTTGCTTGTCTCAGACTCATCACAAGAAAAGAAATACAACCTTAAACTGAGAAATATACCTATCTACACAGCGGAGAAGACTCAACCTTCTGGTAGTACAATGCTTCAAGATTCTTTCTGGCTCAGTAGTAAAGAAAGAACGCCAGTTATCAGCAAATTCTTGTTTTCGTTTGCTACTATGAAAAAAAAAAATAGAAGACATCGACAAAAAATTGATCATTGTCAACTGGAAGGGTCTTCGTGCCAGCTTTAATGGTTAAATCAGCTAAGTGACATATACAACCAACACCATACAACTTTGGACACTCCCTTTTTATTAACTTTTGGACACCAGATCTTGTCCCCTTCATTATGTTGTTAGTATGAAACATAAAGGCAATGCACTTCTCAAAATCTAACCCTTTCTCAGACAAAGAATGCTTCAAAGCATCAAAAAAACTCCTAGCAGTGCCAACGTTAACAACAGGCATGTCTAAGAATCTTGTTCTGACATCTCCAACATCATGGTCAAGGATCATGATAAGATTTACTGAAAATGGATCACTTCTTTTCAGGTTTTCGAACATCTTGTTAGAATAATGAGGTGTTATTGCTCCCTAATGATTGCTGTAGTCTTTTCACATCCTAATCCATATCCTAATCCATATCCTAATCCATATCCTAATCCATATCCTAATCCACATCCTAGTATTCACTAAAAGTGCATGCATTAGGTAAAGAGTCACTACACCAAACAGAGAATGTGGTGTGTCATCTACAGGATGCTATGTTCTGATGTTACACTTATAAGTTAGTAGCCACTTAGATTTATCCATCTTGAGTAATATAAACTATTGGTGTATTAGCTAACTGGTCTATAAGTTATAGCTAGTGATTCATTTCTTGAATTATGGATAGGCTTCATGATATTATACTTACTGAATAAGTTCTCTCTTCCTAGATAGCTAAACCAATCGGTAACTACAAGTATTGTGAGAGAAATAGGTTGTGGGGAAACAACCTTAGGCCAAAGTTGGTATAACTCTATTAAAAATACCGGCCAATAGTTAGGGGTCAAATTGAATCCCCCTTTGTGATCTGGATACTTGTTTACATGTGTCCAAGTTGGTTTCTTGTCAGTTTCAATCTATTACCAACAGTCATCAAGTGAATTACAACAGTCATTTTTTGTTAGTTCCCTTTGTTGTTAGAAAACAAGAGAATAACTATTGCTTGAACTCCAGCATAGAAACCTCTTTAATCAAAAAGTTTGTTTTGTTTTGTTTTTAATTAATCTATCTATAGACTACAGTTGGAAATGAAGAAAGCTGGTCCAGATGATGAGATTTATGGAGTTGCTAGGAGCTGGTGCACTGATTCAAGCATGATCCTGAGGCTGAAGTGGTAGTAGCTTATGTGAGAAGGTAAAGATTATTGTAACTAATCTAATGTGGATGTTGATCTACCAGAATCTGACAATGTTTCTGAACTGGAGTACTATAGTACCACATGTTCTGAACTAGAATATGCTACATCTGTAAACATATCTATTGCATACTATTATCTAATTATTTATTAAAATATCACAATGAGTTGGTTAAAGGCTAGACAAAAATTTCCTACTGATCACTCTTATTACATGAAGTCTTTGGGCCTGAAATAAAGATATATCTACTTCTTCCAACTGCCATTTATCATGCTACAGAAAGGTCTTCCTATATAGACCAGCCTCTCTATGAGATCAGGTTTAAATTCTGTCATGGACTCGTTGAATGGAATCAAGTTAGAGGAAGAAGATTCTTGGAAATGAAGGGAATGTAGGGGTGAATGAGGTCATAATGCAAAGAAGTATACAAACTAGAGATGGATAATGACAGTCAAGAGTTATTTATTAACAACTAGTGATAATAATTGAGTTGTACTACATTCCTTCTCCCTATATGTCCTGTTGAGTGTGATGGGAAGTTGACGATAAGTACAAACATTGAATATACAATAGGTAGCTAGTAATCTTCTAAATATCTTCTCCCTACATAATCCTGATCAGACATTTTGAGGTGCCATCATGCTGCCACCATGCACGTAATAATAATGTAAGGAGAGGGAAGTGCTTTGTTTTGAAGTACACTAATTGTATTTAATTACGTCAACTGTCCATCTCACTCAACCAGAGGGAATGGTTGAATTGTGCTAGTGGTATTCATAATCATAATTATTCAGTCATTACAAGATGTTAATCTTCACTGTCTATTTATACTTAGTTCCAAGTCTCTATGTCTCTCTAGTTTATATACGTTTTTGCATTGTGACCTCATCCAATACATATGGAGATTTTATATATAGCCACCAACCACCCAGCACTATGAATAAACTAACCTGATACTCTGTGTTTAGTGGCTATTAATCTTGCACATGCTATATTGGCTCCTCCAAGCCTCTGAGCTACAGCAATGACGAGAGATTTCCAAGTAGGATCTCCAAATCTCTCGGTGTTGTAATTCCTATTCAACCACTCAGTGATCATGTCACTCGTTCCCTTTGAGAAAGACTCTGGGTTTAGACAACGAATCCCTTTCATAACATCAGGTCTTATATGTAGCATAATGCCTATTTCGTAGAAATGTGATTCTATACAGGTTCAAGCTCAGTTAGCACATCTGCAAGATCATCTATATCTGGAGTAAAATTAATAATGAATATTAGGAATAGGCAATAATGATTTAGCTAAATTATCTATCTACTGTATATACTAGCAGTGGCATAATAATACAGTTCAATTATTATTGACATGATTCCATCTAGGAATTGACTTCCTGGGAAGAATTTAAGTGGGATATGCTCCAGGATCAGATATGTGACCACACAGCATCTCAAGGTCACCATCAAAGGGTGTCTAGAGGTATGCTCCCCCAAGCAGATGTCTAAAATAAATTCAAGTGTATTTAAGGCATTAGTGATGTGGCCTCTGCACTCCCACCTCCACATCACAGATAAATTCCACATTATTATGCTTAAGAACTCTCAACTGGACAAAAAATGTACAAAACAAACAAACAAACAAAAAAAAAACCAGTCTACTTTGAACAGACAGTTATAAATAGTATAAGACTGACTGCTAAAACAAGTTGTAGCTATAATAGTAAGAGACTAACTCTATGTACAATGATAACTAACTTGAAAGATTAAAAAGAGATACATACTGTAGGCATTTTGATCTTACAAGTAGAAATGGCATTTAAAAAATTTTTTTGAAGGACTCTTGAAGAGAAGCTTCTCCACACCTATTTCTACAAGCTTACTGCTTTATGTATTTTCAAGGATGACTAACAAATCAATATAGCTGAATACATTATCAAGGTCAGTAGTTATTTTATATCACCCATACAAAGAGGAATCCAAGCCAAGAACCACCTGGAATATGTGTCTGGAATATGCTAGAGAGTTAGAAGTAAAAATGATTTCCAGCAAGATAAGTGATGCAGCTACAGTAGATCGAGAACTCTAGACAAACAGATTCTTTCTATTTTACACTTGCCATGTAAATTTAGCTGTCTCATTCTTATTAGTTGGCCAAATGACCATGGAGCATTTCTTAGCATTTTCTACTAGCAATGTACATTGCATTTCATGCACATTCTGATTAGAATCAAGATTTTGTTGATGGTTTGAGGTTCGACATGCTTAAACAAGTAGGTAAAGGTTGGCAACAACAAACTAATGCAGCTAACCCAAACAGCCATAAAATTATAATACTGTACACATAATTATATTCCATCGACATACCTAAGGGAGTAGTGTCTACATCAGCACCTATAAAATATTACACCAATAAAATTAATTATTCCATAATAATATCAAACATCTCATACTGGAGGACCACCCCCCATCTCCCAGTGACAACTATGCGGTTATACTCCTCCACCAGGAGCCAACCAGTTTCTCATAAAATGGTATATCCGAAAATATTAATTAAATTAATCATACCTCCCTCAACAAAAGTTTATGTGGTTATACTCCTCCACCAGAAGCTAACCACTTACCAGCTTCTTGTAAGAATAGCATTATTATGACTTATACCATAACATTCACTTTCCTTATTTTTAGTGATTAGACCTATTCATGATCTAATTTTAATATTTAGGTGACGACAAAATCATTAATTCCAGCTTTTTCAAGCCACTAATTATTGGTTCATTTTTTATTTTTTTTTGCTGAGTTTTGAATAAATGTCTATTGGGCAAGCAAGGACCTGGCTTTGGTATCTTACAAAAACCAGAAATCTGATCTTTTGAAAGTTACACATGTGGGCTCGTGAGTGAATTATTAACTTTATTCCTGTGCTGTTAATTTATTGATCTAATCATACGCACAAAACTCAGTAAAATAAGGGACCGCTGATATTTACAACCATTATTAAACACACAAGTGTTCCATAAACAGCTCCTTTAGATTTGGAAGGAGAAAACAAGATTGGTAGCTAGGTCTGTTACATAAGATCTTACAAAGGATTTATAGGACACTACTCACCAATATCCTCATCCCCATTCCTTGGTCCAGGATTTAATTCCACGTCTCCTGATAATACCAGTAGTAACTGAGATAATTTTGCTCCATATCCATCATAACTAGATGCAGAAAGGATAAAGTCTTGAATACAGTTAAAACCATCTCCGATAGTTTCCAACACACTGTTGGTTAAACGATTTGCAAAATAAGATTTTACATCAGTGCTCTTGCGGGTAGATTTTGGACTATAAAACTTTACTCTGTGGTAGAGGGAGGCTTTCCTTCGCCTCCAGAAGAAGTGGATGACACAGAGAATGACCACCATACCAAAAAAGGCCAGCCCAGTAAGGGGAAGAGATGTGTCCTCCTCTAACTCCAGGCTGGTAGTAAAGGAACGTCTCATCTCCCAGTGAGTCTTTCTATGCAGGTAGCGGTCAGTGAGCATAGCGTGACAGTGTGAGGAATAGAATTTACGAGTCATTATCTGCACATAAGAACATTTAATTAGCTTCATGGATGGCCTATCTTTTCATGTGTTAGAGGCCAGCAAAGGAAATGAAGTGAGAAGGAATGTCCTCGACATATTTTCATTATAGCCATGAGGATTCTGGCAAAGAAGTAAAGTGGATTTGATGGATATTTTGTTCTTATGAGTGAAAATGATTGGCTATAATAAAGGATGCTTTTGACTCTATTATGAGTGCACAGAAAATTTATCCATTTAACAATTATTGAGAGTACTCTACATAGTAGCTCATAGGCTCCAACTTTTTGAAAACTAGTTCCAGGACACTGGCCACACACCCCAATCACGCCCAAATCATAGCTAACCCCAACCAAACCACACCATCAAAAACCACACCCATTAAGCATAACAAAAAAATCAATAGTCCTTCTCTGAGTCTACATTTGATGATAGCAAGCCTGTCAAAAAAAGATGCTGACTGTGCATGCATGCACTATAGCTACTACAATGTACTCTAGTCATAGAACAACAACAACTAGATCTACACTACAGATCTAGTAGTAGTTTTCATAGCTATTGCAGTCAGTGTCTATAGACATAGTATAGAAGTACTTAACTCTACTACTCCAGCGTCCAGGACAAATGGCAGGTGAATCCAGGACACAGGACAATGTCAACAAATCCAGGACTGTCCTGGACATTCCAGGACGGTTGGAGCCTCTGGTAGCTATATATCTATAGCTGAAACACTTAATACTATATCTACTGCACTGCAATATCTACAAGTAGCCAGTATTCATAACTAACTCTGTCAACTAACCACACACTAAATATGTCATGGTAATTAACATACCAAGCTAGCTATATCTGTTACTCACAAAAATCTTTCAAAAAATTTATCATGGAGTTGGCTAATTTTTTTCATAGGTAGTTGGAATGTTGGATTTGGTAAAGTAGTGACCAATTCTTTTTGAGCTTGTCTTATGAAGGAAAGAGAATATATTTTGTATAGATCCTAGCTAGTGGTGGAGTATGCATAAACTTTAGTCTAAATATTAACAGATATGTATATAGCTATAATCTGGACATTTAACAGTGGCAAAGATGACTTCTTTCATATTACTGCTATGGGAAAATCCTTGCCATTTCTGCATAGTACTCTCTGATAGACTTTAGAGATGTGACTATAATGGTTATATTCATTGACTCCTTGAGGTTGGACAGGATGTATCTAATCACTGGACTGGACTACTGGATCACTGGACTGGACTGGACTACTGGACTGACCTTTGACCTACAAGAAAGTTTTTTAAGTAGTTGTATATCCTATATCCACTGTTCAATGCTATCAATCTTTGGTCCAAAGGAGTCCTGATGGGCTTAAATTAAAAAAAAAAAAAAAAAAAAAAAAAAAAAAAAAAAAAAAAAAAAAAAAAAAAAAAAAAAAAAAAAAAAAACTAAGCAATAGGTCTAGGCAATTTTTCTATGTCCACTGGATGTAGCTGTGCTTACAGCTCAGGGACGTCTACAAGAATCTAGTTACTAACCTGAATTTTCTCTTGGGAAAAATTTTTATGGGTGATCCATCCACTTCCATGGGCAGTAAATCATCTTCAGAGTCAGACACCACAATGGGATCTGCACGGCTACGCCCGACCTAAACATAAGATATAGACAAAGCTTTCTAAAGTTGAAATAAGACTACACCCGACCTAAACATTAAAAGGAAGACATAGACAAGCTTTCGGCCAAACAGCTAAGGTAAAAAAAAACAAACACACCTTAGCTCTGGCAGCCATTGCCACGATGTCATGAGTATTTAGTGCGCATGCGTAGGTCAAAGGTCAGTCCAGTAGTCCAGTCCAGTCCAGCGATTAGATACACCCGGTTGGACAATGTCCCTCACCACACAAAATTATTATGCTATAATGTTGTAAGAAGCATGTGTAACTACACTTTGTAGAGTAAATTCAAGAAATGCTTATAGAGACTGTAGGGTGCTTTGTGAGGTGAAAGATTAAATAATACTTTTTATAAGTATAGCCAGCCATAAGTAAAAAGGTACCATTATATGTCACTATGAGAGGCAAATTAAATCAAAACATTATTTTTATGAAAGTACACAGTGGCTAGTTTATAGGACTCAGTCCACTTAGTTGCTTTCCCATATAATTAGACACATCAAAACTAATAGAGAATCTGATCCTCCACCACAAGGATCAAGATAAGACTGTGCAGAGATTTTCCCAAAAGACCTCACATCAAGTCCCCTATAATCCCCCCTCCCCCCTCTAATCCTACCTCTAATCCCCCCTCCCCTCCTCCCCCTTTCCAGAGGAGAAGACAAGGTTTAAGGTTATAATAGAGTTTCCTCATTAACTATTCATGAGAAGTTCATTAATTTTTATGTCATAGGCCAATATTTTGTAGCAAGCAATCAATCTTAATACATCATACTTTCAATCCTTACTAATACAGTAGGCAAACACAAACAGTAATGACTTTCTGCCATATACTAACAGATCTTCACTTCCTTAGGGATTATACTGGCTCCTCAACCAAAAGGTAGGGCAAAAATCAACTAACGTTACAAGGTCCGCCCCCTCCTTGCTTCAGGATATAGCCTCACCAGATTTTCTCGCGGTCAGCCTACCTCCGGAGTCAGTAAAGCCTCGGTCAGAGATATTTTTCTCTGGATTGCTCAAGCAGATCGTTACCAATGCAAAAAGTAAGGTAAGCTAAATTTCCACCTCCAATAAATTTCAGCCACACTATGACCTTTGACCTGTTCACGCCCTTTGCGCATACACTTGCGCATGCGCGTACCTCTTTCCTAAGGAAGGTGGAGGCTACAGAAGATCCTAGTGAAGAAACTCCTGGGAAGAGATTATGACAGTGTAAAACATTTAGAAGCTCCTAGTGAAGAAACTCCTGGAAATAGATTATAATTTTACTCTATAGATGAACTTAAGATTATTCATATCCACCAAAAAAAAAAAGGTTGCTGATTTTTTGCTGACCAAAAACATTTTTATTAGCTACAATGAGTATTAAATTTCCAAGTGGTGGTAATTCAGATTTCAGTTTATTGGTATATTATATAGAATGACATGCATTGGATGTCTTGCTATCAGAAATAAGAAACTGTTATATATACCATTATTATATCTAATTAAAATTGCAGTTTATGATCAGAGTAATGGCAAAAGTTGAAAAAAATTACATATGATGAAGGTGTCCTCATTTCACGGGTTGGGTTCCACTGTAGCTATATATAAAGGTGTCTGAATATTTGTTTTAGCTAGACATGGTGGAACAGTGCAAACTCCCATATGGAGAGGTACCGCTACCCACTACTCAACTCCATCCATACCTAGTGTCAAGTGAAGGCAATATTGAAGGTACAAAGGAATCACAGGTCAGGAGTTTAAATTCCACCTCAAAAAAATATTTTTGATCACCTAGCTTGTTAACAGCATCCAAACAGTATCCTATAGTAGTATCCACAAAGTAAAGTATCCTTTAATATTATTGATGATTTCAAAACAATATCTTATCATAGCCTATAGTAATATCCTATTATTAATACTCTTAGTGCAGTGCTGTATTCGAATTTGCTCTGGGGACATACAGCCCACATCCCAACCACACCAAATAATTACGTCTATAAAGAGTGTGTCATCGATAAATGTAACTATACTAGTTAGGTTGGACAGATTTTTGGAGGTAGCTTTATTGCATTCTGTGAGCATTTCCTTAGTGAAGGTTGACTCATAGCAGCACTGTAAGTGGTTAAACTTCACTGTCTGCACTCTTTGAGATCCTAACAGTTGATTTTTTCAGCCTTTGAACCAATGTGCTCTGGCCTATTGGGGCAAATGAGTACCCCTTTGGGGACCTGGGAACAAAGTTTCAAGTTAGGGGACCATCCCCGAAGTTTAGATATAGCTGGCATCTATGAATTCTCTATGTACTCTCAGTGCAGTGCTGTACAGTGCAGTGCTGTTCTCTATGTACTCTCAGTGCAGTGCTGTACTCATTGCAACATGTCACTCTATTAATGTTTACAATGTGAAGGTGATTTTAGTGATGGTGAACAGTTCTACCAACCGACCCATTGATGCTCTAGACTAGGACCTTGAAGATAAAGGAGCTCTTGAAGGAAGAACTGGTTCAGAGTGGCTTCTCGGTCTCAGCTATCACAGCTCAGATGACAGAACCACACCCAGAGAAGGAGGAGGACCAGGGTGAGTCTTAGTTAATATGGGCAATGAATTAGCTAGTGTAATGAAAGTGGGTGGGATTTAAAGGGGGCTAGGCCAAGGTGGGGTTATTAGGGAAGATGTGATAGGAGAACTCGAGAGATAATTGTGTTGCTCCTGGTTACTCCAGTTGCCATCATAGTGGGAGTCCTCATATATAAAATAAGGAAAGAACAGGTGACAATATAGTGACAAAATACCAATATGCTGTGTAGTGGTTATTTCATCATCTTTTGGTTGGCAGTATTATATTTTCATATACCACAGCTACATATAGGTAATCTTATAGCTCATAGCCTAACAATAATTAATATACCACAAAATACACTAACAATCTAACAACACTAATATTAAGCTTACGACTAATCTTACTCTATGTTGACCAGCTAACTTACAGCACTTAGGGGTGGGGGTGAGTTTATTTCACATTTAGCCCAAACTTGGGTCAACCATACTTAAAATTGTCAGCAATTTACCCATCACTTCTCTAACTTGAAATTATGTGCACCACAAAACTAAAAACACTTGCTTCATAGTTATTATTATTTACTGAGGAATGATTATCTATATGAAACTTTTGAGATATAATAATTCAAAAATTTATCTAAGTGTATATTTAGTTAATCTGAAAATATAATAAGACTTGAATATTCATCAACATGGTCAATATGATGGGGTACCAGTTCTTCATTATCACGTAATTTATTTGACAGTTTAGTTACTTTACTTACAAGGTACCTTGATACTTTTTTTGGTACAATGTTATAAGCAAGAACCAGAAATCCGTATGTTGGTGGAATTAAATACAGGAGTATCATAACCCATACAAACCAATTTTCAAAGTTACTTTCATAAACGGTTACAGATGGCAGTTTCAAGAATTTTTATGATTCCAATCACAGAAAAGAGGACTGCATTGATGACATTGTGTAGGTAGACTTTGTATGGCTGAATCAACCCAATAAGCACAGCCATAGTGAAGTATAGGATAGAAATCAGAGAGAAATAATCAGGACCCAAAGCTAGTTCCAGTAGCAGCACATTAATTATCCTAAGATATAAATAGATGATTGCAAAATATCTACAGTTTTTTGGTTTGGTTTTGTAGCTTTTATAAAAAGTATCCATAACAATGTGTATACTTTGGAGTTTTGTTCCATATCTGTTAAGACACTTTTGGAAACATTGACACTGGTATAAGCTCAAGATGACGAGTGGGAGAATACTGAAAGTTAATGACATTACTAATGCCAAAATTGAATATGGCAGATGTTCAATTCCAAAATATTTCCAATTTCCATTATAATACACCACTCTTTCTTTCATTTCCCCATCTTTATCTAACAGTGAAGTTTGCAGCAGAAGGTCAATGCTAGTATTTAACACTTTCACATACGATAAAATTAACATTGTAATGAACACATCTATTAAAGTGTTGTGGAAATCACATACTTTGCGACGTTGGTGAAGTACTCGTTGCAATGGTGCCCGGCAGCAAAGTGTATATTTATCATACACAGATACTATTGCATAAGTTATTAATATAAGGACAATGGGATAAAGAGCTACCATGTAGTCCAAGGATATAGCAGTTAGCATTGGCATATCCGGATAAAGACAGAAAGGTTGATACATTGTTCGAAAGAAATCTAGATTCCAAATGCCATACACATTATACATGTATTTATAGATATTACTGAGTATTGAGTTCTACTGCTTTGAAGCGAGCTTCTGCTGATGTAGACAAGACTTGACTTACTGTGACAAAACCAACCATTAACCCTGATGATGCTGAAAATCTACTGATAGCCACAAAAATAAAAAATATGGTTTGTGGCCCCAAAGCAATCGCTATATACTTCAACCAATTTACAATATTGTAATTTGTGCACTTAACACAGTTCAGTGTATATGAGTAAACTGGAGGAGAATATCCTTTTTTGCACTGACCACACATTTGTCCAATTCTGCTGAAATTTCCACATAAAACATCGTTAAGATTTGACACATTTATGTGCACTGGAATTAAGATATCGTTCAAGAGACTTTCACTGCAAGTGTATGGGCAAAGTCCAGTAACAGTTTCTGAGGAGTCTCTGTACTGTGTTACACAATAGCAAGGATGTAAAGACAAATAGTCACCATTTTGTGTACATTTTAATATTGTATTGCTTTCTTTGTCACACACACAGTCTTCTTCTGTAGCCCTTGTAGAGTTAATCCAGGTTGGACAGTAGTGAATAGAGGCATTTGGTCTATAATCTCCTTCTAATGTCTTGCAATTGGACAAGTGATACCCTGATAAAATGATGCAAAACAGTATTATTTGATATGCCATTAGTTAACTGTTAGATTCCTCATTCAAAGCTAAAAGTATTGTTTCATGAGATACCCACAGCTTTTATGCAATGTTGATTTATAGTTATAATCAAAATAACTAATTGGGAATACTTTATGTTCAATGTTTATCATAACAACTATTACTGTCCCAAGAAGATTAATTTTCATGCATGAAACCTAATTGATAAATAAATTTTTCATCTGTTATCTGCAGTGCACAAATCAGTACTAAAAATAAAAATGATTTTTAATTAGAGGGTGAAGTTGTGTGGTGTTTAGTGGAACTGTTGGAAAATTTATAATTAGACCAAGGAAGTATGTGGATGCATAATTAGAGTTCACCATAATCATTATGTAAATAGCTAACATTAAAAGTTATGAATGAATTGGATACATGTTTTTGGTGGGCCTGACCACCTAAATGATACCCTTTTTTGAGTTTGCCATACCTATCAAATTGTTTCTTGGGCCAACCAATTAAAAAAAAGTATATATCTAGAGAAAAAGTTTATAAAATTTCATAGTAATAGCTACTGAAGTGCTAATTATGACATCCCACAGTAACATAGTTTAGCCACTGCCTTCAGCTTGACACAAGAAGTGGCCTTCTATTATGAGAACTGTAGCTAAATAATCATGTGAGTGACTATAGATTACAGGGGGGAGGGGGGTGAGAAAGGGGAGTTCAAAGGGTACTGCAGCACCCCCAGTATTTTTGTGGTTGTGCCAATGGCATTCATTTCTTTTTTAATATATAGCATCTTTATTCAAGTCTGCATGTTCCAGTTGACTTGTGTACATATCCATTGCTTCAAGCTGCTTAACATGTGGAACAACATGTTTACTTCCACTAATCTTGAGAATAGTTGGAAAGTTTTCATAATTAATTTTATTAGCTAGAGTTGTTTTTTTTTTTGTTTGTTTTTTTGTTCTTGTTTTTTTTTTGTTTTGTTTTTTTGTTCTTGTTTTTTTTTTTGTGGCTTTTTATAATAATTTTGCCCCTACCCCCCCCCATCAATTGTCAATTGCAGCACCCATACCTCAAATCATCTTATCCTACTCCCCTGGCATTAATATATGGATGGATGCAGTTACCTGTCTGAGTACCAGTTTTTTTGTGGTTGTGCCAATGGCATGCATTTCTTTTTTGGTAGCACCCCTTTATTCAAGTCTGTTCCAGTTGACTTGTGTCATATCTATGCTTAACATGTTGAAACACGCTTATGTCCAATAATCTTGAGAATAGTAATAGTTGGAAAGTTTTGTCATTTATTAGAGTTGGCTTTTTATAATAATTATGCCCCCCCCTTCTCTCCCCCTTCCAACTATCAATTGCAGCCCCCATATATACCTCAAATCATCTTCCTATCCCCCTAGATTAATAATATGGATGAAAACTTGAGAAGTTACCAATCTGAGCATTACCAGTGTAGGAGGAATGAGAGGTCCAGAGATTTAGCATAATGTTGCTTAGCATTCACAGATGATTACTGAATTTATCGAATCTCAGATCATCACTGTAACTACCACTCCAACTAAGCTAGCCATATCTCATTTTCACATTTCATTTATTTCTTGTATATCATTTGATTTTTGTTCAGTCTGTCAAAAATAAGTTCTTTAAAAGTTAGTTAAGTCCAGGCTAGTACTACAATCACTTCAAGTTTTGTTCGTCGATAATTAATGTTTTATAGTTTAGTTTAAGCTAATTTGTGTGTTAATTGATATGTAAGTAAACCTTAGGATGCGCCAGATTGAATCTAACAGTCCACAAAACTTTCAGGGATGGTGATCTTGGGTGTGTGTGAATGCACCATTAGAACTCTAGGAAGAGCTACACTAGTAATGAATATGATTGGCACTGTTTTATCTAGGGCGGAGGGAAGGGATGCAGAGGAAGCTGTTTTCACAAGTTTAATTTCACTGAAGCTTCTGGAAGTGTGCACTTTAGTTTATAGAAGCTAAGAAGTGCAACAATGTCTGACAGAGACAGTCAGCCATGGCATTACACACTTAAATAGCAATGGAATGTGATTGAGTTATGCCAGGAAGATCTGAATACACCATGGAAAAGCTCTTGAAAGAGCTACAAAATAATAATGGTGTTTTTACTAGAAGGAAAACATGCAGATGACTTCATTATTATCAAGATTATGGAAGGCATTAAGTTTGAAACACACACAACATAAAGGAATAATGATCACTACAGCAATGGCTGTCTCACAGGAAAATGGTCCAATAATAAATGAGAAAGCGGTTTTCAAGTTTCAAGCAAAATACATACTTTGACAAGTTTTTGTGCTAGTTTGAAGAAGTTTGCAGGCTCCATATTGTCATAGACGAGGAGCCATTTTTGTCAATCTCTTCTTCATACCAGAAAGAGAATCATATTCATTACATATCTGCAACAATATCAAAGTGAACAACAAATAAATAGTGCATCCAGGTGCCAGGAGGTGTGACTAGGATTATTGAAAGGAGACAAGAAGTGGGTGGTAAGAGTATGTGACACATAAATAAATAAGTAAACAAACAAACAAATAAAATGGGACCCTCAAAACCACTAATTCTTTACAATCTATCCAAAACTAAAGAGGCAGTGAGTAGCCTATAAAAGTGGCTACTAGTAATACATGTACTACCATATACTGTGTGGACTCCAATATGGAAAATACTACTATTCTAGCAGATTTACTAATAAAGTTAACATGTGATGAGTACAATGGTTCCCTCAAGTAGGAGAAAGGAGTACTATGGAAAGGTCTCCTCTTCCATCACCCTTAATACACAAGTCACACATGTACTTTTTATATACACAGTACTCAACAAAAACAGCTCACAGTCAATACTGGACTTCTTTCAACCTTAACTAGCATGGACCTTATAGTAACACTAATGGGTGCTGTTATACATACAGCACTGAGCAGGTACTTTGGCAGTGATCCCTGGTCAATAGCCAATGTCCAGAACTCCAACTTGACTGGCTGACTGCATGGATTACAATAATAACATGATTTGAATAATGTAGATTCAGTAGAAGTTCATTCAGGCTTAGTTTAGCTCCAATACTTCATAAGTAACATGTATTCATGTAATAATAATAATACATGCTCTCCATCTTCTGGAGTAGATATACTGAAAACACCACTAATCATGCTACTATATAATACAATGAAGTGAAGTGGTTCCCACAATTGGGGGTGGTAAGGTCCCCTGGTCCCCTCTCCCCTTATACTATAGACTTTCTACTCCTTAGCATCCAAAGGTTTATCCATATCCTGAACTGTTGATATGTAACCACAATTATGCATCATCTAGAAGATTCTAGAACATTGATTTACATTATCATGTGACTGACTTCATGTGCTTGATTTATTAAAAGATAGTTATCAATTATAAGACAGTGAATTTTAACACAACTTAGTATCCAAGTATCTTACTTAGCATCCAAACTTATAAAACTATTTTTTTTCCTGTTATCTAGTTACATGGTCTTAAACACTCAACTATAGTATACTTTCCAGCTTTTGATCCTCTATTCTGGGGAGCCATTGTGAGCACTTCTAACATTCAAGTGACATACACTCACACCACAAAAAAGGGTCATATTTTACATGTATATAATTTACTTTTGGAAGTATGTTCAGCACTGGCCATTTTTCAGTAGAAGGAGCTTCAGATACAGAGCCAGCACTTCATAACCACAGATAAGAGAGCATTTTCATCTGGTATCTGGAGGATCTCACTCCCAACCATAACCATAGGATGATGATGTGCAGATGAGAATCTCTGAATAATAATAGGCCTATTAAGAATGATAAAACATCCCAATGACCCCACCTTTTCCCTTCCTATTATAATATAGACCAGAGATTCACTTTTACATGCTTCACAAAGGTCTGATATACTGTACATGAATTAATTCACTTGCACTTACCACATTCTAATGGAGGATTAGGCTTCTCTGTATTTAGTGTTGCTGTTTCAGTACCAGTTAGTTCCTATGCATGAGATATATAACACAAGTTGTAAAGTCATAATGTTACTATCTTAGTTAACTTACAGAGATTCCCATCAGTTGATTCAGTAGTTCTTAACTGTCTGTAGGTGAACTCTCTAAGTCTCTTCTTGTGTTCTAACACTTGTCTACTTTAAAAAAATCACACTTCAAATGACTTATATGCTCTTTTGACAACGATCAAAATCTCTTTTAAAGATGAAATCTTCAACCGAAAAAAAGAATAAAGGAGATTAGAGAATTCCACTTGTTCAAGTTAACTATCTTCAACAACAATGAATGGAAGATTATTTTCAATAGAAGAAGCTGGCATTTCATCTTCTGCTCTTCTGCTGATAATGGTAGCAAAGCAAGAGCATTTTCTCTTCCAGATTTGGAGTCTTGACTTATTTCTCTTCAGGTATTTGATAAAGTACAAGTCAACTGTTCACTCTTCTACAAAATACGATTCACACAATCCTTTCTAAATTGCATAGTAAGACATTTGACCTTGTCTGTTATCTCTATAATATATCTGGTACTATGCATTGAATACTTAGTATCCTCTTAGCATGTCATTACTTGAATGAATAAGGTGTGAAGAACTGATGAGTATGTGTAGTCTAGGAACCATGTGTACTCATGTGTACTAAAGTACCACAAGCAAGATGTGTATTCAAAGGACCATGTGTACACAAGTTATGCTTATTTTGCCTTTTCCAGTGACTCACAAGTAAGAACATTTATTAAATATAGCCTGTTACTCTCTTGATGAAAAGATGAACATTTGGAAAAACTGTTTTACTAAATAGGAACCGTCAGTCTCATGAACATAAGAAAGTAGTTTCGAAGTGTACTCACCTTAGTGGAGAGAGAGTATATAGACAATCACAGTGGGTGAGATAATTGATAGTCATTTTTCTCATTATTGACTTTATCATCATGGTTGTCAATAATTCACTATTCACAACTATACTCCTCAAAATACAACAGTTGTTTGCTAGTTTAAAACTCAGGTAGTGAAAAATTAACTATGTAGCTATTAGGAATTGAGAAACATAATGAAGCCATGATTTCATTCATGAATGCTGTTTAATGTAGACTGGATGAAAGGAAATGTAGTTAATACAATAAGAACAGTACAACCGAACATATCTCATTTGCTCATGTCCTGTTCCTACTAGAGAATTAATCCTCCTAAGTGAAGGACTTCACTACTGTTGACATCCTTTATCTAGAATTTCCCATAATAAATACTATGATAAGAATTTCAGCATAAAAGAAATGCTTCATTAGCCAAAACTTCCTTTAAATTAGTGAGTAGTAACTTTTGTAAGAAAATATGCCACGATATGTAAGTGGTTATTGTAAAGGGCAAAAATTCATTGGAGTTGTCTGGTCTTCTTCATCTTGACAAAGTGGATCACAGTGATGTGTATCCACAAGGTATTGCACTACATCAAGATGTCCATTAAAACTAGCATAATGAAGAGGAATCATTCCAAACTGACACCTAATATCTGCTTCACAATTTAGATCCTCTATAAAGAACTTCACAACATCTAGTTTACCTTCTAATGCTGCAAGGTGAAGAGGTGTGATGTTGTTAGTATCCTTCACTAGTGGATTACAGTGGTGGACAATAGTAAAGTATGTCAAGTACCTCACTACATCTAAATGACCACAACGAGAGGCTAAATGCAATGGAGTTGTCTGGTTTTCTTTATCTTGACAAAGTGGATCACAGTGATGTGTATCCACAAGGTATTGCACAACATCAAGATGTCCATTAAAACTGGCACCATGAAGAGGAATACTTCCAAACTGACCCCTAATATCTGCTTCACAATTTAGATCCTCTATAAAGAACTTCACCACATCTAGTTTACCTTCTAATGCTGCAAGGTGAAGAGGTGTGTTGTTGTAAGTATCCTTCACTAGTGGATTACAGTGGTGGACTGTGGTAAAGTACCTCACTACATCTAAATAACCATAACGAGAGGCTAAATGCAATGGAGTTGTCTGGTCTTCTATATCTTGACAAAGTGGATCACAGTGATGTGTATCCACAAGGTATTGCACTACATCAAGATGTCCATTTTGACTGGCATGATGAAGAGGAATCCTTCCAAACTGACCCCTAATATTTGCTTCACAATTTAGATCCTCTAAAAAATACTTCACTACATCTAGTTTACCTCCTAATGCTGCAAGGTGAAGAGGTGTGTCGTTGTAAGTATTCTTCACTAGTGGATTACAGTGGTGGATTGTGGTAAAGTACCTCACTACATCTAAATGACCACAACCAGAGGCTAAATGCAATGGAGTAGTCTGCTTTTCTTCATCTTGACAAAGTGGATCACAGTGATGTGTATCCACAAGGTATTGCACAACATCAAGATGTCCATTAAAACTGGCATCATGAAGAGGAATCCTTCCAAACTGACCCCTAATATCTGCTTCACAATTTAGATCCTCTATAAAGAACTTCACCACATCTAGTTTACCTTCTAATGCTGCAAGGTGAAGAGGTGTGTTGTTGTAAGTATCCTTCACTAGTGGATTACAGTGGTGGACTGTGGTAAAGTACCTCACTACATCTAAATAACCATAACGAGAGGCTAAATGCAATGGAGTTGTCTGGTCTTCTATATCTTGACAAAGTGGATCACAGTGATGTGTATCCACAAGGTATTGCACTACATCAAGATGTCCATTTTGACTGGCATGATGAAGAGGAATCCTTCCAAACTGACCCCTAATATTTGCTTCACAATTTAGATCCTCTAAAAAATACTTCACTACATCTAGTTTACCTCCTAATGCTGCAAGGTGAAGAGGTGTGTCGTTGTAAGTATTCTTCACTAGTGGATTACAGTGGTGGATTGTGGTAAAGTACCTCACTACATCTAAATGACCACAACCAGAGGCTAAATGCAATGGAGTAGTCTGCTTTTCTTCATCTTGACAAAGTGGATCACAGTGATGTGTATCCACAAGGTATTGCACAACATCAAGATGTCCATTAAAACTGGCATCATGAAGAGGAATCCTTCCAAACTGACCCCTAATATCTGCTTCACAATTTATATCCTCTATAAAGAACTTCACAACATCTAGTTTACCTTCTAATGCTGCAAGGTGAAGAGGTGTGCTGTTGGAAGTATTCTTCACTAGTGGATTACAGTGGTGGACTGTGGTAAAGTACCTCACTACATCTAAATGACCACAACCAGAGGCTAAATGCAATGGAGTAGTCTGCTCTTCTTCATCTTGACAAAGTGGATCACAGTGATGTATATCCACAAGGTATTGCACAACATCAAGATGTCCATTAAAACTGGCATAATGAAGAGGAATCCTTCCAAATCGACCCCTAATTTCTGATTCACAATTTAGATCCTCTATAAAGAACTTTACCACATCTAGTTTACCTTCTAATGCTGCAAGGTGAAGAGGTGTGTTGTTGTTAGTATCCTTCACTAGTGGATTACAGTGGTGGACAATAGTAAAGTACCTCACTACATCTAAATGACCACTTTGAGAGGCTAAATGAAATGGAGATGTTAGGTCTTCTTCATCTTGACAAAGTAAATCACAGTGATGTGTATCCACAAGGTATTGCACAACATCAAGATGTCCATTAAAACTGGCATAATGAAGAGGAATACTTCCAAACTGACCCCTAATATCTGCTTCACAATTTAGATCCTCTATAAAGAACTTCACCACATCTAGTTTACCTTCTAATGCTGCAAGGTGAAGAGGTGTGTTGTTGTAAGTATCCTTCACTAGTGGATTACAGTGGTGGACTGTGGTAAAGTACCTCACTACATCTAAATAACCATAACGAGAGGCTAAATGCAATGGAGTTGTCTGGTCTTCTATATCTTGACAAAGTGGATCACAGTGATGTGTATCCACAAGGTATTGCACTACATCAAGATGTCCATTTTGACTGGCATGATGAAGAGGAATCCTTCCAAACTGACCCCTAATATTTGCTTCACAATTTAGATCCTCTAAAAAATACTTTACTACATCTAGTTTACCTCCTAATGCTGCAAGGTGAAGAGGTGTGTCGTTGTAAGTATTCTTCACTAGTGGATTACAGTGGTGGATTGTGGTAAAGTACCTCACTACATCTAAATGACCACAATCAGAGGCTAAATGCAATGGAGTAGTCTGCTTTTCTTCATCTTGACAAAGTGGATCACAGTGATGTGTATCCACAAGGTATTGCACAACATCAAGATGTCCATTAAAACTGGCATCATGAAGAGGAATCCTTCCAAACTGACCCCTAATATCTGCTTCACAATTTATATCCTCTATAAAGAACTTCACAACATCTAGTTTACCTTCTAATGCTGCAAGGTGAAGAGGTGTGCTGTTAGAAGTATTCTTCACTAGTGGATTACAGTGGTGGACTGTGGTAAAGTACCTCACTACATCTAAATGACCACAACCAGAGGCTAAATGCAATGGAGTAGTCTGCTCTTCTTCATCTTGACAAAGTGGATCACAGTGATGTGTATCCACAAGGTATTGCACAACATCAAGATGTCCATTAAAACTGGCATAATGAAGAGGAATCCTTCCAAATCGACCCCTAATTTCTGATTCACAATTTAGATCCTCTATAAAGAACTTTACCACATCTAGTTTACCTTCTAATGCTGCAAGGTGAAGAGGTGTGTTGTTGTTAGTATCCTTCACTAGTGGATTACAGTGGTGGACAATAGTAAAGTACCTCACTACATCTAAATGACCACTTTGAGAGGCTAAATGAAATGGAGATGTTAGGTCTTCTTCATCTTGACAAAGTAAATCACAGTGATGTGTATCCACAAGGTATTGCACAACATCAAGATGTCCATTTTCACTGGCATCATGAAGAGGAATCCTTCCAAACTGACCCCTAATATCTGCTTCACAATTTAGATCCTCTATAAAGAACTTCACAACATCTAGTTTACCTTCTAATGCTGCAAGGTGAAGAGGTGTTCTGTTGGAAGTATTCTTCACTAGTGGATTACAGTGGTGGACTGTGGTAAAGTACCTCACTACATCTAAATGACCACAACCAGAGGCTAAATGCAATGGAGTAGTCTGCTTTTCTTCATCTTGACAAAGTGGATCACAGTGATGTGTATCCACAAGGTATTGCACAACATCAAGATGTCCATTAAAACTGGCATAATGAAGAGGAATCCTTCCAAACTGACCCCTAATATCTGCTTCACAATTTAGATCCTCTATAAAGAACTTCACAACATCTAGGTTACCTTCTAATGCTGCAAGGTGAAGAGGTGTGCTGTTGGAAGTATTCTTCACTAGTGGATTACAGTGGTGGACTGTGGTAAAGTACCTCACTACATCTAAATGACCACAACCAGAGGCTAAATGCAATGGAGTAGTCTGCTCTTCTTCATCTTGACAAAGTGGATCACAGTGATGTGTATCCACAAGGTATTGCACAACATCAAGATGTCCATTAAAACTGGCACCATGAAGAGGAATACTTCCAAACCAACCCCTAATATCTGCTTCACAATTTAGATCCTCTATAAAGAACTTCACCACATCTAGTTTACCTTCCAATGCTGCAATGTGAAGAGGTGTGTTGTGGTAAGTATTCTTCACTAGTGGATCACAATGGTGGACAATGGTATAGAACCTAGCTATTTTAAAGTGTCCAAAATATGAAGCAATATGGAGTGGAGTGGTACCATTTCTATCTTTGCACATTGGATTGCATTTTTTGTCCCGAATAAGATACTGGATGATAGAAAAATGTCCTCTGGCTGTTGCTAAATGTAGTGGAGTATAGTTTTCTTTATCACGACAAGAGGAGTTACATTCTTCATTCTCGCTCAAGTATTGTTCGATATTGTCTGCTAGTTGTTGGACTACTCCTATGTGACCTTCATTACAGGCATAATGTAGTGGAGTAAGATTAGATTTATCCTGACATAGTGCTTCGACTTGTTGGTCCTCTAATAGATATTGTATAATGTGTTGATGACCTCTATAAGCTGCATAGTGAAGTGGTGTGATGCCATCGCGACTTGGTATTGTACAGTTGAATCCTAGTTCTTCGACAAAGTACTTGACTATATGCAAATGGCCACATACAGCTGCATAGTGTAAAGCTGTGTTACCTTTTTCATCTTTATCCATTGGATTATAGCTAGTTGTCTTATTCTCAATCATTTCTATAATACTTTTCAAGTCTCCTTCGGTAGCCTTCACATGCATTACACTTGTAGTAGGTAACTGGATTGCCTTATCGAACATTTGCAAGAATTCCTCATTCAGATTCTAAATAGTAGTATAGATATTGATCAGCTAACTTCTTTTTTTTTACTAATTTCATTACATAACATTTATATTAAGGGTCATTTCAGTCATGATAAAGCATCTACAGGAAATTACTCGGAGGAATTATTAATACGTACATAGCTGCAATGATTTAGTACTATCATGTTACTAATTTGGTCATGATTATTTATGCAGTAGCACTCTTTGTAGGAATGACTAGATTCTCTTTCACTGTTCTTTCTTGTGACCTTACCTGGAAAACTTGTCATAGCTAATGTGGACCAAAATTTTTTTTTTATTGTGCAGTTATTTTTTGAAGTCACTTGTTTACAAATTTGAAGTCAATACTTTCGTTATATTTTGAAGATGCACATATCTCTTATCACTCCCTTATAAACCTTACAACTGAAAAATCGAGCAATAAAGGGGTTGCTAAGATGCTCCATTTACACATGTGCTAGTCTGAAACATGTCTATGTCCAACAAACCTTTTATTCAAAACCATCAGTAGGAAATGTTGGTTGTGTGGAGGTAAATTCTTGACTTCTACTCTGTCAAGAAGTTGTTTTTAGGTTAAGAATAACTAGAAGGGGGTCACAAAAAGACAGGAAAGCTAACACATAAAAAACCGGTAGAAATAGCTAATAGAAAACTTAGTCAATGAGGGTGAAAGAACTGTAGTGTTTTGCTTCAAGGTAGGTGATTAGCTCTTCTACTTGAAGTTGTAGAGTTTCTTACTGGTAGAGGCAATAAGATCTTATGGATGGGGTGTGGATTTGACATGATAACAAGAGCAGATTCTGCTTAGTTTGGCAGAGAAGCTGATTTCTATATGTTGTAGCTAAAAATCCACTACGCAGAGAATATGGTTGAGTGGTAACAGCTATAAATGGGACTTATTTGTATAACAAACCACCATCACTTAACAAGGCTGAGAGTGGTCGGAATGCATGTGTGTGTGAAGGCCCACAAATCATTATTCTTTTTGTTCAATTGCAAGCAATTTCAGTGGATCAGAAGGTAACTTATTTCATAAGGCTTTCCAATGATAGTTGAAATCTGTCTTGATCTTACAGTCACCTCAGGTTATTAAAAGTTGATAACTATCTACCACTTGACTTTTAAGGATCTTATACTAAACACAAACAAACCACTGAAGGTCACTGAGACGTCAGTTAGTCTAACTTTGTAACTTTGAATAGCAGTTTAATGCATTGTGTGAAAAAAATTTGATGTAGCTCCTAACTGAAATAATAAACTTGCTTTCTCTAGTTAACCAGGATGTTGATGAAAGTATATCTTGCAAACATCTAGTTTAGTTTTTGTATTAAGGTTAGGTGTTTGTGTGTCCCTCATATAGTTATTCAAGCGCTTGAGGGCAGACACTGATCTTTCACAAGAGAATGAACTCAAAGTGACTGTAAAAAAAGGTTTGAGAATTTGTTAGTGTTAGCTGCTATGTGACAAAAATTAAGTCACCTCTGCATTGTTATTTTATATTACTATGAATATCACTATTATTAAAAGGGTTGCACCCCCCTGCACTCCCATGTACAAGCCAGTGTCTATCTAATTATATTCTCTTTCCAAGGCTAGCTCAATGATAGCTGAAGTGATGCTGTTCTTTAATTGGAGCAGATCTGAGTATTATCATCATCACTCAACAAAAATATGAAGAGACATTCACTAAAAGTTTGCCATTAAGTTAGGGCTTCTAGCCTCTGTGCACAAACAGGACATGATCTGTTATCAGTGATGCTAGATACACAGAGAGTAAAGAAGTGACACTTGTATGTTACTGGTTATATGTATATATTATTATATAAAATAACCAGAGTTAATATTTACTAGTTATAATAAATGTGACTGGACCTAAAAAAAAAGTAAAAATAATTATTTTAAAACACATCTTTTTTTGTTTGAATCATCCATTTCCTTTTTATATTATCTCAGAAGCAACTACCATCCTTCTACTATCACCAGGTAAATTTCAGGGAGTGGAAGGCTCTGAAGTGGGTAATCGTGCAGTTCAAAGACAAGCACCAAAAAGTGCTAAATAAACTTACCTCTGTACTAACTTTAATTATGGTGAAAGTTTTCAAATTGATATGCTAAAAAACTATGATGCAATTTTTGTAACTGAGTTCACATAAAGATTACAAATTTAACATTATCAACCAGAAGTTTAGTATTTAAGGCGTTTTTCTTGGGACCTTACTTCCAGAGGTGCCGTAGTTACATCAATTCACTAACATAAGCACTAGAGCTTCAAGTCAGGTAATATTCTACAGCTAAAAGCACGTGCTATGGCTAGGCTTAATAACTCAATTTTTACTTCTTACTTGGAAAATGTACCTTTTCTTAGACATAGTCACATAAAGAGCTTTTTCATGTGACCTTACAGTCACAAGAAAATTGATTTTCGGCCAGCTGTTCTAGCATTCAGGACGTGACAAGAACATTTCATTCTACAGAATTATTATTATTATTAACTTTTGAATAAGAATAAAAACATGCAATGTCATGTGTATTATCAATTTTGTTGTAACAATAGCTAACAACATTGATAATATGACTATTCTGGGTTGGAAAAGTAGGAAGCAATCTCTTTGGAATATAATTATGGTGAACAATAACTCAGAATTGAGGAAAAGGATTGCTGGTCTTGTTCCAGCATTTAAATCTGCATGATTTGGATACATGGTTCTGCTGGTTCGTACTTCATAAACTGTATCTAGCTAGTGATTTCTTTTCCTACTTCTAGCAGAGGTAAAATCAATGCCAGGCAGGTATTCCAAATTTTTCAGGTAAGAGGAATAATCCACACTTGTGTGCTAGTTTGCTTGCCTTTTAACCGAGCAACTGCTTCCAAGTAGAATAGCACTGCAGTGATGTATGTACATGTCTCAACCAAGTCTGCTATACAATTACAGTGGGCAAATCACAATTGATTCTTAGCAATGATGATACAGCTACCACAAGACATAGCTTTTTGTGCTCTGGCACTCATGCAGCATTATGTATACACATTAGCCAATAGCTAATAATGTGGAGTACACTTACTCGTCCAGTTGTTACGAATTTTCCTGCTACTTTTCACGTACAAACATCCTTGACCCATCCACACACAAACTAGCTATAGGCCTTAAAGGATTCATGGGGTTTAAACTGCTGTGTAGTGATAAAGTTGTTTGTAGCACTAAATATGCCACCAAATCACAGGCCTCTACAGGTTGCCTGGGCCGCCTCCAAAGGGTCCAAGCTATTTATCACTGCTATATTTTGGCCCTATACAGCTTCTTGGTTTCATCCAAGAGGTTCTCAGCATAATTTGACTGCCTATCCGCCATAAGCGATGCACCAGCTGTACACCAACACAGCCAGTGCCCCACGTGTAATCATTTAGGATCACATGATGAAAAAGTTCTATAGCTAGCTAGCTATGTAGTATTTGTACTTAAAATGAAGGGTAAGTTACCATGAAATAATTTCTCGTATTCCATATTCCACTGCAGTATTCCACTATAGTATTCCACTATAGTATTTCACTAATACTCTAACTTATTCGAAGAATTGTTAGCATTGTTACATTATGATATTAATGCTGTTAGTACATATGAAACACTTATTGCACCCACTACTACATGAATATCAAAATTAATGGCACCCTCAGTGGTAAAATATTAACCTCAACCTCCAGAAATATTTCCACATTGGGTGCAGATATTCAATAGTAGAGGGTTCAATAAGTGTTTAATATTCTAGTAGACTTGTCATCACATCCTATACTCAACATAACAATACCAGTTATACTCAGTTGACTGAGTCTGTAGCAAGTGGTTTACCAAGAACTAGTAGCTATCCTCTATTGAAGTCAAAGAGGGCTTATTTTTCTACTGTTATGTATGCAATGACTTGCATAACTCATTGAAAACTTGCAGATACATTGGCTCTAAAAGGATTCACAAGAGTTTTGCAATGTTTGGAAAGTCTCTACAAGGCTTCTATAAGTGCTCCATAAGTCTTTGAAAGGCCTCCACAAGTTGCGTTGGCTCTTAGGGTTTTCCACATGTTCTGTAAGTCACTGCTTAATGAAAAAAAAGTGCCCTTCTTAGCTTCAAAAATTCTAACTAGTCATGTAATAAACAGATACTTAAAACAATAGGTCTGGTCTAAAGAAGCAACTTTTTCTAGTGTCATAGAAATATGAATATTATTTAGGAAGGAACATACTACATACTACATTTAGTTATGCTGTAGTAGTACCATCACAAGTGAAGTGTATTATTATTATTATGCCTAATTGTTGCTATTACACTGTACCTTGGTGTACTCTAATTCCATGGTTTTGGCAATGAAGTGTGATCTTCTTCCATCAGGATCTGAAACCATCTCACTATCAGTATGTGTTGTGGAGTAAGGACCAGTCCTATAACCAGAATCTGAACCTGTAGAATAATCATTATTATTAACGTGGAAATGAGTCATCATTCCTTAGAAATAAGAGAAAGATTGTCATTATTCATTACACAAAATAACAACTAAACACCCATTCATCTTCTAGTAAGAACTAACCTGCACCATCCTTCAATAGTGGAGTAACAGGGAAACACACAAAAATACTTCAAATTAATTATTATATTAACTATAGCTAACTAAGGATAAATAATTTTAGCTTTTTGTCTTCATTGCAGGTAACTATTATCCTACCATTGAGGCCTCCATTATTTCTACAGAGAATGCTCAATAATAATGATTTTGACCATGACTATATTGTTGAATGAATAACTTTTTTCAATTTAAACGTGACTGTTAACTAGCTAGCTGTTAGACACAAAAAAACTAGAGCTATTATGGTCATAGTACCTATTAGTAACTTCGCCTCATAAAATACCCCTACAATCTACCCTCTTTGTGGTTACAAGCCATAAATTTATAGGTTTTATGCTGCCTGCACTGACTTACCCATTAAGGTATTGATAAATAACCTTTCTTATCTATTATAATGTTGTATAGTACCTTATGTACTAGCTAGCTATGGGCTTATAAAGATAGAACTAAAGAGAGAAGATGATCTCTGCTATTGTGCAGTATTACAGTGATCTATTACTAGGTATACTGGTGCTGTCATCAATAGTCACATACACAAGCAATCCTGATCATTTTTTAAGGCTAACTAACCCTCTATGCAGTATAATAGGAATTAGAACAGAAGACAACACATTAAAGGATAGCTTGCATGGTAACATTACACACAGCTATAACTAAAAGTAATGCTCCTACTCACATATCAACACGTTTAGCCGACTTTTCTAACTCAGATAGCTAGTATTTGCAATAAGATGGACATGATATCAGATATCTCATGATTAAATTAGTATATAGAAGATAATATGAACTAACCTTTATAACTGTCACTCACTGTAGATCCAGCCTTGACAGAGTAACTTACAATCTTCAGTGGTACTGAAAGTCTTGTCACTATAATTTATAGTAATTATTATTATTTTAACTAATTATGTTGATTAATACCTGATGGAGGAACATCAGAACCTCTAGTAGTTAGTGTATTCGATGACAACTGGTTTGCTGAAGGTAGTTGTGATTGCTGTGATGATAGAGATGGTGATCGTACTTGTATTGGTGCACGGTAATATTCATGATTATCATCATACAATCTCAATACTCCCATTTCTGATAACTCCTCTTCTTGCTGGCTATTTAATGGTAATGTCAACTTTATTCTACCAAAATAGTTAAAAACAAGTTCTATGCAGCCACCTTCAACTTTCCGCAGATATAAACGCTTGTCTAGCAAACAAGATAACCTAGTCTCAATTTCTTTCATTTTACACAATTTAATTTTGAAGGTCTCATCAATTTTAACATGTAAAATACTAGATGTTTTTGAAGGTATGTCTGCTTTTAGACTGTCCTCAGGGACCTCACAAAGTCTTCTCTCGCAGTAGGTCTTGAAATCTGATTCATATGATTCCACTTTTTGCTGTAGATCAGCACAATGAGTATTAATAATGGTTTTCACAATTTCATAGTCAAAGAAGGACCAAAAATCACACGCTTTTAATATGGCCTTATTCATGTCAGTCTCATCTTCTAATATCTCGACCAGTTCATCCAAGTCTATAATTTGAAATGTTACTGTCAACTCACTAACAGAAACTTTATTATTTTGCAGTGATTTATTCATTAGACCAACAAGAGTTGCAAATTTTGATCGCATGTCTTTACTCTCTACTGTTAATTTGGCTTCCAATTCTTCTTCTTCTTCTTTAGTCAAGTTCTCTACTTTCAGGTATGGAAACCTTTGTTCTTTAACGGTTAAATGGACTGAGATGTCATCAGCTAAATTGTTTGTATACAATAATAATATAATTAACATTTTCAATTGGTGAATGACATAAACAAAAATGCTCCAAATCTGGATTTTTACGCAGTATAGATGGGTCCTTGGCCATGATATAATACCCTTGAATAGATAGAGCTAGATATAGATGGCCCTTGCTATAGAAAGGCTTTGGTAGAGATGGGCCTTAGTAGAGGTAGAGATTAGCCATGGTATACATACATACATACATACATACATACATACATACATACATACATACATACATACATACATACATACATACATACATACATACATACATACATACATACATACATATATAATTATATACATACATACATATAGACAGACAGATATACAGACAGACAGACCTTGTATAGGTGAATAGTCAGTGGAAGGGGGAAATTAAAGTGGGTATTAAGTGGAAGTAGCTAGACTATTAACCACAGTACAAAGTTTATGAGTTTCCTGGTGCTCAAAAGAATTCCTACTATGTTTTCTCTGTGAGATAAATGTCTAATTGAAAGTTGAATGGGTGTGATTTTTATTTCCTGTGTGTGACTGTTCCATGGCAGTGCTATTAGTATACTTAAATAAAACAGTATTTTACAGCTGTATAAGCCTTACAATTTGCATTATCTTCAGGGAATAATTTAGACTTCACTTCTTCAGCAGATGTCTCCACTTGAGAACTATGAACTAAGAGGGAAAAAGTGAAACATAACAGATCAGCATAAAGAGAATATTGATGTATTGCTATTGTATACATAATACAGAGGAGTAAGAAGCTAGTATAAAGTGGAGGTGCATGAATTTTTGGGCATGAGAGTATATATGAAAGTTAGTTTTAGTTTTGATGATGAAAGATACTAGCTAGTTAGATTAAAAAGAGCCAAAGCAAGTGCTTGCTTCTACAAGTGACAAATTATTTAGTAATGTCCTAAAGTTAGTTAGGTCCTTGTGTACATGTAGAAGTAAGCAGTCATTGAGACGCATTTCAGTCTTAGAAGCAAGCAGCTGTTTTAGGACTGAAAATGATCTGTATTTCAGCCATTGTAGATATTAGATAAACAAACAGCTGTTTTAGGACTGAAAACATTCTTTCAGAAGTGACTAAAGTAATCAGAACAACTAGACAGAGTTTCAAAAGCTTGTGTATCTCTGTATCACCATTCTTAGCAACATCTATAAATCTCACCTTTCATGAAATCTTAGCATCAGAAAGTTCACATTGCATGTCCTGAGTGAACTTCTTTTCTTAAATAATTCTTATAAGTAATAAAAATTTCTTTTGAAATAGTAGGGGTCCCAATGTGCACTTGCACTCCTTGCTCGTTGAACCTCCTTCCCCCCCCCATAATAAATCACAAGCCTAGCCTAGATAGGAGCGGCCTGGAGCCTAAGGAAATTATGGTACCATAGAAATTATTACATTATCTTCTAACACATAGTAAAGTGATTTTAGAGGCATGAATTGGTCAAAAATGTCTGATATCAGACTATAATTTCACATGATACGTAGTGACATGTAGTTGATTTAAGACTGGGCTTTACTAATGTATATCCTAATCCATAGCTGCAAAATCTATTTCAGGGACAAAGACCACACCCCAATTAACCACGCCCCAAATGACGTAATTTTAGTGATGTCATGCCAAAAAGTAAACAAATGATGTAATAATGATAAAAAGGTAAGTGCAGTTTAACATTTTCTATTTGTTGCTCTTCATTTTCAAGGTGATCAACACGCTCTTTGACTATTAAGGATGTAGTTCTCCTACATTTGGTAAGAAGTTCATCACTGAAACTAGATTCATAGCAGTGATTGTCGGCATTGAATTACATGGTCATCAAAGCTATCAGGGTATCCTGTTTCAAGCTAGGCCTCTGATCTATATGGATCTTCCTCAAAATTGAAAACCCCCTCTCAGAGTCTGCATTTGAAACAGGTATGGACAGGAGTCCAGCCATTAGCTTTGTCAGCAAGGGAAATCTCTCATTTCCATATTTTCCCCACTTCCCACCAAAACACTCCTGCTTGAGGTTTCCACATTTTATCTGCTGCTTTGTATTTTTGGATAGTAGGGTGTTTACCTGGTGATAGGAAGAAATCCATAACTCTTCTCTAAGTTGAAGAAGACTATGCTAAGCCAAGTTGAGGAAAGCGTTTGGACAGAGTTTTCACTGTGCTGAATTCGTAAGCACATGTAGATTCAGGATTAATAATCCCCAAATCAGGGAGTCTCCAAAAGGAAATTTTTTTAATATCCTTTGAATTGTTGCTACACAAAAGTTACGTACAGCTGTATAGAAGGGCTTAATGTCATGCTCCTCCTCCATCTTTGCAATGAGAGCCCAGGTATTTTCAACAACCCCTAAATTTTCATCAGAAAGCTGGCCACTCATCGATAGACTTAGAGTGCTGAGGTTATCTTTGGCTGCTTTAATTACATCAGCTTTCAACAAATTTGATGAATATAGACAAACTAATCTGCTCATTTCACTGTATAATTGACAGGTAGTGTTTTCTGTAGACTTTTGAAATATTTTGTTAAATTTATCCTTTGAAGGCAATATATACAATAAGAAGGAAAGAATTAGTTTAGTTAAAGGGTTTCTAATCTGTCTATAATGCTTTGTACTTTGCTTGTCTCAGACTCATCACAAGAAAAGAAATAAGCCATCAAACTGAGATCTACACAGCGGAGAAGACTCAACCTTCTGGTAGTACAATGCTCCAGATTCTTTCTGGCTCAATAGTAAAGAAAGAACGCCAGTTATCAGCAAATTCTTGTTTTCGTTTGTTACTATGAAAGAAAAAAAATAGAAGACATCGACAAAAAATTGATCATTGTCAACTGGAAGGGTCTTCATGCCAGCTTTAATGGTTAAATCAGCTAAGTGACATATACAACCAACACCATACAACTTTGGACACTCCCTTTTTATTAACTTTTGGACACCAGATCTTGTCCCCTTCATTATGTTGTTAGTATGAAACATAAAGGCAATGCACTTCTCAAAATCTAACCCTTTCTCAGACAAAGAATGCTTCAAAGCATCAAAAAAATTCCTAGCAGTGCCAACGTTAACAACAGGCATGTCTAAGAATCTTGTTCTGACATCTCCAACATCATGGTCAAGGATCATGATAAGATTTACTGAAAATGGATCACTTCTTTTCAGGTTTTCGAACATCTTGTTAGAATAATGAGGTGTTATTGCTCCCTAATGATTACTGTAGTCTTTCCACACCCTAATCCACATCCAAATCCAAATCCTAATCCACATCCTAATCCATATCTTAATCCACATCCTAATCCATATCCTAATCCACATCCTAATCCATATCCTAATCCACATCCTAATCCATATCCTAATCCACATCCTAATCCATATCCTAATCCATATCCTAATCCATATCCTAATCCACATCCTAATTCAAATCCTAATCCACATCCTAATCCACATTCTAATCCATATCCTAATCCACATCCTAATCCACATCCTAATCCATATCCTAATCCACATCCTAATCCACATCCTAATCCACATCCTAATCCACATCCTAATCCACATCCTAATCCACATCCTAATCCATATCCTAATCCATATCCTAATCCACATCCTAGTATTCACTAAAAGTGCATGCATTAGGTAAAGAGTCACTACACCAAACAGAGAATGTGGTGTGTCATCTACAGGATGCTATGTTCTGATGTTACACTTATAAGTTAGTAGCCACTTAGATTTATCCATCTTGAGTAATATAAACTATTGGTGTATTAGCTAACTGGTCTATAAGTTATAGCTAGTGATTCATTTCTTGAATTATGGATAGGCTTCATGATATTATACTTACTGAATAAGTTCTCTCTTCCTAGATAGCTAAACCAATCGGTAACTACAAGTATTGTGAGAGAAATAGGTTGTGGGGAAACAACCTTAGGCCAAAGTTGGTATAACTCTATTAAAAATACCGGCCAATAGTTAGGGGTCAAATTGAATCCCCCTTTGTGATCTGGATACTTGTTTACATGTGTCCAAGTTGGTTTCTTGTCAGTTTCAATCTATTACCAACAGTCATCAAGTGAATTACAACAGTCATTTTTTGTTAGTTCCCTTTGTTGTTAGAAAACAAGAGAATAACTATTGCTTGAACTCCAGCATAGAAACCTCTTTAATCAAAAAGTTTGTTTTGTTTTGTTTTTAATTAATCTATCTATAGACTACAGTTGGAAATGAAGAAAGCTGGTCCAGATGATGAGATTTATGGAGTTGCTAGGAGCTGGTGCACTGATTCAAGCATGATCCTGAGGCTGAAGTGGTAGTAGCTTATGTGAGAAGGTAAAGATTATTGTAACTAATCTAATGTGGATGTTGATCTACCAGAATCTGACAATGTTTCTGAACTGGAGTACTATAGTACCACATGTTCTGAACTAGAATATGCTACATCTGTAAACATATCTATTGCATACTATTATCTAATTATTTATTAAAATATCACAATGAGTTGGTTAAAGGCTAGACAAAAATTTCCTACTGATCACTCTTATTACATGAAGTCTTTGGGCCTGAAATAAAGATATATCTACTTCTTCCAACTGCCATTTATCATGCTACAGAAAGGTCTTCCTATATAGACCAGCCTCTCTATGAGATCAGGTTTAAATTCTGTCATGGACTCGTTGAATGGAATCAAGTTAGAGGAAGAAGATTCTTGGAAATGAAGGGAATGTAGGGGTGAATGAGGTCATAATGCAAAGAAGTATACAAACTAGAGATGGATAATGACAGTCAAGAGTTATTTATTAACAACTAGTGATAATAATTGAGTTGTACTACATTCCATCTCCCTATATGTCCTGTTGAGTGTGATGGGAAGTTGACGATAAGTACAAACATTGAATATACAATAGGTAGCTAGTAATCTTCTAAATATCTTCTCCCTACATAATCCTGATCAGACATTTTGAGGTGCCATCATGCTGCCACCATGCACGTAATAATAATGTAAGGAGAGGGAAGTGCTTTGTTTTGAAGTACACTAATTGTATTTAATTACGTCAACTGTCCATCTCACTCAACCAGAGGGAATGGTTGAATTGTGCTAGTGGTATTCATAATCATAATTATTCAGTCATTACAAGATGTTAATCTTCACTGTCTATTTATACTTAGTTCCAAGTCTCTATGTCTCTCTAGTTTATATACGTTTTTGCATTATGACCTCATCCAATACATATGGAGATTTTATATATAGCCACCAACCACCCAGCACTATGAATAAACTAACCTGATACTCTGTGTTTAGTGGCTATTAATCTTGCACATGCTACATTGGCTCCTCCAAGCCTCTGAGCTACAGCAATGACGAGTGATTTCCAAGTAGGATCTCCAAATCTCTCGGTGTTGTAATTCTTATTCAACCACTCAGTGATCATGTCACTCGTCCCCTTTGAGAAAGACTCTGGGTTTAGACAACGAATCCCTTTCATAACATCAGGTCTTATATGTAGCATAATGCCTATTTCGTAGAAACGTGATTCTACAGGTTCTAGCTCAGTTAGCACATCTGCAAGATCATCTATATCTGGAGTAAAATTAATAATGAATATCAGGAATAGGAAATAATGATTTAGCTAAATTATCTATCTATTGTATATACTAGCAGTGGCATAATAATACAGTTCAATTATTATTGACATGATTCTATCTAGGAATTGACTTCCTGGGAAAAATTTAAGTGGGATATGCTCAAGGATCAGATATGTGACCACACAGCATCTCAAGGTCACCCACCATCAAAGGGTGTCTAGAGGATTGCTCCCCCAAGCAGATGTCTAAAATAAATTCAAGTGTATTTAAGGCATTAGTGATGTGGCCTCTGCACTCCCACCTCCACATCACAGATAAATTCCACATTATTATGCTTAAGAACTCTCAACTGGACAAAAAGCAAACAAAACAAACAAACAAAAAAAAAAAACAGTCTACTTTGAACAGACAGTTATAAATAGTATAAGACTGACTGCTAAAACAAGTTGTAGCTATAATAGTAAGAGATTAACTCTATGTACAATGATAACTAACTTGAAAGATTAAAAAGAGATACATACTGTAGGCATTTTGATCTTACAAGTAGAAATGGCATTTAAAAAAAATTTTGAAGGACTCTTGAAGAGAAGCTTCTCCACACCTATTTCTACAAGCTTACTGCTTTATGTATTTTCAAGGATGACTAACAAATCAATATAGCTGAATACATTATCAAGGTCAGTAGTTATTTTATATCACCCATACAAAGAGGAATCCAAGCCAAGAACCACCTGGAATATGTGTCTGGAATATGCTAGAGAGTTAGAAGTAAAAATGATTTCCAGCAAGATAAGTGATGCAGCTACAGTAGATTGAGAACTCTAGACAAACAGATTCTTTCTATTTTACACTTGCCATGTAAATTTAGCTGTCTCATTCTTATTAGTTGGCCAAATGACCATGGAGCATTTCTTAGCATTTTCTACTAGCAATGCACATTGCATTTCATGCACATTCTGATTAGAATCAAGATTTTGTTGATGGTTTGAGGTTCCACATGCTTGAACAAGTAGGTAAAGGTTGGCAACAACAAACTAATGCAGTTAACCCAAACAGCCATAAAATTATAATACTGTACACGTAATTATATTCCATCGACATACCTAAGGGAGTAGTGTCTACATCAGCACCTATAAAATATTACACCAATAAAATTAATTATTCCATAATAATATCAAACATCTCATACTGGAGGACTACCCCCCATCTCCCAGTGACAACTATGTGGTTATACTCCTCCACCAGGAGCCAACCAGTTTCTCATAAAATGGTATATCCGAAAATATTAATTAAATTAATCATACCTCCCTCAACAAAAGTTTATGTGGTTATACTCCTCCACCAGAAGCTAACCACTTACCAGCTTCTTGTAAGAATAGCATTATTATGACTTATACCATAACATTCACTTTCCTTATTTTTAGTGATTAGACCTATTCATGATCTAATTTTAATATTTAGGTGACGACAAAATCATTAATTCCAGCTTTTTCAAGCCACTAATTATTGGTTCATTTTTTATTTTTTTTTGCTGAGTTTTGAATAAATGTCTATTGGGCAAGCAAGGACCTGGCTTTGGTATCTTACAAAAACCAGTGATCGAGAAAAATCTGATCTTTTGAAAGTAACACATGCGGGCTCGTGAGTGAATTATACTCTTTATTCCTGTGCTGTTAATTTATTGATCTAATCATACACACAAAACTCGGTAAAATAAGGGACCGCTGATATTTACAATCATTAATTAAACTATTAAACACACAAGTGTTCCATAAACAGCTCCTTTAGATTTTGGAGGAGAAAACAAGATTGGTAGCTAGGTCTGTTACATAAGATCTTACAAAGGGTTTATGGGACACTACTCACCAATATCCTCATCCCCATTCCTTGGTCCAGGATTTAATTCTACGTCTCCTGATAATACCAGTAGTAACTGAGATAATTTTGCTCCATATCCATCATAACTAGATGCAGAAAGGATAAAGTCTTGAATACACCTAAAACCATCTCCAATAGTTTCCAACACACTGTTGGTTGAACGATTTGCAAAATAAGATTTTACATCAGTGCTCTTGCGGATAGATTTTGGACTATAAAACTTTACTCTGTGGTAGAGGGAGGCTTTCCTTCGCCTCCAGAAGAAGTGGATGACACAGAGAATGACCACCATACCAAAAAAGGCCAGCCCAGTAAGGGGAAGGGATGTGTCCTCCTCTAACTCCAGGCTGGTAGTAAAGGAACATCTCATCTCCCAGTGAGTTTTTCTATGCAGGTAGCGGCCAGTGAGCATAGCATGACAGTGTGAGGAATAGAATTTACGAGTCATTATCTGCACATAGGAACATTTAATTAGCTTCATGGATGGCCTATCTTTTCATGTGTTAGAGGCCAGCAAAGGAAATGAAGTGAGAAGGAATGTCCTCGACATATTTTCATTATAGCCATGAGGATTCTGGCAAAGAAGTAAAGTGGATTTGATGGATATTTTGTTCTTATGAGTGAAAATGATTGGCTATAATAAAGGATGCTTTTGACTCTATTATGAGTGCACAGAAAATTCATCCATTTAACAATTATTGAGAGTACTCTACATAGTAGCTCATAGGCTCCAACTTTTTGAAAACTAGTTCCAGGACACTGGCCACACCCACCAATCACGCCCAAATCATAGCTAACCCCAACCAAACCACACCATCAAAAACCACACCCATTAAGCATAACAAAAAAATCAATAGTCGTTCTCTGAGTCTACATTTGATGATAGCAAACCTGTCAAAAAAAGATGCTGACTGTGCATGCATGCACTGTAGCTATTACAATGTATTCTAGTCATAGAACAACAACAACTAGATCTACACTACAGATCTAGTAGTAGTTTTCATAGCTATTGCGGTCAGTGTCTATAGACATAGTATAGAAGTACTTAACTCTACTACTCCAGCATCCAGGACAAATGGCAGGTGAATCCAGGACACAGGACAATGTCAACAAATCCAGGACTGTCCTGGACATTCCAGGACGGTTGGAGCCTCTGGTAGCTATATATCTATAGCTGAAACACTTAATACTATATCTACTGCACTGCAATATCTACAAGTAGCTAGTATTCATAACTAACTCTGTCAACTAACTACACACAAAATATGTCATGGTAATTAACATACAAAGCTAGCTATATCTGTTACTCACAAAAATCTTTCAAAAAATTTATCATGGAGTTGGCTAATTTTTTTCATAGGTAGTTGGACTATTGGATTTGGTAAAGTAGTGGCCAATTCTTTTTGAGCTTGTCTTATGAAGGAAAGAGAATATATTTTGTATAGATCCTAGCTAGTGGTGGAGTATCCACTAACTTTAGCCTAAATATTAACAGATATGTATATAACTATAATCTGGACATTTAACAGTGGCAAAGATGACTTCTTTCATATTACTGCTATGGGAAAATCCTTGCCATTTCTGCATAGTACTCTCTGATATACTTTAGAGATGTGACTATAATGGTTATATTCATTGACTCCTTGAGGTTGGACAATGTCCCTCACCACACAAAATTATTATGCTATAATGTTGTAAGAAGCATGTGTAACTACACTTTGTAGAGTAAATTCAAGAAATGCTTATAGAGACTATTGGGTCCTTTGTGAGGTGAAAGATCAAAAGTATAGCCAGCCATAAGTAAAAAGGTACCATTATATGTCACTATGAGAGGCAAATTAAATCAAAACATTATTTTTATGAAAGTACACAGTGGCTAAATCTATAGGACTCAGTCCACTTAGTTGCTTTCCCATATAATTAGACACATCAAAACTAATAGAGAATCTGATCCTCCACCACAAGGATCAAGATAAGACTGTGCAGAGATTTCCCCAAAAGACCCCACATCAAATCCCCTCTAATCCCCCCTCCCCCTTTCCAGAGGAGAAGACAAGGTTTAAGGTTATAATAGAGTTTCCTCATTAACTATTCATGAGAAGTTCATTAATTTTTATGTCATAGGCCAATATTTTGTAGCAAGCAATCAATCTTAATACATCATACTTTCAATCCTTACTAATACAGTAGGCAAACACAAACAGTAATGACTTTCTGACATATACTAGCAGATCTTCACTTCCTTAGCTTATACTGGCTCCTCAACCAAAAGGTAGGGCAAAAATCCACTAACGTTACAAGGTCCGCCCCCTCCTTGCTTCATATAATTAGTCAACACTGTTTTAGGATATAGCCTCACCAGATTTTCTCGCGGTCAGCCTACCTCCGGAGTCAGTAAAGCCTCGGTCAGAGATATTTTTCTCTGGATTGCTCAAGCAGATCGTTACCAATGCAAAAAGTAAGGTAAGCTAAATTTCCACCTCCAATAAATTTCAGCCACACTATGACCTTTGACCTGTTCACGCCCTTTGCGCATACACTTGCGCATGCGCGTACCTCTTTCCTAAGGAAGGTGGAGGCTACAGAAGATCCTAGTGAAGAAACTCCTGGGAAGAGATTATGACAGTGTAAAACATTTAGAAGCTCCTAGTGAAGAAACTCCTGGAAAGAGATTATAATTTTACTCTATAGATTATTCATATCCACCAAAAAAAAAAGGTTGCTGATTTTTTGCTGACCAAAAACATTTTTATTAGCTACAATGAGTATTAAATTTCCAAGTGGTGGTAATTCAGATTTCGGTTTATTGGTATATTATATAGAATGACATATGCATTGGATGTCTTGCTATCAGAAATAAGAAACTGTTATATATACCATTATTATATCTAATTAAAATTGCAGTTTATGATCAGAGTAATGGCAAAAGTTGAAAAAAATTACATATGATGAAGGTGTCCTCATTTCAGGGGTTGGGTTCCACTGTAGCTATATATAAAGGTGTCTGAATATTTGTTTAGCTAGACATGGTGGAACAGTGCAAACTCCCATATGGAGAGGTACCGCTACCCACTACTCAACTCCATCCATACCTAGTGTCAAGTGAAGGCAATATTGAAGGTACAAAGGAATCACAGGTCAGGAGTTTAAATTCCACCTCAAAAAAAATATTTTTGATCACCTAGCTTGTTAACAGCATCCAAACAGTATCCTATAGTAGTATCCACAAAGTAAAGTATCCTTTAATATTATTGATGATTTCAAAACAATATCTTATCATAGCCTATAGTAATATCCTATTATTAATACTCTTAGTGCAGTGCTGTATTCAAATTTGCTTTGGGGACATACAGCCCACATCCCAACCACACCAAATAATTACGTCTATAAAGAGTGTGTCATCGATAAATGTAACTATACTAGTTAGGTTGGACAGATTTTTGGAGGTAGCTTTATTGCATTCTGTGAGCATTTCCTTAGTGAAGGTTGACTCATAGCAGCACTGTAAGTGGTTAAACTTCACTGTCTGCACTCTTTGATATCCTAACAGTTGATTTTTCAGCCTTTGAACCAATGTGCTCTGGCCTATTGGGGCAAATGTGTACCCCTTTGGGGACCTGGGAACAAAGCTTCAAGTTAGGGGACCATCCCCGAAGTTTAGATATAGCTGGCATCTATGAATTCTCTATGTACTCTCAGTGCAGTGCTGTACAGTGCAGTGCTGTACAGTGCAGTGCTGTTCTCTATGTACTCTCAGTGCAGTGCTGTACTCATTGCAACACGTCACTCTATTAATGTTTACAATGTGAAGGTGATTTTAGTGATGGTGAACAGTTCTACCAACCAACCCATTGACTAGGACCTTGAAGATAAAGGAGCTCTTGGAGGAAGAACTGGTTCAGAGTGGCTTCTCGGTCTCAGCTATCACAGCTCAGATGACAGAACCACACCCAGAGAAGGAGGAGGACCAGGGTGAGTCTTAGTTAATATGGGCAATGAATTAGCTAGTGTAATGGGAGTGGGTGGGATTTAAAGGGGGCTAGGCCAAGGTGGGGTTATTAGGGAAGATGTGATAACTCAAGAGATAATTGTGTTGCTCCTGGTTACTCCAGTTGCCATCATAGTGGGAGTCCTCATATATAAAATAAGGAAAGACACAGGTGACAATATAGTGACAAAATACCAATATGCTGTGTAGTGGTTATTTCATCATCTTTTGGTTGACAGTATTATATATTCATATACCACAGCTACATATAGGTAATCTTATAGCTCATAGCCTAACAATAATTAATATACCACAAAATACACTAACAATCTAACAACACTAATATTAAGCTTACGACTAATCTTACTCTATGTTGACCAGCTAACTTACAGCACTTAGGGGTGGGGGTGAGTTTATTTCACATTTAGCCCAAACTTGGGTCAACCATACTTAAAATTGTCAGCAATTCACCCATCACTTCTCTAACTTGAAATTATGTGCACCACAAAACTAAAAACACTTGCTTCATAGTTATTATTATTTACTGAGGAATGATTATCTATATGAAACTAAAGAGATATAATAATTCAAAAATTTATCTAAGTTTATATTTAGTTAATCTGAAAATATAATAAGACTTGAATATTCATCAACATGGTCAATATGATGGGGTACCAGTTCTTCATTGTCACATGATTTATTTGACAGTTTAGTTACTTTACTTACAAGGTACCTTGATACTTTTTTTGGTACAATGTTATAAGCAAGAACCAGAAATCCGTATGTTGGTGGAATTAAATACAGGAGTATCATAACCCATACAAACCAATTTTCAAAGTTACTTTCATAAACAGGTACAGAAAATTCAATGGCAGTTTCAAGAATTTTTAGGATTCCAATCACAGGAAAGAGGACTGCATTGATGACATTGTGTAGGTAGACTTTGTATGGCTGAATCAATCCAATAAGCACAGCCATAGTGAAGTATAGGATAGAAATCAGAGAGAAATAATCAGGACCCAAAGCTAGTTCCAGTAGCAGCACATTAAGATATAAATAGATGATTGCAAAATATCTACAGTTTTTTGGTTTGGTTTTGTAGCTTTTATAAAAAGTATCCATAACAATGTGTATACTTTGGAATTTTGTCCCATATCTGTTAAGACACTTTTGGAAACATTGACACTGGTATAAGCTCAAGATGACGAGTGGGAGAATACTGAAAGTTAATGACATTACTAATGCCAAAATTGAATATGGCAGATGTTCAATTCCAAAATATTTCCAATTTCTATTATAATACACCACTCTTTCTTTCATTTCCCCATCTTTATCTAACAGTGAAGTTTGCAGCAGAAGGTCAATGCTAGTATTTAACACTTTCACATACGATAAAATTAACATTGTAATGAACACGTCTATTAAAGTGTTGTGGAAATCACATTCTTTACGACATTGGTGAAGTACTCGTTGCAATGGTGCCCGGCAGCAAAGTGTATATTTATCATACACAGATACTATTGCATAAGTTATTAATATAAAGACAATGGGATAAAGAGCTACCATGTAGTCCAAGGATATAGCAGTTAGCATTGGCATATCCGGATAAAGACAGAAAGGTTGATACATTGTTCGAAAGAAATCTAGATTCCAAATGCCATACACATTATACATGTATTTATAGATATTACTAGTAATCTGAGTATTGAGTTCTACTGCTTTGAAGCGAGCTTCTGCTGATGTAGACAAGACTTGACTTACTGTGACAAAACCAACCATTAACCCTGATGATGCTGAAAATCTACTGATAGCCACAAAAATAAAAAATATGGTTTGTGGCCCCAAAGCAATCGCTATATACTTCAACCAATTTACAATATTGTAATTTGTGCACTTAACACAGTTCAGTGTATATGAGTAAACTGGAGGAGCATATCCTTTTTTGCACTGACCACACATTTGTCCAATTCTGCTGAAATTTCCACATAAAACATCGTTAAGATTTGACACATTTATGTGCACTGGAATTAAGATATCGTTCAAGAGACTTTCACTGCAAGTGTATAGGCAAAGTCCAGTAACAGCTTCTGAGGAGTCTCTGTACTGTGCTACACAATAGCAAGGATGTAAAGACAAATAGTCACCATTTTGTGTACATTTTAATATTGTATTGCTTTCTTTGTCACACACACAGTCTTCTTCTGTAGCCCTTGTAGAGTTAATCCAGGTTGGACAGTAGTGAATAGAGGCATTTGGTCTATAATCTCCTTCTAATGTCTTGCAATTGGACAAGTGATACCCTGATAAAATGATGCAAAACAGTATTATTAGATATGCCATTAGTTAACTGTTAGATTCCTCATTCAAAGCTAAAAGTATTGTTTCATGAGATACCCACAGCTTTTATGCAATGTTGATTTATAGTTATAATCAAAATAACTAATTGGGAATACTTTATGTTCAATGTTTATCATAACAACTATACAAAAATACTGTCCCAAGAAGATTAATTTTCATGCATGAAACCTAATTGATAAATAAATTTTTCATCTGTTATCTGCAGTGCACAAATCAGTACTAAAAATAAAAATGATTTTTAATTAGAGGGTGAAGTTGTGTGGTGTTTAGTGGAACTGTTGGAAAATTTATAATTAGACCAAGGAAGTATGTGGATGCATAATTAGAGTTCACCATAATCATTATGTAAATAATTAAAAGTTATGAATGAATTGGATACATGTTTTTGGTGGGCCTGACCACCTAAATGATACCCTTTTTTGAGTTTGCCATACCTATAAATTGTTTCTTGGGCCAACCAATTAAAAAAAAGTATATATCTTAGTCTAATAATTATTCTGTCATTTAGCCTGTTTGCCTTCATTTTCATTCATTATAAATTTTACTCTTGTGCATGCTATTACAAAATGCAACACAACAGTGAGATAGATATTATAATTCAATTACAATTTCCTCAGTGTTCTCTTAGGAAGTGATGATGAAAGAGATTTAGTATCACTAGATACAATGCAGTTGTAATGATGGTTATCTTGATACACCAGCTCAAAGAGTTATCTTGATACACCAGCTCAAAATGTGTTACCAAGCACAGAATACTGAAAGGGGGCTCTATGACAAAGGGATAACTCAGGCTATAGGCATATATCTTCCCAGCAGTGGTCACCTTTACCTGGGTGAGGTAGGTTTACACAGTAATATATAGGTACACAGCAATAACATACACTTCCAAATGGGTGGCCCAGGAGTTTGGGTGGCATAACTTTCTTATATGCTAAAACTTTCATTGATGGTATAGTCATTATCTTCTCAAACATACTAGAGTTGAGGTTCTCAAATTTAGTGATTAGACACCAAAGTGAGCTGAATGCATCCTCGTGTTCAAAAAGAAGGTATGATATTAGCAATATTACTATCTGAAGTTGACATGTATCATTTTCCTGTTACACAATGCTTGTAGGTTTGGTTGTAACTGGAAGCCTGCAATTATATAACTATCATTATTGGTGAAAATAAAAATATTATAGCTATGTACTAGTGTACCTAATTCTGAATTGGAATGTGACTTAGTTTTATGGAAGATAGCAGATCATGTCCAGGACCTGCATTTTATTTTTTCCTTCCAGGACCACCATTCCTTCCTTGCAAAACACACAAGATCCACAGATCACAAACTTCTACTTATCCGAAACTCCACCATGGACCAGCAGCAATCAAAGTATGTACAACAGGCTTGAGTGATTCCCCTAGGTAGGCAGAAAGCTGGACACGAATGCAATGGTTAGCTTACAAGAAGAGACCCGCTTTTGAGTTATAAGTAGCTAGCTATTATTGCTATCTCTGTGTCGTTACATGTAAGCTATTTTGCTTCATTATCATAAACATAAGTTTTGCAAGCATAGGAGAAAGACATACTATTTAAAGGATGGCTTGTGCCTATAGATAGAAGCCTGATAAATCCTTTTGTTAGCCTTGTTGTAAAGAGATAACAGTAAAACCATTAAAGAAGCATAGGAAAATGACATAAGAAAAAGGTGTTAATAATACTCTGGCTATCCTATCGACTTGATTCCATGTCGGTCATACTACAGAAGGTAATGTTCAAGATGCTGAGATTTGAACACTTAACAAAAAAGACAATTTATTAATGGATCACTATCACTAAATAAATGTCAGCATATCTCCTTCAACCAGGTCATATAGGGATAAGGAAGACTTCATCTGGATTCATTGAGTTCTTATCCTTTGACAATGAAAATGTGGAACATGAGACACTTTAGGGAAAGGATACAGTTCAGTGTGTAAATTCATGCAAGTTTTGCTCTGGTTGCCCCATACAGATGTTAATGTTAAAAGAATTTTTTTTTTGATGAAGGTATATAGCACCACCAAAAATTAGTATAAAGGTGTCAGGAACAAAACTTTTCACCCTCCAAAAATGTCCTTGCATATAAAAAAATTTATGTGGATGCAATGAGTCAAAATTAATTATATTAGTACATAACTCCCTTCTTGCTGGGAATTTGGCCAGGAATGAGTGCTTTTTCTCTATGTAACTACATCATTAAGAGTTAGTAATTGACAATGATGTAATCTGATTCTGTTACATGGAGAAAGAGCTGGAAATAGACATAAACTCTATAAATGATTGAATCAGAAATCCCTTGCAATTACATGATGTCATGTGATAAGCTATAATATTTTGGCACCTTAGCTTTCTAGTCACCTTATAGCTTTTTTGCTGGCTAAGGTAGTCTTGAAGTGCTAGCAACCCTTAACATTATGAAAATCATCAAAATAGTGTCCCACTTGATGATGAAGTGATGTTTGAGATTATAGTTGCTATGAGTAGTGGATATGTATCAACAAAATCATAACTATGATCAACTGTTTAGAGAACTCACATAGGAAGTCACACCATCACCTTTTTTTATAGTAGGACACACTTACTATCTTTGCTTCTGACTGTAATTCCTATTTCAGTGTTTATATTATATATAAGGCACTAAAGTTGACTCCCTCAAAGATATTTCACATGTAGTATGTAGCTCTTTGAAGTGCAATAATGAACAGTTGGTTATAACTAAGCTTATGATACACTATTGTTTGCTGAAGTATCTGTCAGACAAGAGGCAGTGGTATTTATCAGACCTTTCTGTGGTGATGAATGGCAAGCTGAAGTGTGTCCCTCTATTCCAACCCTCCCCAAGACCCTTATCCCTGAAGAACAACAGAGACAATTGACCTACTGTATGTATATCATTAGTTCAGCATTCATATATTTTATACTTGTCCAGACATTTTAGGCTTGCATTTCACATACATCTATGTAACTTTCTTCATGATATTTTGGGTCTTTATTTTGGAACATGGAATGGATGGTGGGAGGCTAACAATCTACCAGTACCATTTTACTGTGATGGTGTCCACTAAGAAGACTCTTGACATCTTTTCATCTTCACTTTGGTAAGATCTAAAGTCTAAGGTGTCTGAGTTCATAACTTTTACACTTTACACTATCTAGCTAGATGACCTTCTTTACCCAAGTAGAAGGATCCTGGATATTTTTATAGGGAGCTAGCCCCATTACACTATGGGGTAAGCAATGTAACTGCAAGCCTGAAAGCATTAAAAATAAAAAACAAACAAATAATAGATTAACAAAAACAACAATAATAATAACAACAAAAACAACAAAAACAGAATGATGAAGGATGCCCTTAGAATCAGGAGAATCAAATTATCCATAAGTTATGTGAAGTAGGATGTAGGGAATATTGGCCTCTTGGGTGCGTGTGAATGCACCATTAGAATTACACTAGTAATGTTTTATCTTGGGGGGAGGGTGGACGCAGGGGAAGCTTCTCACACAATCTATTTTACTAGTTTTTCTGGAAGTGTACACTTTAGTTTATAGAAGCTAAGAAGTGCAACACTGACAGAGACAGTCAGCCATGGCATTATACACTTAAATAGCGATGGAGTGTAATTGAGTTATGACAGGAAGATCTGAATACATCATGGAAAAGCTCTTGAAAGAGTTACAAAATAATAATGGTGTTTTTACTAGAAAGAAAACATTCAGATGACTTTATTATTATCAAGATTATCTTTACATGGAAGGCATTCAGTTTGAAACACACACAACATAAAGGAATAATGATCACTACAGCAATGGCTGTCTCACAGGAAAATAGTCCAATAATAATGAGAAAGTGGTTTTCAAGTTTCAAGCAAAATACATACTTTGACAAGTTTTCTGCTAGTTTGAAGAAGTTTGCAGACTCCATATTGTCATAGACAAGGAGCCATTTCTGTCAATCTCTTCTTCATACCAGAAAGAGAATCATATTCAGGAGTAACATTACATATCTGCAACAATATCAAAGTGAACAACAAATAAATAGTGCATTCAGGTGCCAGGGGGTGTAACCAGGATTATTGAAAGGAGACAAGAAGTGGGTGGTAAGAATATGTGACACATAAATAAATAAGTAAACAAACAAACAAATAAAATGGAACCCTCAAAACCACTAATTCTTTACAATCTAAAGAGGCAGTGAGTACCCTATAAAAGTGGCTACTAGTAATACATGTACTACCATATACTGTGTGGACTCCAATATGGAAACAACAACTATTCTAGCAGATTTACTAATGAAGTTATCACATGATGAGTACAATGGTTCCCTCAAGTAGGGGAAAGGAGTACTATGGTCTCCTCTTCCATCTCCCTCAATACTTTAGGAGTACAAGTCACACATGTACTTCTTATATACACAGTACTCAAACAAAAACAGCATACAATCAATACTGGACTTCTTTCACCCACAACCTAAACTAGCATGGACCTTATAGTAACGCTAATGGATGCTGTTATACTTACAGCACCGAGCAGGTACTTTGGCATGTGATCCCTGGTCGATAGCATGTCCAGAGCTACAACTTGACTGGCTGACTGCATGGATTATAATAATCACATATATGATTTGAATAATGTAGAAGTTCATTCATACTCCAATACTTCATAAGTACTTAACATGTATTCATGTAATGATAATACATGCTCTCCATCTCTTGGAGTAGATATACTGAAAACATCACTAATCATGCTATTATTATACATAATACAATGAAGTTCCCACAATTGGGGGTGGGAAGTTTCCTGGTCCCCTCTCCCCTTATACTACTCCTTAGCATCCAAAGGTTTATCTATATCCTGAACTGTTAATATGTAACTGCATCATCTAGAACATTCAATTTACATTATCACGTGACTGACTTCATGTAACAAAACTTAGTATCCAATTTATTTAATATCTTACTTAGTATATAACTTATAAAACTATATTTATCCTATTATCCAGTTACATGGCCTTAAATACTCAACACTTTCCATCTTTTGATCCCCTATTCTGGAGGGGGGGAGGGGTGAGCCATTGTGAGCACTTCTAACACTCAAATGACTTGTACAAAAGAGGGTCATATTTCACATGTATATAATTACTTTTGGAAGTCAGCACTGGCCATTTTTCAGTGGAAGGAGCTTCGGGTACAGGGTCAACAATTAATAACCACATATAAGAGAGTGTTTTCATCTGGTATTTGGAGGATCTCACTCCCAACAATAACCATAGGACAATGATGTGCAGATGAGAATGTCTGAATAATAATAGGCCTATTAAGAATGATAAAACATGACATCCCAATGACCCTGCCTTTTCCCTTCCTATTATAATATAGACCAGAGATTCACTTTTACATGCTTCACAAAGGTCTGATATACTATACCTGAATTAATTCACTGATACTATCTATAATACCATAATTTAACCTCTTAGATGCTTTTATCTTCACAGGATGAAAAAAAAGCACGCATGAAGATGGATAGTGTACTTAATAGCAAAGTGTGCTTCTGTAGAGTGACTCATTTATATTACATTGCAGGTACTTGGGGTGCATTATTTAAAGTATAACGAGGATTTGGAGTTAGGTACAGAGCAAGAGGACTAACTTCAGGTACACCAATGCTATAAGCAAGGTGGCAAGGTGTGTTTAATAAAGCGTGTTAGAAAACCAGTACTTATCAGAGAATGGGTACTTATAAGCAAAATGACATAACAACAGATTATGAGGTGCTTCTATGTGTAAATTTCCTTACAGTATTCTTATTGTATATTATGGTAAATTACAGTAATCTTATTATGTATTATTGAATATTATAAGTATATTACAGATGTAATAGTAATGAAGGAATTTACACATAGAAGTACCCAGGATGGGGTACACCACTATACTAGCTAGAATAAACTGTTGGGTTTGGCTGGCTTCCCAAACTTCACACAGTGACTATTATGTGTGGGTTTAAGGATATCTACCTTACAAAACAGATGTTTTCATGCTGCCAGTGCCAAGTCTTCCAACACCTGAGTGGAATCTCCTAGATGCTATTACACACATACTATCATAATAATGACTATAGTGTGGTCAAGGGAGATCATTCCTACATACCTGGTACTCGTATGTGAGGTTCCCCTTGGGACCCACCAATATTATCTCCAACTCATTGTGCATATAACTGGAAAGGAAGTACTGAAGAACTACATATAGTAAAACATCTCTATTGCATGACGATAAGATTAGAGGGATAACCTCATTTCAAGGGATGAAGGCATTAATATAGCAACTGTTATTCTAAGGTTGGTCATTATTTTGGAATGACCTCATTTAAAGAGGTTAAAATAGAAGACCCTCCCTCCCTCTCACCCTCTCTCCCTCTCATCCTCCCTCTCACCCTCCCTCCCTCTCACCCTCCCTCTCACCCTCCCTCCCTCTCACCCTCCCTCCCTCTCACCCTCCCTCTCACCCTCCCTCTCACCCTCCCTCTCACCCTCCCTCTCACCCTCCCTCCCTCTCCTCTCTCTCGGGTGGTTTCTCTTTGGTGTGAGGAAGTCTTGTAGGTTTTACCTTACTATTATTTTTCATGAAATCAAATTCCCTCTTCTCCCACATACACCAAGTTTCAATATATACATGCTGTAGAGCCATACCTATTCCTGATTCTAGTGTTGACCAGGGGATCTAGAGACGTGGGTTAGTAACAACCAACAAGACTAAGTCAGCTTCCTATGAAACATGAAAATGTAGAATGAAAAATATCTGGCCATTATCATGTGGAGTAGGTAGAATATTCATTATATTTGTTGATAATATAAATATTTTCATGCTTCCATAAGTTATTACTGTTAATAAGTGATTAGGTAAAATTAATAAGATAATATCTCCAAGTGACAGCTAGCTTTATAATGGCAGTACCAGTTGGAGTACAAAGGTCAACTACACTAGTGAGTAAATAGATATTTTCAGTGAAATACACAATACAAACAGTCCGATGTGGAAATACAATACTTTCTTTTATATCACATACATCTCTGAAGGTATTCAGTAGCTTTGCTAAAGATGACATCTAAAATTATAATAGATAGTGTTTCTTCTGTTTAAATGTCCTGTGGGTTCTAAATAAAGAGGTCTTTAGTGCCCTGAATAGAGTATACTCTAACAGAAGTGGTGGTACATTGTCTAACCAACTTCAACCACAAAGAATTTACTTTACTCAGTACAAGTCTGGTGCATTTTACCTTGTCAGAGATGATAAAGAGAGTTTCTTTCCATGAGAGCTAGTATTCTCCCTCAAGTCTGACTAGAGGCTCTACCAATCTCTGTCACTTCAGACCGTCATATGCAAACCTGAATACAAAACCATGTGAACCATTCTTGTAGAGGATAAAATTTTCTCTGAGGTGACCCCACATCAGGAGGACCACTAGAGGCCAAGGGAACCATTATACACATATCTGATTCTTCCTATACTTGCATATAATATAATTGTCTATACGAAAGTAATGAGAATAATGAGGAGATCTTAATAAAGATCTCATGCTTCACTAATGCCTACACTGTTTAATTAAAGGGTAGGGACCCACAATGAATTACAATTGTGAGGTAGAGCTGAGAGTATATCTTACTACTATCCCTTCAAACTCTCTTAGGACATAGTGTTGAGATGCTACAGTTTCCTAACCTTGTCTTGTCTGAGATATGGCTTCATTGACTTTCATCACCTCTCCACTTCTTGTATTGACTACTATGTTAGAGCCAACTGCATAAGTACATCAATAGAGTCTACATCAATAGAGTCTATACTCCTGAACAAGGGAAAGAAATCAACATGTACAGAGAGATAGACAGGAGATAGACAGACGTAAACACAAACAGGCAGATGGACAAGCAAAGGTATTTATATGCACATAAAATGTCTGAGCTCCCAGGTGTGTGTGTGTGATATGGAAATAATATACAGAAAGTGACAGGTCTGGGAATTGAAGGATTATGATGGCACTTGACTGACATACTCTAATAATAATTATTGGCATCTTTTTATTAGAGTAATAACACTAAGTGTGTCCATATAAAATATGTTTCCCAAGGTCTTTCAAATTAATACTAGTTACTTCTCTGCACTATGTACTATAAGAGTGTGTTGCGTCAGTTAAACATGGATGCTAATATTAGTACATCAGTCTCCAGAGAATGTACAATATAGCAGGGGAGTAGGAACTGGGAACTTAGACTTGAGATGTACATTCAATTTCGTCACCTTTGCAAAGAGCATAAACAGAAGTAGACTAATCACTAGAGATCACTGGAGTAGGAACCATGAAGGCTAGAGAGGCCAGTGCCACCCCCCACTATATTTTTGCTGGGGTATCTGGTGAGTTGATGCTCTACTCAGAGTATACTAACAGATCTAGACAAGTAAGAGTTTTACTTGCCAGTGAACATATGTTGCACTAAACATTATAACTGTATATAGTATTGCAGGGCACATTATCCTGTTGTAAGATCCAAGTCCGAGGTAGTGACAATAGATGAACTCTAGGAATCATATAGTTCCCAAGCAAATCAATTTGAGCATCCCCATTAAGCCTTTCTTCAACAATTGTCAAAAAAAACCTACCCCAGTAGAGTGTATCCATTCATCCTAACACTTTTCATAACACTGTGATCATTAAACTTTCATCAGCCATTAACATACACATGCCCATCACTTCTATGAAATGTGAACCTTGATACATCACTAAATAACACTTTCGACAAGTTTTCAAAGTCCAATATCAGTGAATCTTTGCAAAATTGTCTGAAGCAAGTAAGGATTCTTCCTAGGCTTAGGACCAAAAAGTCCAGCCTCTCTTAACCTCCTCTGGATTGTAGAATTAGATATTTCATACTCTTCTTTTACCTCAGTCTTGATCCCAGGAATTGTTTGAATTGATTTGATTTGCTTTTCTTAACAATCAGTCTGTCTTCATGATAAATTAGTTTTCTTCTCCCTCCGTGAATATTTTATTTACCACTGGACCTAACAATTTGTTCTTTTGAGAACTTCGCACACACCTTGTTGGCTATAACCAATTCTAGCAGCAATATTATGTCTTTGAGTATGACCTTCTTCAGAAAATTTTTCATCTCGCTTCTATGCTAATTCTACACCTTTTTGCCACAGGGGCATAAAGGGCATGCATACAAACAAGTTTAACATGTCCATATTACATAACCTACAAGACATGTACATGCAGTACCCATGTAAAAATTATACCATGTTACTGAATACTGAGGTAGAAGTGTGCATAAATTAATATTACCCACTTAGTAACCCTTTAACTACCACCAGGGGAAATTAGGTGAGGTATCAATTTTTGCCCAAAAATATGGATAGTTTGTTCCTTGGTGACACAACTTAGATTTCTTTTTTGACTGCCAGTTGTATATACTCATTATTTTAAACCCTAAATTAGCCTAAGAATTGATCTCAGAGCTAACTTCATTTTTTCAGTGTTTCTGAGGGTAATGCCAATAAACAGAAAGTGGCCACAGACTGGCCTCCCTCCAATGTTCCACTAGTTCCTACTCCACTGTAAAGCATACTATGTTTACATGAACTAAACTAGTTCTGACCATGAATGGATCATGGCTCATTGAAATACCATAATGTGTGTGGATTGATTAGCCAAGTTTCTCAGCTAGGTGCAATGTGAAAGTGTCTTCTAAAGACACTAACCTATATCTACCACATTTTTAAGTATTTGATTGCACTTACTACATTCTAATGGAGAATTAGGATTCTCTGTATTAGTGTTGTTGTTTCAGTACCAGTAACGTCCTATGCATGAGATATATAATACAAGTTGTAAAATCATAATGTCACTATCTTAGTTAACTTACAGAGATTCCCATCAGTTGATTTAGTATACTTCAGTAGTTCTTAACTGTCTGTAAGTGAACTCTCTAAGTCTCTTCTTGTCTTATAACACTTGTCTACTTAAAAAAAAATCACTTCAAATGACTTATAAGCTCTTTTGACAGTGATCAAAATCTCTTTAGATGGAATCTTCAACCGAAAAAAAAAAGAATAAAGGAGATTAGAGAATTCCACTTGTCCAAGTTAACTATCTTCAACAACAATGAATGGAAGATTATTTTCAATACAAGAAGCTGGCATTTCATCTTCTGCTGATAATGGTAGCAAAGCAAGAGCTCTTTCTCTTCCAGATTTGGAATCTTGACTTATTTCTCTTCAGCTATTTGATAAAGTACAAGTCAACTGTTCACTCTTCTACAAAATACGATTCACAATCCTTTCTAAATTACATAGTAAGACATTTGACCTTGTCTGTTACCTCTATAATATATCTGGTACTATGCATCAAATACTTAGTATCCTCTCAGCATGTCATTACTTGAATGAATAAGGTGTGAAGAACTGATGAGTATCTGTAGTCTAAGAACCACATGCACTCATGTGTACCAAAGTACCACAAGCAAGATGTGTATTCAAAGGACTATGTGTACACAAGTTATGTTGATTTTGCCTTTTCCAGTGACTCACAAGCAAGAACGTTTATTAACACAGACCAAATAAAAATATAGACTGTTACTCCTTTGATGAAAGCATGAACATTTGGAAAAACTGTTTTACTAAACAGGAACCGTCAGTCTCATTGACATAAGAATGAAGAAGTGTACTCACATCAATGGAGAGAGAGCATAACAATCACAGTGGGTGAGATAATTGATAGCCACTTTGCTCATTATTGACTTTATCATATGGCTGCCAATAATAATTATTATAATTATCATCTTTAAACTATTCTCAACTATACTCCTCAAAAGAAAAAAGCTAATACAACAGTTGTTTGCCAGGTTAAAACTCAGGTAGTGAAAAATTAACTATATTATAGCTATTATGACGAGGAATTAAGAGTAATTTCATTCATGAATGCTGTAGTATTCTTTAATGTAGACTGGATGAAAGAAAATGTAGTTGGTACAATAAGAACAGCATGACAAAACACACCTCATTTGCAAATGTCCTGCTCCTGCTAATTAATCCTAATAAGTGAAAAACTTCACTAGTGTTATCTACAATTTCAGCATAAAAGAAATGCTCCCTTAGCAAAACTTACTTTAAATTAACTTTTGTAAGAAAATATGACACAATATGTAAGTGGTTATTGGAAAGGGCTAAATCCATTGGAGTAATCTGGTTTATAGCTGGACACAGTGGATCACAGTGATGTATATCCACAAGGTATTGCACAACATCAAGTTGTCCATTTTCACTGGCATAATGAAGAGGAATCCTTCCAAACTGACCCCTAATATCTGCTTCAATACTTAGATATTCTATAAAGAACTTTACCACATCTAGTTTACCTTCTAATGCTGCAAGGTGAAGAGGTGTGTTGTTGTAAGTATTCTTCACTAGTGGATTACGTACAGTGGTGGATTGTGGTAAAGTACCTCACTACATCTATATGACCATTTTGAGAGGCTAAATGCAATGGAGTTGTCTGGTCTTCTTTATCTTGACAAAGTGGATCACAGTGATGTGTATCCACAAGGTATTGCACAACATCAAGATGTCCATTAAAACTAGCATAATGAAGAGGAATCCTTCCAAACTGACCCCTAATATCTGCTTCAATACTTAGATCTTCTATAAAGAACTTTACCACATCTAGTTTACCTTCCAATGCTGCAAGGTGAAGAGGTGTGTTGTTGTAAGTATTCTTCACTAGTGGATTACAGTGGTGGATTGTGGTAAAGTACCTCACTACATCTAAATGACCACTTTGAGAGGCTAAATGCAATGGAGTTGTCTGGTTTTCATCTTGACACAGTGGATCACAATGATGTGTATCCACAAGGTATTGCACAACATCAAGATGTCCATTAAAACTAGCACAATGAAGAGGAATCGTTCCAAACAGACCCCTAATAACTGCTTCACAATTTAGATCCTCTATAAAGAACTTCACCACATCTAGTTTACCTTCTAATGCTGCAAGGTGAAGAGGTGCATTGTTGTAAGTATTCTTCACTAGTGGATTACAGTGGTGGACTGTGGTAAAGTACATCACTACATCTATATGACCCTTTTGAGAGGCTAAATGTAATGGAGTTGTCTGGTTTTCATCTTGACACAGTGGATCACAGTGATGTGTATCTACAAGGTATTGCACAACATTAAGATGTCCATTTTGACTGGCTTGATGAAGAGGAATACTTCCAAATTGATCCCTATTATCTGCTTCACAATTTAGATCCTCTATAAAGAACTTTACCACATCCAGTTGGCCTTCTAATGCTGCAAGGTGAAGAGGTGTGTAATTGTAAGCATCCTTCACTAGTGGATTACAGTAGTGGACTGTAGTAAAGTACCTCACTACATCTAAATGACCACAATGAGAGGCTAAATGCAATGGAGTTTTCTTTATCTTGACAAAGTGGATCACAGTGATGTGTATCCACAAGGTATTGCACAACATCAAGATGTCCATTTTGACTGCCATGATGAAGAGGAATCCTTCCAAACTGACCCCTAATATCTGCTTCAATATTTAGATCCTCTATAAAGAACTTCACCACATCTAGTTGACCTTCTAATGCTGCAAGGTGAAGAGGTGTGTTGTTGTAAGTATCCTTCACTAGTGGATTACAGTGGTGGACAATAGTAAAGTATGTCAAGTACCTCACTACATCTAAATGACCATAACGAGAGGCTAAATGCAATGGAGTTGTCTGGTCTTCTTTATCTTGACAAAGTGGATCACAGTGATGTGTATCCACAAGGTATTGCACAACATCAAGATGTCCATTTTCACTGGCATAATGAAGAGGAATTTTTCCCCACCAACCACTAATATCTGCTTCACAATTTAGATCCCCTATAAAGAACTTTACCACATCTAGTTTACCTGTCAATGCTGCAAGGTGAAGAGGTGTGTTGTTGTAAGTATCCTTCACTAGTGGATTACAGTGGTGGACTGTGATAAAGTACCTCACTACATCTAAATGACCCTCTTGAGAGGCTAAATGCAATGGAGTTATCTGGTTCTCATCTTGACAAAGTGGATCACAGTGATGTATATCTACAAGGTATTGCACTACATCAAGATGTCCATTTTGACTGGCATGATGAATAGGAATCCTTTCCCACCGATCCCTAATATCTGCTTCACAATTTAGATCCTCTAAAAAGAACTTCACTATATCTAGTTTACCTCCTAATGCTGCAAGGTGAAGAGGTGTGTTGTTGTAACTATTCTTCACTAGTGGATTACAGTGGTGGACTGTGGTAAAGTACCTCACTACATCTATATGACCATTTTGAGAGGCTAAATGCAATGGAGTTGTCTGGTCTTCTTTATCTTGACAAAGTGGATCACAGTGATGTGTATCCACAAGGTATTGCACAACATCAAGATGTCCCTTTTCACTGGCATAATGAAGAGGAATTTTTCCCCACCGACCACTAATATCTGCTTCACAATTTAGATCCTCTATAAAGAACTTTACCACATCTAGTTTACCTGTCAATGCTGCAAGGTGAAGAGGTGTGTTGTTGTAAGTATTCTTCACTAGTGGATTACAGTGGTGGACTGTGGTAAAGTACCTCACTACATCTAAATGACCACAACGAGAGGCTAAATGCAATGGAGTTGTCTGGTTTTCATCTTGACACAGTGGATCACAGTGATGTGTATCCATAAGGTATTGAACAACATCAAGATGTCCATTTTGACTGGCATTATGAAGAGGAATCCTTCCCAACTGACCCCTAATATCTGCTTCACAATTTAGATCCTCTATAAAGAACTTTACCACATCTAGTTTACCTGTCAATGCTGCAAGGTGAAGAAGTGTGTTATTGTTAGTATCCTTCACTAGTGGATTACAGTGGTGGACTGTGGTAAAGTACCTCACTACATCTATATGACCACAACCAGAGGCTAAATGCAATGGAGTTATCTTGTCTTCTTCACCTTGACAAAGTGGATCACAGTGATGTGTATCTACAAGGTATTGGACTACATCAAGATGTCCATTTTGACTGGCATAATGAAGAGGAATCCTTCCCAACTGACCCCTAATATCTGCTTCACAATTTAGATCCTCTATAAAGAACTTTACCACATCTAGTTTACCTTTTAATGCTGCAAGGTGAAGAGGTGTATTGTTGTAAGTATCTTTTACTAGTGGATCACAGTGGTGGACAATGGTATAGAACCTAGCTATTTTAAGGTGTCCAAAATATGAAGCAATATGGAGTGGAGTTGTACCATTTATCTTTTTACACATTGGATGGCATTTTTTGTCCTGAACAAGATACTGTATGACAAAAAAATGTCCTCTGACTGTGGCTAAATGTAGTGGAGTAAAATTTTCTTTATCGTGACAAGAAGAGTTACATTCCTCATTCTCGCTCAAGTATTGTTCGATATTATCTGCTAGTTGTTGGACTACTCCAATGTGACCTTCATGACAGGCATAATGTAGTGGAGTAAGATTAGATTTATCCTGACATAGTGCTTCAACTTGTTGGTCCTCCAATAGATATTGTATGATGTGTTGATGACATTTATAAGCTGCATAGTGAAGTGGTGTGATGCCATCGTGACTTGGTATTGTACAGTTGAATCCTAGTTCTTCGACAAAGTACTTGACTATATGCAAATGGGCTGCATAGTGTAGAGCTGTGTTACCTTCTTCATCTTTATCCATTGGATTATAGCTAGTTGTCTTATTCTCAATCATTTCTATAATACTTTTCAAGTCTCCTTCGATAGCCTTCACATGCATTACACTCGTAGTATGTAACTGGATTGCCTTATCGAACATTTGCAAGAATTCCTCCTTCAGATTCTAAATAGTAGTATAGATATTGAAATATTTCAGCTAACTACCATTTTTTACTAATTTCACTACATAACATTAATATTAAGGGTCATTACAGTCATGATAAAGCATCTATACAGGAAATTGCTGGGAGGAATCTTTAATACATACATAGCTGCTGCAATGTATTCTATAATTTAGTACTATCATGTTACTAATTTGGCCATCATTCTTTATATGCAGTAGCACTCTTTGTAGGAATGACTAGATTCTCTTCCACTGTTCTTTCTTGTGACCTTACCTGGAAAACTTGTCATAGCTAATGTGGACCAAAAAAATATTTCTATTGTGTAGTTATTTATTGAAGTCGCTGTCTTCCAAATTTGAAGCCAATACTTTAGTTATATTTTGAAGATGCACATATCTCTTATCATTCCCTTATAAACCTTACAACTGAAAAATCGAGCAATAAAGGGGTTGCTAAGATGATCCATTTACACATGTGCTAGTCTGAAACATGTCTACCTCCAACCAACCAACCTTTTATTCAAAACCATCAGTAGGAAATGTTGGTTGTGTGGAGGTATTAATTCTCAACTTCTACTCTGTCAAGAAGTTGTTTTTAGGTTAAGAATAACTAGAAGGGGGTCACAAAAAGACAGGAAAGCTAACACTTAAAAAAACCGGTAGAAATAGCTAATAGAAAACTTAGTCAATGAGGGTGAAAGAACTGTAGTGTTTTGCTTCAAGGTAGGTGATTATCTCTTTGTTATAGAGTTTCTTACTGGTAGAGGCAATAAGATCTTATGGATGGGGTGTGGATTTGACATGATAACAAGAGCAGATTCTGCTTAGTTTGGCAGAGAAGCTGATTTCTATATGTTGTAGCTAAAAATCCACTACACAGAGAATATGATAGAGTGGTAACAGCTATAAATGGGACTTATTTGTATAACAAACCACCATCACTTAACAAGGCTGAGAGTGGTCGGAATGCATGTGTGTGTGAAGACCCACAAATCATTATTCTTTTTGTCCAATTGCAAGCAATTTCAGTGGATTAGAAGGTAACTTATTTCATAAGGCTTTCCAATGATAGTTGAAATCTGCCTTGATCTTACAGTCACCTCAGGCTATTAAAAGTTGATAACTATCTACCCCTTGACTTTTAAGGATGTTAGACTAAACACAAACAAACCACTGAAGGTCACTGAGACGTCAGTTAGTCTAACTTTCTAACTTTGAATAGCAGTTTAATGCATTGTGTGAAAAAAATTTTTGATGTAGCTCCTAACTGAAATAATAAACTTGCTTTCTCTAGTTTACCAGGATGTTGATGGAAGTATATCTTGCAAACATCTAGTTTAGTTTTTGTATTAAGGTTAGGTGTTTGTGTGTCCCTCATATAGTTATTCAAGCGCTTGAGAGTAGACACTGATCTTTCACAAGAGCATGAACTCAAAGTGACTGTAAAAAAAGGCTTGAGAATTGGTTAGAGTGTTAGCTGCTATGTGACAAAAATTAAGTCACCTCTGCATTATTTTATATTACTATGAATATCATTTATTATTAAAAGGGGGGTGCAGTTGCACCCCCCTGCACTCCCGTGTACGGGCCAGTGTCTATCTAATTATCTGTTTCAATTATTCTCTTTCCAAGGCTAGCTCAATGATAGCTGAAGTGATGCTGTTCTTTAATGATCACTCACTAATTGGAGCAGATCTGTGTATCATCATCATCACTCAATGAAATATGAAGAGTCATTCACTAAAAGTTTGCCATTAAGTTAGGGCTCCTAGCCTCTGTGCACAAACAGGACATGATCTGTTATCAGTGATGCTAGATATACAGAGAGGAAAGAATGGAACTTATCTTGATCTTTTGCTTTGACTATTGTTATTGACTGAGTGACACTTGTATGTTACTGGCTATGTATAGTATCATACAAAATAACCAGAGTGAATATTTACTAGCTATACTATGTGACTGATCTAAAAAAAAAATTTTTTTACAACACATCTTTTTTTGTTTGAATCAAACATTTCCTTTTTATATTATCTCAGAAGCAACTACCATCCTTCTACTATCACCAGGTAAATTTCAGGGAGTGGAAGACTCTGAAGTGAGTAACCGTGCAGTTCAAAGACAAGCACCAAAAAGTGCTAAATAAACTTACCTCTGTACTAACTTTAATTATGGAGGAAGTTTTCAAATTAATGTTATGTATGCAATGACTTGCATAACTCATTGAAAACTTGCAGATACATTGGCTCTAAAAGGATTCACAACAGTTTTGCAATGTTTGGAAAGTCTCTACAAGGCTTCTGTAAGTGCTACATAAGTCTTTGAAAGGCCTCCACAAGTTGTGTTGGCTCTTAGGGTTTTCCACATGTTCTGTAAGTCACTGCTTAATGAGAAAAATGTGCCCTTCTTAGCTTCAAAAATTCTAACTAGTCATGTAATAAACAGATACTTAAAACAATAGGTCTGGTCTAAAGAAGCAACTTTTTCTAGTGTCATAGAAATATGAATATTATTTAGGAAGGAACATACTACATTTAGTTATGCTGTAGTAGTACTATCACAAGTGAAGTGTAATTATTATTATTATGCCTAATTATTGCTATTACACTGTACCTTGGTGTACTCTAATTCCATGGTTTTAGCAATGAAGCGTGATCTTCTTCCATCAGGATCTGACACCATCTCACTATCAGTCTGTGTTGTGGAATTAGGACCAGTTCTATAACCAGAATCTGAACCTGTAGAATAATCATTATTATTAACAGAGAAATGAGTCATTGTTCCAAAAATAACAACTAAACACCCATTCATGTTCTAGTAAGAACTAAACTGCACCATTCTTCAATAGTGGAGTAACAGGGAAACACACAAAAATACTTCAAATTAATTATTATATTAACTATAGCTAAGTAAGAATAAATAATTTTAGCTTTTTGTCTTCATTGCAGGTAACTATTATCCTACCATTGAGGCCTCCATTATTTCTACAGAGAATGCTCAATAATGATTTTGACCATGACTATATTGTTGAATGAATAACTTTTTTCAATTTAAACGTGACTGTTAACTAGCTAGCTGTTAGACACCAAAAACTAGAGCTATTATAGTCACAGTACCTATTAGTAACTTCGCCTCATAAAAGACCCCTACAATCTACCCTCTTTGTGGTTACAAGCCATAAATTTATAGGTTTTATGCTGCCTGCACTGACTTACCCATTAAGGTATTGAATAAATAACCTTTCTTATCTATTATAATGTTGTATAGTACCTTATGTACTAGCTAGCTACGGGCTTATAAAGATAGAACTAAAGAGAGAAGATGATCTCTGCTATTGTGCAGAATTACAGTGATCTATTACTAGGTATACTGGTGCTGTCATCAATAGTCACATACATCAAGCAATCCTGATCATTATTTAAGGCTAACTAACCCTCTATGTAGTATAATAGGAATTAGAACAGAAGACAACACGTTAAAGGATAGCTTGCATGGTAAATACATTACACACAGCTATAACTAAAAGTAATGCTCCTACTCACATATCAACACGGTTAGCCGACTTTTCTAACTCAGATAGCTAGTATTCACAATAAAATGGATATCAGATATCAAATTAGTATATAGAAGATAATATGAACTAACCTTTATAACTGTCACTCACTGTAGATACAGCTTTGACAGAGTAACTTACAATCTTCAATGGTACTGAAAGTCTTGTCACTATAATTTATACAATTATTATCATTTTAACTAATTATGTTGATTAATACCTGATGGAGGAACATCAGAACCTCTAGTAGTTAGTGTATTCGATGACAACTGGTTTGCTGAAGGTAGTTGAGATTGCTGTGATGATGGAGATGGTGATCGTACTTGTATTGGTGCAAGGTAATATTCATGATTATCATCATACAATCTCAATACTCCCATTTCTGATAACTCCTCTTCTTGCTGGCTATTTAATGGTAATGTCAACTTTATTCTACCAAAATAGTTAAAAACAAGTTCTATGCAGCCACCTTCAACTTTCCGCAGATATAAATGCTTGTCTAGCAAATAGGATAACCTAGTCTCAATTTCTTTTATTTTACACAATTTAATTTTGAAGGTCTCATCAATTTTAACATGTAAAATATTAGATGATTTTGAAGGTATGTCTGCTTTTAGACTGTCCTCAGGGACCTCACAAAGTCTTCTCTCGCAATAGGTCTTGAAATCTGATTCATATGATTCCACTTTTTGCTGTAGATCAGCACAATGAGTATTAATAATGGTTTTCACAATTTCATAGTCAAAGAAGGACCAAAAATCACACGCTTTTAATATGGCCTTATTCATGTCAGTCTCATCTTCTAATATCTTGACCAGTTCATCCAAGTCTATAATTTGAAATGTTACTGTCAACTCACTAACAGAAACTTTATTATTTTGCAGTGATTTATTTGTTAGACCAACAAGAGTTGCAAATTTTGATCGCATATCTTTACTCTCTACTGTTAATTTTGCTTCCAATTCTTCTTTTTCTTCTTTAGTCAAGTTCTCTACTTTCAGGTATGGAAACCTTTGTTCTTTAACGGTTAAATGGACTGAGATGTCATCAGCTAAATTGTTTGTATACAATAATAATATAATTAACATTTTCAATTGGTGAATGACATAAACAAAAATGTTCAAAATCTGGATTTTTACGCAGTATAGATGGGTACTTGGCCATGATATAATTTATGGACCCTTGAATAGATAGAGCTAGATATAGATGGCCCTTGCTATAGAAAGGCCTTGGTAGAGATAGGCTTTGGTAGAGATGGGCCTTAGTAGAGGTAGAGATTAGCCATGGTATACATACATACATACATACATACATACATACATACATACATACATACATACATACATACATACATACATACATACATACATACATACATACATACATACATACATACATACATACATACCTACCTACCTACCTACATAATACAACCTACATACATACATACCTACATATATAATTATATACATACATACATATAGACAGACAGACAGAGGCCTTGTCTAGGTGAATAGTCAGTGAAAGGGGGAAAATTAAGTGAAAGTAGCTAGACTATTAACCACAGTACAAAGTTTATGAGTTTCCTGATGCTCAAAAGAATTCCTACTATGTTTTCTCTGTGAGATAAATGTCTAATTGAAAGTTGAATGGGTGTGATTTTTACTTCCTGTGTGTGACTGTTCAATGGCAGTGCTATTAGTATAAAACAGTATTTTACAGGTGTATAAACCTTACAATTTGCATTATCTTCAGGGAATAATTTCGACTTCACTTCTTCAGCAGATGTCTCGACTTGAGAACTGTGAACTAAGAGGGAAAAAGTGAAACATAACAGATGTGTATAAAGAGAATACTGATGTATTGCTATTATTATTATATAGAGGAGTAAGAAGCTAGTAAAAAGTGGAGGTGCATGAATTTTTGGACATGAGAGTATATACAATGAAAGTTAGTTTTAGTTTTGATGATGAAAGATACTAGCTAGTTATATTAAAAAGAGCCAAAGTAAGTGCTTGCTTCTACAAGTGACAAAATATTTAGTAATGTCCTCAAGTAGTTAGGTCCTTGTGTACATGTAGAAGTAAGCAGTCATTGAGACGCATTTTAGTCTTAGATAGCAAGCAGCTGTTTTAGGACTGAAAATGATCTGCATTTCAGCCATTGTGGATATTAGATAAACAAGCAGCTGTTAGGACTGAAAATATTCTTTCAGAAGTGATTAAAGTAATCAGAACAACTAGACAGAGTCTCAAAAGCTTGTGTTCTCTGAAAATAGGATGGTGTTTCATTCATGGCTTCACATTTGAATGGATGTTACTTTGTATACTGCACCATTCTTAGCAACATCTATAAATCTCACCTTTCATGAAATCTTAGCATCAGAAAGTTCACATTGCATGTCATGAGTGAACTTCTTTTTTTAAATAATTCTTATAAGTAATAAAAATTTCTTTTGAAATAGTAGGGGTCCCAATGTGCACTTGCAACTCCTTGCTCCTTGAACCTCCTTCCCCCCCCCCCCATAATAAATCACAAGCCTAGCCTAGATAGGGCTGGAGCCTAAGGAAATTATGGTACCATAGAAATTATTACATTATCTTCTAACACATAGTAAAGTGATTTTAGGGGCATGAATGGGTCAAAAATGTCTGATATCAGACTATAATTTCACGTTACGTAGTGACATGTAGTTGATTTAAGATCTGGGCATTAGTGCATACTAATGTATATCCTAATCCATAGCTGCGAAATCTCTTTCAGGGACAAAGACCACACCCCAGTTAACCATGCCCCAAATGATGTAATTTTAGTGACGTCATGCCAAAAAGTAAACAAATGATGTAATAATGATAAGTGCAGTTTAACTTTATGGTTCTTTTTCTATTTGTTGCTCTTCATTTTCAACCTTCATTTTCAACCTTCATTTTCAACCTTCTGAGAGTCTTTGACTACTAAGGATGTAGCTCTCTTGCATTTGGTAAGAAGTTAATCACTGAAACAAGACTCATAGCAGTGATTGTCGGCATTGAATTTCATGGTCATCAAAGCTATCAGGGTATCCTGTTTCAAGCTAGGACTCTGATCTGTGTAGATCTTCCTCAAAATTGAAAATCTCCTCTCGGAGTCTGCATTTGAAACAGGTCCAGCCATTAGCTTTGTCAGCAAGGGAAATATCTCATTTCCATATTTTCCCCACTTTCCACCAAAACACTCACACACACACCCTTCTAGCAGGCCACAAGGGGGAAACTCCCCCCTCCTCCTTCTGAGAGGTCTACAGGATCTAGACACACTTCCAAATCTCTCTCACACACACACCCCTTAACTCTCTAGGTCAAGTGGGGGTTCAGCCACACCCCTCTGGACACATTCAGGGTCTCCACACACACACACCCTTCTAGCAGGCCACAAGGGGGTTCCCCCTCCTCCTTCTGAGAGGTCTACAGGATCTAGACACACCTCCAAATCTCTCACACACACACACTTTAACTCTCTAGGTCAAGTAGGGGTTCAGCTGGACACACCTCCACTCCCACACCCCTCTGGACACACCAAGGGTCTCCACACACACACCAACCATTCTAGCGGGCCACAAGGGGGAAACTTCCCCCTCCTCCTTCTGAGAGGTCTACAGGCTAGACACACCTCCACACCCACACACACACCCCTAACTCACTAGCTCACATGGGGGTTCAGCTGGACACACCCAGGGTCTCCACACACCCCTCTGGACACATTCAGGGTCTCCACACACTCTTCTAGCGGCCACAAGGGGGTTCCCCCTCCTCCTTCTGAGAGGTCTACAGGATCTAGACACACCTCCAAATCTCTCACACACACACACTCCTTAACTCTCTAGGTCAAGTGGGGGTTCAGCTGGACACACCCCAAGTCTCCACACACCGAGGTCGAGGGAGTCTCAGGAGGGGTGTTCCCCCACAACACTCTTTCCTAGCTTCTACAGGCAAGATAGTGATTCCGTGGGCTGGACACACAACCTAGGCTCACACTTCTCAGCTCAGATATTAGCTACGGAACTTACAGCTGCTATCAATGTCACTGTCCACTCCTTCGCTTAAAAGCCTGGAGCCACAGAATTCCAATCCATATTGCTAGAACCCTTTCGCTTCACCAATCTTGGATTTTTTTTTTTTTTTTGATTTGGCATTGGTCGTCACTAGGCGCCGGAGCCCCCAGCCAGGCAGCAAAAGGTCGCGCAGGTCAGAGTGACGTCATGCTGGCGGCTAGCAGATCAAGGCAGAAAGAATGAGCTCCTTGGAGACTCTTGCTGGCCTGCTTATGGCCTCTCTCACACCGACGATCCTCTACGGCACTGCCCCATGCACTATGCCACTCTCCTTTTCTTTTCATTTTTTTTTTTTACATAATAATAATGTTTATTAATAATATAGCTAATCTTCACTAGCTACTGAAGTTAGTTTTGATCTGAATTTTTGAGTCTAGAAACTTTTGGAGTAGGTGCAAATTCCTTTATCTCCTCATGTAATCCATACCTACATAACGATAATTGAGAGAGCTTATAAAATAAAAGAGGAAAGGAAGGAAGGTGGGGAGGGGAGGTGCCCCCACACTCTACCTATAGAGTCTACAGGCCAGCTAGATACACATCTGGTTCCACGCCTCTCTAAACACACCCAGGGTCTTCACACACTCCTTCTACCGGGCCACAAGGGGGGTTCCCTCCCTCTTTTTCTGAGAGGTCTACAGGCTAGACACACCTCCACACAAACACACACACCCCTAACTCAACAAAATACTCATAATAGACTTATCTTAGTACTTTTAAGTATTTTCTAAAAAAATATATTTCTGAGTTGTAGCTGATCGACAGTACTAAGGAAGACGAAGATATTTTATTTTAGTAGGTAATGTGGTGTAGATTAAAGGAAAAGTTACCATTTCAATCCAAGTCGTCTTACCTCCTTTTTTGACATATACAATTAAAATGCTCATTGTAGGCTTATCTTAGTACTTTTTAAGCATTTTCTAAAAAAAAATATTTTTGAGTTGTAGCTGATTGACAGTACTAAGGAAGACGAAGATATTTTATTTTAGTAGGTAATGTGGTGTAGATTAAAGGAAAAGTATCCATTTCAATACAAGTCGTCTTACCTTCTTTTTTGACATATACATTTAAAATGCTCATAATAGTCTTATCTTAGTACTTTAAAGCGTTTTCTAAAAAAAAATATTTTTGAGTTGTAGCTGATCGACAGTACTAAGGAAGACGAAGATATTTTATTTTAGTAGGAAAAGAGGTATAGATTAAAGGAAATGTATCCATTTCAATCCAAGTCGTCTTACCTTCTTTTTTGACATATACATTTAAAATGGTCATAATAGGCTTATCTTAGTACTTTTAAGCGTTTTAACAAAAAAAATATTTTTGAGTTGTAGCTGATCGACAGTACTAAGGAAGACGAAGATATTTTATTTTAGTAGGTAATGTGGTGTAGATTAAAGGAAAAGTATCCATTTCAATACAAGTCGTCTTACCTTCTTTTTTGACATATACATTTAAAATGGTCATAATAGGCTTATCTTAGTACTTTTAAGCGTTTTAACAAAAAAAATATTTTTGAGTTGTAGCTGATCGACAGTACTAAGGAAGACGAAGATATTTTATTTTAGTAGATAATGTGGTGTAGATTAAAGGAAAAGTATCCATTTCAATCCAAGTCGTCTTACCTTCTTTTTTGACATATACATTTAAAATACTTATAATAGACTTATCTTAGTACTTTTAAGTGTTTTAATAAAAAAAATATATTTTTGAGTTGTAGCTGATCAACAGTACTAAGGAAGACGAAGATATTTTATTTTAGTAGGTAAAGAGGTATAGATTAAAGGAAATGTATCCATTTCAATCCAAGTCGTCTTACCTTCTTTTTTGACATATACATTTAAAATGTTCATAGTAGGCTTATCTTAGTACTTTTTAAGCATTTTCTAAAAAAAATATTTTTGAGTTGTAGCTGATCGACAGTACTAAGGAAGACGAAGATATTTTATTTTAGTAGGTAATGTGGTGTAGATTAAAGGAAAAGTATCCATTTCAATCCAAGTTGTCTTACCTTCTTTTTTGACATATACATTTAAAATGTTCATAGTAGGCTTATCTTAGTACTTTTTAAGCATTTTCTAAAAAAAAATATTTTTGAGTTGTAGATGAACGACAGTACTAAGGAAGACGAAGATATTTTATTTTAGTAGGTAAAGAGGTATAGATTAAAGGAAATGTATCCATTTCAATCCAAGTCGTCTTACCTTCTTTTTTGACATATACATTTAAAATACTTATAATAGACTTATATTAGTACTTTTAAGTGTTTTAATAAAAAAAATATTTTTGAGTTGTAGCCTATCGACAGTACTAAGGAAGACGAAGATATTTTATTTTAGTAGGTAATGTGTTGTAGATTAAAGGAAAAGTATCCATTTCAATCCAAGTCGTCTTACCTCCTTTTTTTACATATACATTTAAAATTCTCATAATAGACTTATCTTAGTACTTTTAAGTGTTTTAACAAAAAAAAATATTTTTGAGTTGTAGCTGATCGACAGTACTAAGGAAGACAAAGATATTTTATTTTAGTAGGTAATGTGGTGGAAAAGTATCCATTTCAATCCAAGTCGTCTTACCTTCTTTTTTGACATATACATTTAAAATACTTTAATAGACTTATCTTAGTACTTTTAAGTGTTTTAATAAAAAAAATATTTTTGAGTTGTAGCTGATCGACAGTACTAAGGAAGACAAAGATATTTTATTTTAGTAGGTAATGTTGTGTAGATTAAAGGAAAAGTATCCATTTCAATCCAAGTCGTCTTACCTTCTTTTTTGACATATACATTTAAAATGCTCATAATAGTCATCTTAGTACTTTTAAGTGTTTTAATAAAAAAAATATTTTTGAGTTGTAGCTGATTGACAGTACTAAGGAAGATGAAGATATTTTATTTTAGTAGGTAAAGAGGTATAGATTAAAGGAAATGTATCCATTTCAATCCAAGTCGTCTTACCTTCTTTTTTGACATATACATTTAAAATACTTATAATAGACTTATCTTAGTACTTTTAAGCGTTTTAACAAAAAAAATATTTTTGAGTTGTAGCTGATCGACAGTACTAAGGAAGACGAAGATATTTTATTGTAGTAGGTAATGTTGTGTAGATTAAAGGAAAAGTATCCATTTCAATCCAAGTCGTCTTACCTTCTTTTTTGACATATACTTTTAAAATGCTCATAGTAGGCTTATCTTAGTACTTTTTAAGCGTTTTAATAAAAAAAATATTTTTGAGTTGTAGATGATCGACAGTACTAAGGAAGACGAAGATATTTTATTTTAATAGGTAAAGAGGTGTAGATTAAAGGAAAAATATTCATTTCAATCCAAGTCGTCTTACTTTCTTTTTTGACATATACATTTAAAATGCTCATAATAGTCTTATCTTAGTACTTTTAAGTGTTTTAATAAAAAAAATATTTTTGAGTTGTAGCTGATCGACAGTACTAAGGAAGACGAAGATATTTTATTTTAGTAGGTAATGTGGTGTAGATTAAACGAAATGTATCCATTTCAATCCAAGTCGTCTTACCTTCTTTTTTGACTTATACATTTAAAATGCTATTTGTAGGCTTATCTTAGTACTTTTAAGCATTTTCTAAAAAAAAATATTTTTGCGTTGTAGCTGATCGACAGTACTAAGGAAGACGAAGATATTTTATTTTAGTAGGTAATGTTGTGTAGATTAAAGGAAAAGTATCCATTTCAATCCAAGTCGTCTTACCTTCTTTTTTGACATATACATTTAAAATGTTCATAGTAGGCTTATCTTAGTACTTTTTAAGCATTTTCTAAAAAAAAATATTTTTGAGTTGTAGCTGATCGACAGTACTAAGGAAGACGAAGATATTTTATTGTAGTAGGTAATGTTGTGTAGATTAAAGGAAAAGTATCCATTTCAATCCAAGTCGTCTTACCTTCTTTTTTGACATATACATTTAAAATGTTCATAGTAGGCTTATCTTAGTACTTTTTAAGCATTTTCTAAAAAAAAATATTTTTGAGTTGTATCTGATCGACAGTACTAAGGAAGACGAAGATATTTTATTTTAGTAGGTAAAGAGGTATAGATTAAAGGAAATGTATCCATTTCAATCCAAGTCGTCTTACCTTCTTTTTTGACTTATACATTTAAAATGCTATTTGTAGGCTTATCTTAGTACTTTTAAGCATTTTCTAAAAAAAAATATTTTTGAGTTGTAGCTGATCGACAGTACTAAGGAAGACGAAGATATTTTATTTTAGTAGGTAATGTTGTGTAGATTAAAGGAAAAGTATCCATTTCAATCCAAGTCGTCTTACCTTCTTTTTTGACATATACATTTAAAATGTTCATAGTAGGCTTATCTTAGTACTTTTTAAGCATTTTCTAAAAAAAAATATTTTTGAGTTGTAGCTGATCGACAGTACTAAGGAAGACGAAGATATTTTATTTTAGTAGGTAATGTGGTGTAGATTAAAGAAAAAGTATCCATTTAAATCCAAGTCGTCTTACCTTCTTTTTTGACATATACATTTAAAATACTTATAATAGACTTATCTTAGTACTTTTAAGCGTTTTAACAAAAAAAATATTTTTGAGTTGTAGCTGATCGACAGTACTAAGGAAGACGAAGATATTTTATTTTAGTAGGTAATGTTGTGTAGATTAAAGGAAAAGTATCCATTTCAATCCAAGTCGTCTTACCTTCTTTTTTGACATATACATTTAAAATGTTCATAGTAGGCTTATCTTAGTACTTTTTAAGCATTTTCTAAAAAAAAATATTTTTGAGTTGTAGCTGATCGACAGTACTAAGGAAGACGAAGATATTTTATTTTAGTAGGTAATGTGGTGTAGATTAAAGGAAAAGTATCCATTTCAATCCAAGTCGTCTTACCTTCTTTTTTGACATATACATTTAAAATGTTCATAGTAGGCTTATCTTAGTACTTTTTAAGCATTTTCTAAAAAAAAATATTTTTGAGTTGTAGCTGATCGACAGTACTAAGGAAGACGAAGATATTTTATTTTAGTAGGTAAAGAGGTATAGATTAAAGGAAATGTATCCATTTCAATCCAAGTCGTCTTACCTTCTTTTTTGACATATACATTTAAAATGCTATTTGTAGGCTTATCTTAGTACTTTTAAGCATTTTCTAAAAAAAAATATTTTTGAGTTGTAGCTGATCGACAGTACTAAGGAAGACGAAGATATTTTATTTTAATAGGTAAAGAGGTGTAGATTAAAGGAAAAATATTCATTTCAATCCAAGTCGTCTTACTTTCTTTTTTGACATATACATTTAAAATGCTCATAATAGTCTTATCTTAGTACTTTTAAGTGTTTTAATAAAAAAAATATTTTTGAGTTGTAGCTGATTGACAGTACTAAGGAAGACGAAGATATTTTATTTTAGTAGGTAAAGAGGTATAGATTAAAGGAAATGTATCCATTTCAATCCAAGTCGTCTTACCTTCTTTTTTGACATATACATTTAAAATGCTATTTGTAGGCTTATCTTAGAACTTTTAAGCATTTTCTAAAAAAAAATATTTTTGAGTTGTAGCTGATCGACAGTACTAAGGAAGACGAAGATATTTTATTTTAGTAGGTAATGTTGTGTAGATTAAAGGAAAAGTATCCATTTCAATCCAAGTCGTCTTACCTTCTTTTTTGACATATACATTTAAAATGTTCATAGTAGGCTTATCTTAGTACTTTTTAAGCATTTTCTAAAAAAAAATATTTTTGAGTTGTAGCTGAACGACAGTACTAAGGAAGACGAAGATATTTTATTTTAGTAGGTAATGTGGTGTAGATTAAAGGAAAAGTATCCATTTAAATCCAAGTCGTCTTACATTCTTTTTTGACATATACATTTAAAATACTTATAATAGACTTATCTTAGTACTTTTAAGCGTTTTAACAAAAAAAATATTTTTGAGTTGTAGCTGATCGACAGTACTAAGGAAGACGAAGATATTTTATTGTAGTAGGTAATGTTGTTTAGATTAAAGGAAAAGTATCCATTTCAATCCGTGTCGTCTTACCTTCTTTTTTGACATATACATTTAAAATACTTATAATAGACTTATATTAGTACTTTTAAGTGTTTTAATAAAAAAAATATTTTTGAGTTGTAGCCTATCGACAGTACTAAGGAAGACGAAGATATTTTATTTTAGTAGGTAATGTGTTGTAGATTAAAGGAAAAGTATCCATTTCAATCCAAGTCGTCTTACCTTCTTTTTTGACATATACATTTAAAATGTTCATAGTAGGCTTATCTTAGTACTTTTTAAGCGTTTTAATAAAAAAAATATTTTTGAGTTGTAGATGATCGACAGTACTAAGGAAGACGAAGATATTTTATTTTAATAGGTAAAGAGGTGTAGATTAAAGAAAAAGTATCCATTTAAATCCAAGTCGTCTTACCTTCTTTTTTGACATATACATTTAAAATACTTATAATAGACTTATCTTAGTACTTTTAAGCGTTTTAACAAAAAAAATATTTTTGAGTTGTAGCTGATCGACAGTACTAAGGAAGACGAAGATATTTTATTTTAGTAGGTAATGTTGTGTAGATTAAAGGAAAAGTATCCATTTCAATCCAAGTCGTCTTACCTTCTTTTTTGACATATACATTTAAAATGTTCATAGTAGGCTTATCTTAGTACTTTTTAAGCATTTTCTAAAAAAAAATATTTTTGAGTTGTAGCTGATCGACAGTACTAAGGAAGACGAAGATATTTTATTTTAGTAGGTAATGTGGTGTAGATTAAAGGAAAAGTATCCATTTCAATCCAAGTCGTCTTACCTTCTTTTTTGACATATACATTTAAAATGTTCATAGTAGGCTTATCTTAGTACTTTTTAAGCATTTTCTAAAAAAAAATATTTTTGAGTTGTAGCTGATCGACAGTACTAAGGAAGACGAAGATATTTTATTTTAGTAGGTAAAGAGGTATAGATTAAAGGAAATGTATCCATTTCAATCCAAGTCGTCTTACCTTCTTTTTTGACATATACATTTAAAATGCTATTTGTAGGCTTATCTTAGTACTTTTAAGCATTTTCTAAAAAAAAATATTTTTGAGTTGTAGCTGATCGACAGTACTAAGGAAGACGAAGATATTTTATTTTAATAGGTAAAGAGGTGTAGATTAAAGGAAAAATATTCATTTCAATCCAAGTCGTCTTACTTTCTTTTTTGACATATACATTTAAAATGCTCATAATAGTCTTATCTTAGTACTTTTAAGTGTTTTAATAAAAAAAATATTTTTGAGTTGTAGCTGATTGACAGTACTAAGGAAGACGAAGATATTTTATTTTAGTAGGTAAAGAGGTATAGATTAAAGGAAATGTATCCATTTCAATCCAAGTCGTCTTACCTTCTTTTTTGACATATACATTTAAAATGCTATTTGTAGGCTTATCTTAGTACTTTTAAGCATTTTCTAAAAAAAAATATTTTTGAGTTGTAGCTGATCGACAGTACTAAGGAAGATGAAGATATTTTATTTTAGTAGGTAATGTTGTGTAGATTAAAGGAAAAGTATCCATTTCAATCCAAGTCGTCTTACCTTCTTTTTTGACATATACATTTAAAATGTTCATAGTAGGCTTATCTTAGTACTTTTTAAGCATTTTCTAAAAAAAAATATTTTTGAGTTGTAGCTGAACGACAGTACTAAGGAAGACGAAGATATTTTATTTTAGTAGGTAATGTGGTGTAGATTAAAGGAAAAGTATCCATTTAAATCCAAGTCGTCTTACATTCTTTTTTGACATATACATTTAAAATACTTATAATAGACTTATCTTAGTACTTTTAAGCGTTTTAACAAAAAAAATATTTTTGAGTTGTAGCTGATCGACAGTACTAAGGAAGACGAAGATATTTTATTGTAGTAGGTAATGTTGTTTAGATTAAAGGAAAAGTATCCATTTCAATCCAAGTCGTCTTACCTTCTTTTTTGACATATACATTTAAAATACTTATAATAGACTTATATTAGTACTTTTAAGTGTTTTAATAAAAAAAATATTTTTGAGTTGTAGCCTATCGACAGTACTAAGGAAGACGAAGATATTTTATTTTAGTAGGTAATGTGGTGTAGATTAAAGGAAAAGTATCCATTTCAATCCAAGTCGTCTTACCTTCTTTTTTGACATATACATTTAAAATGTTCATAGTAGGCTTATCTTAGTACTTTTTAAGCGTTTTAATAAAAAAAATATTTTTGAGTTGTAGATGATCGACAGTACTAAGGAAGACGAAGATATTTTATTTTAATAGGTAAAGAGGTGTAGATTAAAGGAAAAATATTCATTTCAATCCAAGTCGTCTTACTTTCTTTTTTGACATATAAATTTAAAATGCTCATAATAGTCTTATCTTAGTACTTTTAAGTGTTTTAATAAAAAAATATTTTTGAGTTGTAGCTGATTGACAGTACTAAGGAAGACGAAGATATTTTATTTTAGTAGGTAAAGAGGTATAGATTAAACGAAATGTATCCATTTCAATCCAAGTCGTCTTACCTTCTTTTTTGACATATACATTTAAAATGCTATTTGTAGGCTTATCTTAGTACTTTTAAGCATTTTCTAAAAAAAAATATTTTTGAGTTGTAGCTGATCGACAGTACTAAGGAAGACGAAGATATTTTATTTTAGTAGGTAATGTTGTGTAGATTAAAGGAAAAGTATCCATTTCAATCCAAGTCGTCTTACTTTCTTTTTTGACATATACATTTAAAATGCTCATAATAGTCTTATCTTAGTACTTTTTAAGCGTTTTAATAAAAAAAATATTTTTGAGATGTAGCTGATCGACAGTACTAAGGAAGACGAAGATATTTTATTTTAGTAGGTAATGTTGTGTAGATTAAAGGAAAAGTATCCATTTCAATCCAAGTCGTCTTACCTTCTTTTTTGACATATACATTTAAAATACTCATAATAGACTTATCTTAGTGTTTTAATAAAAAAAATATATTTTTGAGTTGTAGCTGATCGACAGTACTAAGGAAGATGAAGATATTTTATTTTAGTAGGTAAAGAGGTATAGATTAAAGGAAAAGTATCCATTTCAATCCGTGTCGTCTTACCTTCTTTTTTGACATATACATTTAAAATACTTATAATAGACTTATATTAGTACTTTTAAGTGTTTTAATAAAAAAAATATTTTTAAGTTGTAGCCTATCAACAGTACTAAGGAAGACGAAGATATTTTATTTTAGTAGGTAATGTGTTGTAGATTAAAGGAAAAGTATCCATTTCAATCCAAGTCGTCTTACCTTCTTTTTTGACATATACATTTAAAATACATATAATAGACTTATCTTAGTACTTTTAAGTGTTTTAATAAAAAAAATATTTTTGAGTTGTAGCTGATCGACAGTACTAAGGAAGACGAAGATATTTTATTTTAGTAGGTAATGTGGTGGAAAAGTATCCATTTCAATCCAAGTCGTCTTACCTTCTTTTTTGACATATACATTTAAAATACTTATAATAGACTTATCTTAGTACTTTAAAATGTTTTAATAAAAAAAATATTTTTGAGTTGTAGCTGATCGACAGTACTAAGGAAGACGAAGATATTTTATTTTAGTAGGTAATGTGTTGTAGATTAAAGGAAAAGTATCCATTTCAATCCAAGTCGTATTACCTTCTTTTTTGACATATACATTTAAAATACTTATAATAGACTTATATTAGTACTTTTAAGTGTTTTAATAAAAAAAATATTTTTGAGTTGTAGCTGATCGACAGTACTAAGGAAGACGAAGATATTTTATTTTAGTAGGTAAAGAGGTGTAGATTAAAGGGAAAATATTCATTTCAATCCAAGTCATCTTACTTTCTTTTTTTGACATATACATTTAAAATGCTCATAATAGTCTTATCTTAGTACTTTTTAAGCGTTTTAATAAAAAAAATATTTTTGAGATGTAGCTGATCGACAGTACTAAGGAAGACGAAGATATTTTATTTTAGTAGGTAATGTTGTGTAGATTAAAGGAAAAGCATCCATTTCAATCCAAGTCGTCTTACCTCCTTTTTTGACATATACTTTTAAAATGCTCATAGTAGGCTTATCTTAGTACTTTTTAAGCGTTTTAATAAAAAAAATATTTTTGAGTTGTAGCTGATCGACAGTACTAAGGAAGACGAAGATATTTTATTTTAGTAGATAATGTGGTGTAGATTAAAGGAAAAGTATCCATTTCAATCCAAGTCGTCTTACCTCCTTTTTTGACATATACTTTTAAAATGCTCATAGTAGGCTTATCTTAGTACTTTTTAAGCGTTTTAATAAAAAAAATATTTTTGAGTTGTAGCTGATCGACAGTACTAAGGAAGACGAAGATATTTTATCTTAGTAGGTAATGTTGTGTAGATTAAAGGAAAAGTATCCATTTCAATCCAAGTCGTCTTACCTCCTTTTTTGACATATACTTTTAAAATGCTCATAGTAGGCTTATCTTAGTACTTTTTAAGCGTTTTAATAAAAAAAATATTTTTGAGTTGTAGCTGATCGACAGTACTAAGGAAGACGAAGATATTTTATTTTAGTAGATAATGTGGTGTAGATTAAAGGAAAAGTATCCATTTCAATCCAAGTCGTCTTACCTCCTTTTTTGACATATACTTTTAAAATGCTCATAGTAGGCTTATCTTAGTACTTTTTAAGCGTTTTAATAAAAAAAATATTTTTGAGATGTAGCTGATCGACAGTACTAAGGAAGACGAAGATATTTTATTTTAGTAGGTAATGTTGTGTAGATTAAAGGAAAAGTATCCATTTCAATCCAAGTCGTCTTACCTTCTTTTTTGACATATACATTTAAAATGTTCATAGTAGGCTTATCTTAGTACTTTTTAAGCATTTTCTAAAAAAAAATATTTTTGAGTTGTAGCTGAACGACAGTACTAAGGAACACGAAGATATTTTATTTTAGTAGGTAATGTTGTGTAGATTAAAGGAAAAGTATCCATTTCAATCCAAGTCGTCTTACCTTCTTTTTTGACATATACATTTAAAATGTTCATAGTAGGCTTATCTTAGTACTTTTTAAGCATTTTCTAAAAAAAAATATTTTTGAGTTGTAGCTGAACGACAGTACTAAGGAAGACGAAGATATTTTATTTTAATAGGTAATGTGGTGTAGATTAAAGGAAAAGTATCCATTTAAATCCAAGTCGTCTTACATTCTTTTTTGACATATACATTTAAAATACTTATAATAGACTTATCTTAGTACTTTTAAGTGTTTTAATAAAAAAAATATATTTTTGAGTTGTAGCTGATCGACAGTACTAAGGAAGATGAAGATATTTTATTTTAGTAGGTAAAGAGGTGTAGATTAAAGGAAAAGTATCCATTTCAATCCGTGTCGTCTTACCTTCTTTTTTGACATATACATTTAAAATACTTATAATAGACTTATATTAGTACTTTTAAGTGTTTTAATAAAAAAAATATTTTTGAGTTGTAGCCTATCGACAGTACTAAGGAAGACGAAGATATTTTATTTTAGTAGGTAATGTGTTGTAGATTAAAGGAAAAGTATCCATTTCAATCCAAGTCGTCTTACCTTCTTTTTTGACATATACATTTAAAATACTTATAATAGACTTATCTTAGTACTTTTAAGTGTTTTAATAAAAAAAATATTTTTGAGTTGTAGCTGATCGACAGTACTAAGGAAGACGAAGATATTTTATTTTAGTAGATAATGTGGTGTAGATTAAAGGAAAAGTATCCATTTCAATCCAAGTCGTCTTACCTTCTTTTTTGACATATACATTTAAAATGTTCATAGTAGGCTTATCTTAGTACTTTTTAAGCATTTTCTAAAAAAAAATATTTTTGAGTTGTAGCTGAACGACAGTACTAAGGAAGACGAAGATATTTTATTTTAGTAGGTAATGTGGTGTAGATTAAAGGAAAAGTATCCATTTCAATCCAAGTCGTCTTACCTTCTTTTTTGACATATACATTTAAAATGTTCATAGTAGGCTTATCTTAGTACTTTTTAAGCGTTTTAATAAAAAAAATATTTTTGAGTTGTAGATGATCGACAGTACTAAGGAAGACGAAGATATTTTATTTTAATAGGTAAAGAGGTGTAGATTAAAGGAAAAATATTCATTTCAATCCAAGTCGTCTTACTTTCTTTTTTGACATATACATTTAAAATACTTATAATAGACTTATCTTAGTACTTTTAAGTGTTTTAATAAAAAAAATATTTTTGAGTTGTAGCTGATCGACAGTACTAAGGAAGACGAAGATATTTTATTTTAGTAGGTAAAGAGGTATAGATTAAAGGAAATGTATCCATTTCAATCCAAGTCGTCTTACCTTCTTTTTTGACATATACATTTAAAATGCTATTTGTAGGCTTACCTTAGTACTTTTAAGCATTTTCTAAAAAAAAATATTTTTGAGTTGTAGCTGATCGACAGTACTAAGGAAGACGAAGATATTTTATTTTAGTAGGTAATGTGGTGTAGATTAAAGGAAAAGTATCCATTTCAATCCAAGTCGTCTTACTTTCTTTTTTGACATATACATTTAAAATGCTCATAATAGTCTTATCTTAGTACTTTTTAAGCGTTTTAATAAAAAAAATATTTTTGAGTTGTATCTGATCGACAGTACTAAGGAAGACGAAGATATTTTATTTTAATAGGTAAAGAGGTGTAGATTAAAGGAAAAATATTCATTTCAATACATTTTGTCTTACTTTCTTTTTTGACATATACATTTAAAATGCTCATAATAGTCTTATCTTAGTACTTTTAAGTGTTTTAATAAAAAAAATATTTTTGAGTTGTAGCTGATTGACAGTACTAAGGAAGACGAAGATATTTTATTTTAGTAGGTAAAGAGGTATAGATTAAAGGAAATGTATCCATTTCAATCCAAGTCGTCTTACCTTCTTTTTTGACATATACATTTAAAATGCTATTTGTAGGCTTATCTTAGTACTTTTAAGCATTTTCTAAAAAAAAATATTTTTGAGTTGTAGCTGATCGACAGTACTAAGGAAGACGAAGATATTTTATTTTAGTAGGTAATGTGGTGTAGATTAAAGGAAAAGTATCCATTTCAATCCAAGTCGTCTTACTTTCTTTTTTGACATATACATTTAAAATGCTCATAATAGTCTTATCTTAGTACTTTTTAAGCGTTTTAATAAAAAAAATATTTTTGAGATGTAGCTGATCGACAGTACTAAGGAAGACGAAGATATTTTATTTTAGTAGGTAATGTGGTGTAGATTAAAGGAAAAGTATCCATTTCAATCCAAGTCGTCTTACCTTCTTTTTTGACATATACATTTAAAATGTTCATAGTAGGCTTATCTTAGTACTTTTTAAGCATTTTCTAAAAAAAAATATTTTTGAGTTGTAGCTGATCGACAGTACTAAGGAAGACGAAGATATTTTATTTTAGTAGGTAAAGAGGTATAGATTAAAGGAAATGTATCCATTTCAATCCAAGTCGTCTTACCTTCTTTTTTGACTTATACATTTAAAATGCTATTTGTAGGCTTATCTTAGTACTTTTAAGCATTTTCTAAAAAAAAATATTTTTGAGTTGTAGCTGATCGACAGTACTAAGGAAGACGAAGATATTTTATTTTAGTAGGTAATGTTGTGTAGATTAAAGGAAAAGTATCCATTTCAATCCAAGTCGTCTTACCTTCTTTTTTGACATATACATTTAAAATGTTCATAGTAGGCTTATCTTAGTACTTTTTAAGCATTTTCTAAAAAAAAATATTTTTGAGTTGTAGCTGAACGATAGTACTAAGGAAGACGAAGATATTTTATTTTAGTAGGTAAAGAGGTATAGATTAAAGGAAATGTATCCATTTCAATCCAAGTCGTCTTACCTCCTTTTTTGACACATACATTTAAAATGCTCATAATAGGCTTATCTTAGTACTTTAAAGCGTTTTATAAAAAAAAATATTTTTGAGTTGTAGCTGATCGACAGTACTAAGGAAGACGAAGATATTTTATTTTAGTAGGTAATGTGGTGTAGATTAAAGGAAAAGTATCCATTTAAATCCAAGTCGTCTTACCTCCTTTTTTGACATATACATTTAAAATGCTCATAATAGTCTTATCTTTGTACTTTAAAGCGTTTTCTAAAAAAAAATATTTTTGAGTTGTAGCTGATCGACAGTACTAAGGAAGACGAAGATATTTTATTGTAGTAGGTAATGTTGTTTAGATTAAAGGAAAAGTATCCATTTCAATCCAAGTCGTCTTACCTTCTTTTTTGACATATACATTTAAAATACTTATAATAGACTTATCTTAGTACTTTTAAGTGTTTTAATAAAAAAAATATATTTTTGAGTTGTAGCTGATCGACAGTACTAAGGAAGATGAAGATATTTTATTTTAGTAGGTAAAGAGGTGTAGATTAAAGGAAAAGTATCCATTTCAATCCGTGTCGTCTTACCTTCTTTTTTGACATATACATTTAAAATACTTATAATAGACTTATATTAGTACATTTAAGTGTTTTAATAAAAAAAATATTTTTGAGTTGTAGCCTATCTACAGTACTAAGGAAGACGAAGATATTTTATTTTAGTAGGTAATGTGTTGTAGATTAAAGGAAAAGTATCCATTTCAATCCAAGTCGTCTTACCTCCTTTTTTGACATATACATTTAAAATGATCATAGTAGGCTTATCTTAGTACTATTTAAGCATTTTATAAAAAAAAATATTTTTGAGTCGTAGCTGATCGACAGTACTAAGGAAGACGAAGATATTTTATTTTAGTAGGTAATGTTGTGTAGATTAAAGGAAAAGTATCCATTTCAATCCAAGTCGTCTTACCTTCTTTTTTGACATATACATTTAAAATGTTCATAGTAGGCTTATCTTAGTACTTTTTAAGCATTTTCTAAAAAAAAATATTTTTGAGTTGTAGCTGATCGACAGTACTAAGGAAGACGAAGATATTTTATTTTAGTAGGTAATGTGGTGTAGATTAAAGGAAAAGTATCCATTTCAATCCAAGTCGTCTTACCTTCTTTTTTGACATATACATTTAAAATGTTCATAGTAGGCTTATCTTAGTACTTTTTAAGCATTTTCTAAAAAAAAATATTTTTGAGTTGTAGCTGAACGATAGTACTAAGGAAGACGAAGATATTTTATTTTAGTAGGTAAAGAGGTATAGATTAAAGGAAAAGTATCCATTTCAATCCAAGTCGTCTTACCTCCTTTTTTGACACATACATTTAAAATGCTCATGATAGGCTTATCTTAGTACTTTAAAGCGTTTTATAAAAAAAAATATTTTTGAGTTGTAGCTGATCGACAGTACTAAGGAAGACGAAGATATTTTATTTTAGTAGGTAATGTGGTGTAGATTAAAGGAAAAGTATCCATTTAAATCCAAGTCGTCTTACCTTCTTTTTTGACATATACATTTAAAATACTTATAATAGACTTATCTTAGTACTTTTAAGCGTTTTAACAAAAAAAATATTTTTGAGTTGTAGCTGATCGACAGTACTAAGGAAGACGAAGATATTTTATTTTAGTAGGTAATGTTGTTTAGATTAAAGGAAAAGTATCCATTTCAATCCAAGTCGTCTTACCTTCTTTTTTGACATATACATTTAAAATACTTATAATAGACTTATCTTAGTACTTTTAAGTGTTTTAATAAAAAAAATATATTTTTGAGTTGTAGCTGATCGACAGTACTAAGGAAGATGAAGATATTTTATTTTAGTAGGTAAAGAGGTGTAGATTAAAGGAAAAGTATCCATTTCAATCCGTGTCGTCTTACCTTCTTTTTTGACATATACATTTAAAATACTTATAATAGACTTATATTAGTACATTTAAGTGTTTTAATAAAAAAAATATTTTTGAGTTGTAGCTGATCGACAGTACTAAGGAAGACGAAGATATTTTATTTTAGTAGGTAATGTTGTGTAGATTAAAGGAAAAGTATCCATTTCAATCCAAGTCGTCTTACCTTCTTTTTTGACATATACATTTAAAATGTTCATAGTAGGCTTATCTTAGTACTTTTTAAGCATTTTCTAAAAAAAAATATTTTTGAGTTGTAGCTGAACGATAGTACTAAGGAAGACGAAGATATTTTATTTTAGTAGGTAAAGAGGTATAGATTAAAGGAAATGTATCCATTTCAATCCAAGTCGTCTTACCTCCTTTTTTGACACATACATTTAAAATGCTCATAATAGGCTTATCTTAGTACTTTAAAGCGTTTTATAAAAAAAAATATTTTTGAGTTGTAGCTGATCGACAGTACTAAGGAAGACGAAGATATTTTATTTTAGTAGGTAATGTGGTGTAGATTAAAGGAAAAGTATCCATTTAAATCCAAGTCGTCTTACCTCCTTTTTTGACATATACATTTAAAATGCTCATAATAGTCTTATCTTTGTACTTTAAAGCGTTTTCTAAAAAAAAATATTTTTGAGTTGTAGCTGATCGACAGTACTAAGGAAGACGAAGATATTTTATTGTAGTAGGTAATGTTGTTTAGATTAAAGGAAAAGTATCCATTTCAATCCAAGTCGTCTTACCTTCTTTTTTGACATATACATTTAAAATACTTATAATAGACTTATCTTAGTACTTTTAAGTGTTTTAATAAAAAAAATATATTTTTGAGTTGTAGCTGATCGACAGTACTAAGGAAGATGAAGATATTTTATTTTAGTAGGTAAAGAGGTGTAGATTAAAGGAAAAGTATCCATTTCAATCCGTGTCGTCTTACCTTCTTTTTTGACATATACATTTAAAATACTTATAATAGACTTATATTAGTACATTTAAGTGTTTTAATAAAAAAAATATTTTTGAGTTGTAGCCTATCTACAGTACTAAGGAAGACGAAGATATTTTATTTTAGTAGGTAATGTGTTGTAGATTAAAGGAAAAGTATCCATTTCAATCCAAGTCGTCTTACCTCCTTTTTTGACATATACATTTAAAATGATCATAGTAGGCTTATCTTAGTACTATTTAAGCATTTTATAAAAAAAAATATTTTTGAGTCGTAGCTGATCGACAGTACTAAGGAAGACGAAGATATTTTATTTTAGTAGGTAATGTTGTGTAGATTAAAGGAAAAGTATCCATTTCAATCCAAGTCGTCTTACCTTCTTTTTTGACATATACATTTAAAATGTTCATAGTAGGCTTATCTTAGTACTTTTTAAGCATTTTCTAAAAAAAAATATTTTTGAGTTGTAGCTGATCGACAGTACTAAGGAAGACGAAGATATTTTATTTTAGTAGGTAATGTGGTGTAGATTAAAGGAAAAGTATCCATTTCAATCCAAGTCGTCTTACCTTCTTTTTTGACATATACATTTAAAATGTTCATAGTAGGCTTATCTTAGTACTTTTTAAGCATTTTCTAAAAAAAAATATTTTTGAGTTGTAGCTGAACGATAGTACTAAGGAAGACGAAGATATTTTATTTTAGTAGGTAAAGAGGTATAGATTAAAGGAAAAGTATCCATTTCAATCCAAGTCGTCTTACCTCCTTTTTTGACACATACATTTAAAATGCTCATGATAGGCTTATCTTAGTACTTTAAAGCATTTTATAAAAAAAAATATTTTTGAGTTGTAGCTGATCGACAGTACTAAGGAAGACGAAGATATTTTATTTTAGTAGGTAATGTGGTGTAGATTAAAGGAAAAGTATCCATTTAAATCCAAGTCGTCTTACCTTCTTTTTTGACATATACATTTAAAATACTTATAATAGACTTATCTTAGTACTTTTAAGCGTTTTAACAAAAAAAATATTTTTGAGTTGTAGCTGATCGACAGTACTAAGGAAGACGAAGATATTTTATTGTAGTAGGTAATGTTGTTTAGATTAAAGGAAAAGTATCCATTTCAATCCAAGTCGTCTTACCTTCTTTTTTGACATATACATTTAAAATACTTATAATAGACTTATCTTAGTACTTTTAAGTGTTTTAATAAAAAAAATATATTTTTGAGTTGTAGCTGATCGACAGTACTAAGGAAGATGAAGATATTTTATTTTAGTAGGTAAAGAGGTGTAGATTAAAGGAAAAGTATCCATTTCAATCCGTGTCGTCTTACCTTCTTTTTTGACATATACATTTAAAATACTTATAATAGACTTATATTAGTACATTTAAGTGTTTTAATAAAAAAAATATTTTTGAGTTGTAGCCTATCGACAGTACTAAGGAAGACGAAGATATTTTATTTTAGTAGGTAATGTGTTGTAGATTAAAGGAAAAGTATCCATTTCAATCCAAGTCGTCTTACCTCCTTTTTTGACATATACATTTAAAATGATCATAGTAGGCTTATCTTAGTACTATTTAAGCATTTTATAAAAAAAAATATTTTTGAGTCGTAGCTGATCGACAGTACTAAGGAAGATGAAGATATTTTATTTTAGTAGGTAATGTTGTGTAGATTAAAGGAAAAGTATCCATTTCAATCCAAGTCGTCTTACCTTCTTTTTTGACATATACATTTAAAATACTTATAATAGACTTATCTTAGTACCTTTAAGTGTTTTAATAAAAAAAATATTTTTGAGTTGTAGCTGATCGACAGTACTAAGGAAGACGAAGATATTTTATTTTAGTAGGTAATGTTGTGTAGATTAAAGGAAAAGTATCCATTTCAATCCAAGTCGTCTTACCTCCTTTTTTGACATATACTTTTAAAATGCTCACAGTAGGCTTATCTTAGTACTTTTTAAGCGTTTTAATAAAAAAAATATTTTTGAGTTGTAGCTGATCGACAGTACTAAGGAAGACAAAGATATTTTATTTTAGTAGGTAAAGAGGTGTAGATTAAAGGAAAAGTATCCATTTCAATCCAAGTCGTCTTACCTTCTTTTTTGACATATACATTTAAAATACTAATAATAGACTTATATTAGTACTTTTAAGCGTTTTAATAAAAAAAATATTTTTGAGATGTAGCTGATCGACAGTACTAAGGAAGACGAAGATATTTTATTGTAGTAGGTAATGTTGTTTAGATTAAAGGAAAAGTATCCATTTCAATCCAAGTCGTCTTACCTTCTTTTTTGACATATACATTTAAAATACTTATAATAGACTTATCTTAGTACTTTTAAGTGTTTTAATAAAAAAAATATATTTTTGAGTTGTAGCTGATCGACAGTACTAAGGAAGATGAAGATATTTTATTTTAGTAGGTAAAGAGGTGTAGATTAAAGGAAAAGTATCCATTTCAATCCGTGTCGTCTTACCTTCTTTTTTGACATATACATTTAAAATACTTATAATAGACTTATATTAGTACATTTAAGTGTTTTAATAAAAAAAATATTTTTGAGTTGTAGCCTATCGACAGTACTAAGGAAGACGAAGATATTTTATTTTAGTAGGTAATGTGTTGTAGATTAAAGGAAAAGTATCCATTTCAATCCAAGTCGTCTTACCTCCTTTTTTGACATATACATTTAAAATGATCATAGTAGGCTTATCTTAGTACTATTTAAGCATTTTATAAAAAAAAATATTTTTGAGTCGTAGCTGATCGACAGTACTAAGGAAGATGAAGATATTTTATTTTAGTAGGTAATGTTGTGTAGATTAAAGGAAAAGTATCCATTTCAATCCAAGTCGTCTTACCTTCTTTTTTGACATATACATTTAAAATACTTATAATAGACTTATCTTAGTACCTTTAAGTGTTTTAATAAAAAAAATATTTTTGAGTTGTAGCTGATCGACAGTACTAAGGAAGACGAAGATATTTTATTTTAGTAGGTAATGTTGTGTAGATTAAAGGAAAAGTATCCATTTCAATCCAAGTCGTCTTACCTCCTTTTTTGACATATACTTTTAAAATGCTCACAGTAGGCTTATCTTAGTACTTTTTAAGCGTTTTAATAAAAAAAATATTTTTGAGTTGTAGCTGATCGACAGTACTAAGGAAGACAAAGATATTTTATTTTAGTAGGTAAAGAGGTGTAGATTAAAGGAAAAGTATCCATTTCAATCCAAGTCGTCTTACCTTCTTTTTTGACATATACATTTAAAATACTAATAATAGACTTATATTAGTACTTTTAAGCGTTTTAATAAAAAAAATATTTTTGAGATGTAGCTGATCGACAGTACTAAGGAAGACGAAGATATTTTATTTTAGTAGGTAATGTTGTGTAGATTAAAGGAAAAGTATCCATTTCAATCCAAGTCGTCTTACCTTTTTTTTTGACATATACATTTTAAATACTTATAATGGACTTATCTTAGAACTTTTAAGCATTTTAATTTAAAAAATATTTTTGAGTTGTAGCTGATCGACAGTACTAAGGAAGACGAAGATATTTTATTTTAGTAGGTAATGTTGTGTAGATTAAAGGAAAAGTATCCATTTCAATCCAAGTCGTCTTACCTCCTTTTTTGACATATACATTTAAAATGCTCATAATAGTCTTATCTTAGTACTTTTAAGCGTTTTAATAAAAAAAATATTTTTGAGATGTAGCTGATCGACAGTACTAAGGAAGACGAAGATATTTTATTTTAGTAGGTAATGTTGTGTAGATTAAAGGAAAAGTATCCATTTCAATCCAAGTCGTCTTACCTTCTTTTTTGACATATACATTTAAAATGTTCATAGTAGGCTTATCTTAGTACTTTTTAAGCATTTTCTAAAAAAAAATATTTTTGAGTTGTAGCTGAACGATAGTACTAAGGAAGACGAAGATATTTTATTTTAGTAGGTAAAGAGGTATAGATTAAAGGAAATGTATCCATTTCAATCCAAGTCGTCTTACCTCCTTTTTTGACACATACATTTAAAATGCTCATAATAGGCTTATCTTAGTACTTTAAAGCGTTTTATAAAAAAAAATATTTTTGAGTTGTAGCTGATCGACAGTACTAAGGAAGACGAAGATATTTTATTTTAGTAGGTAATGTGGTGTAGATTAAAGGAAAAGTATCCATTTAAATCCAAGTCGTCTTACCTCCTTTTTTGACATATACATTTAAAATGCTCATAATAGTCTTATCTTTGTACTTTAAAGCGTTTTCTAAAAAAAAATATTTTTGAGTTGTAGCTGATCGACAGTACTAAGGAAGACGAAGATATTTTATTGTAGTAGGTAATGTTGTTTAGATTAAAGGAAAAGTATCCATTTCAATCCAAGTCGTCTTACCTTCTTTTTTGACATATACATTTAAAATACTTATAATAGACTTATCTTAGTACTTTTAAGTGTTTTAATAAAAAAAATATATTTTTGAGTTGTAGCTGATCGACAGTACTAAGGAAGATGAAGATATTTTATTTTAGTAGGTAAAGAGGTGTAGATTAAAGGAAAAGTATCCATTTCAATCCGTGTCGTCTTACCTTCTTTTTTGACATATACATTTAAAATACTTATAATAGACTTATATTAGTACATTTAAGTGTTTTAATAAAAAAAATATTTTTGAGTTGTAGCCTATCTACAGTACTAAGGAAGACGAAGATATTTTATTTTAGTAGGTAATGTGTTGTAGATTAAAGGAAAAGTATCCATTTCAATCCAAGTCGTCTTACCTCCTTTTTTGACATATACATTTAAAATGATCATAGTAGGCTTATCTTAGTACTATTTAAGCATTTTATAAAAAAAAATATTTTTGAGTCGTAGCTGATCGACAGTACTAAGGAAGATGAAGATATTTTATTTTAGTAGGTAATGTTGTGTAGATTAAAGGAAAAGTATCCATTTCAATCCAAGTCGTCTTACCTTCTTTTTTGACATATACATTTAAAATACTTATAATAGACTTATCTTAGTACTTTTAAGTGTTTTAATAAAAAAAATATTTTTGAGTTGTAGCTGATCGACAGTACTAAGGAAGACGAAGATATTTTATTTTAGTAGGTAATGTTGTGTAGATTAAAGGAAAAGTATCCATTTCAATCCAAGTCGTCTTACCTCCTTTTTTGACATATACTTTTAAAATGCTCATAGTAGGCTTATCTTAGTACTTTTTAAGCGTTTTAATAAAAAAAATATTTTTGAGTTGTAGCTGATCGACAGTACTAAGGAAGACAAAGATATTTTATTTTAGTAGGTAAAGAGGTGTAGATTAAAGGAAAAGTATCCATTTCAATCCAAGTCGTCTTACCTTCTTTTTTGACATATACATTTAAAATACTAATAATAGACTTATATTAGTACTTTTAAGCGTTTTAATAAAAAAAATATTTTTGAGTTGTAGCTGATCGACAGTACTAAGGAAGACGAAGATATTTTATTTTAGTAGGTAATGTGGTGTAGATTAAAGGAAAAGTATCCATTTCAATCCAAGTCGTCTTACCTTTTTTTTTGACATATACATTTTAAATACTTATAATGGACTTATCTTAGAACTTTTAAGCATTTTAATTTAAAAAATATTTTTGAGTTGTAGCTGATCGACAGTACTAAGGAAGACGAAGATATTTTATTTTAGTAGGTAATGTTGTGTAGATTAAAGGAAAAGTATCCATTTCAATCCAAGTCGTCTTACCTCCTTTTTTGACATATACATTTAAAATGCTCATAATAGTCTTATCTTAGTACTTTTAAGTGTTTTAATAAAAAAAATATTTTTGAGATGTAGCTGATCGACAGTACTAAGGAAGACGAAGATATTTTATTTTAGTAGGTAATGTGGTGTAGATTAAAGGAAAAGTATCCATTTCAATCCAAGTCGTCTTACCTTCTTTTTTGACATATACATTTAAAATGTTCATAGTAGGCTTATCTTAGTACTTTTTAAGCATTTTCTAAAAAAAAATATTTTTGAGTTGTAGCTGATCGACAGTACTAAGGAAGACGAAGATATTTTATTTTAGTAGGTAAAGAGGTATAGATTAAAGGAAATGTATCCATTTCAATCCAAGTCGTCTTACTTTCTTTTTTGACATATACATTTAAAATGCTCATAATAGTCTTATCTTAGTACTTTTAAGTGTTTTAATAAAAAAAATATTTTTGAGTTGTAGCTGATCGACAGTACTAAGGAAGACGAAGATATTTTATTTTAGTAGGTAATGTTGTGTAGATTAAAGGAAAAGTATCCATTTCAATCCAAGTCGTCTTACCTTCTTTTTTGACATATACATTTAAAATGTTCATAGTAGGCTTATCTTAGTACTTTTTAAGCATTTTCTAAAAAAAAATATTTTTGATTTGTAGCTGAACGACAGTACTAAGGAAGACGAAGATATTTTATTTTAGTAGGTAATGTTGTTTAGATTAAAGGAAAAGTATCCATTTCAATCCAAGTCGTCTTACCTTCTTTTTTGACATATACATTTAAAATACTTATAATAGACTTATCTTAGTACTTTTAAGTGTTTTAATAAAAAAAATATATTTTTGAGTTGTAGCTGATCGACAGTACTAAGGAAGATGAAGATATTTTATTTTAGTAGGTAAAGAGGTGTAGATTAAAGGAAAAGTATCCATTTCAATCCGTGTCGTCTTACCTTCTTTTTTGACATATACATTTAAAATACTTATAATAGACTTATATTAGTACTTTTAAGTGTTTTAATAAAAAAAATATTTTTGAGTTGTAGCCTATCGACAGTACTAAGGAAGACGAAGATATTTTATTTTAGTAGGTAATGTGTTGTAGATTAAAGGAAAAGTATCCATTTCAATCCAAGTCGTCTTACCTCCTTTTTTGACATATACATTTAAAATGATCATAGTAGGCTTATCTTAGTACTATTTAAGCATTTTATAAAAAAAAATATTTTTGAGTCGTAGCTGATCGACAGTACTAAGGAAGATGAAGATATTTTATTTTAGTAGGTAATGTTGTGTAGATTAAAGGAAAAGTATCCATTTCAATCCAAGTCGTCTTACCTTCTTTTTTGACATATACATTTAAAATACTTATAATAGACTTATCTTAGTACTTTTAAGTGTTTTAATAAAAAAAATATTTTTGAGTTGTAGCTGATCGACAGTACTAAGGAAGACGAAGATATTTTATTTTAGTAGGTAATGTTGTGTAGATTAAAGGAAAAGTATCCATTTCAATCCAAGTCGTCTTACCTCCTTTTTTGACATATACTTTTAAAATGCTCATAGTAGGCTTATCTTAGTACTTTTTAAGCGTTTTAATAAAAAAAATATTTTTGAGTTGTAGCTGATCGACAGTACTAAGGAAGACAAAGATATTTTATTTTAGTAGGTAAAGAGGTGTAGATTAAAGGAAAAGTATCCATTTCAATCCAAGTCGTCTTACCTTCTTTTTTGACATATACATTTAAAATACTAATAATAGACTTATATTAGTACTTTTAAGCGTTTTAATAAAAAAAATATTTTTGAGATGTAGCTGATCGACAGTACTAAGGAAGACGAAGATATTTTATTTTAGTAGGTAATGTTGTGTAGATTAAAGGAAAAGTATCCATTTCAATCCAAGTCGTCTTACCTTTTTTTTTGACATATACATTTTAAATACTTATAATGGACTTATCTTAGAACTTTTAAGCATTTTAATTTAAAAAATATTTTTGAGTTGTAGCTGATCGACAGTACTAAGGAAGACGAAGATATTTTATTTTAGTAGGTAATGTTGTGTAGATTAAAGGAAAAGTATCCATTTCAATCCAAGTCGTCTTACCTCCTTTTTTGACATATACATTTAAAATGCTCATAATAGTCTTATCTTAGTACTTTTAAGTGTTTTAATAAAAAAAATATTTTTGAGATGTAGCTGATCGACAGCACTAAGGAAGACGAAGATATTTTATTTTAGTAGGTAATGTGGTGTAGATTAAAGGAAAAGTATCCATTTCAATCCAAGTCGTCTTACTTTCTTTTTTGACATATACATTTAAAATGCTCATAATAGTCTTATCTTAGTACTTTTTAAGCGTTTTAATAAAAAAAATATTTTTGAGATGTAGCTGATCGACAGTACTAAGGAAGACGAAGATATTTTATTTTAGTAGGTAATGTTGTGTAGATTAAAGGAAAAGTATCCATTTCAATCCAAGTCGTCTTACCTTCTTTTTTGACTTATACATTTAAAATGCTATTTGTAGGCTTATCTTAGTACTTTTAAGCATTTTCTAAAAAAAAATATTTTTGCGTTGTAGCTGATCGACAGTACTAAGGAAGACGAAGATATTTTATTTTAGTAGGTAATGTTGTGTAGATTAAAGGAAAAGTATCCATTTCAATCCAAGTCGTCTTACCTTCTTTTTTGACATATACATTTAAAATGTTCATAGTAGGCTTATCTTAGTACTTTTTAAGCATTTTCTAAAAAAAAATATTTTTGAGTTGTAGCTGAACGACAGTACTAAGGAAGACGAAGATATTTTATTTTAGTAGATAATGTGGTGTAGATTAAAGGAAAAGTATCCATTTCAATCCAAGTCGTCTTACCTTCTTTTTTGACATATACATTTAAAATACTAATAATAGACTTATATTAGTACTTTTAAGTGTTTTAATAAAAAAAATATTTTTGAGTTGTAGCTGATCGACAGTACTAAGGAAGACGAAGATATTTTATTTTAGTAGGTAATGTTGTGTAGATTAAAGGAAAAGTATCCATTTCAATCCAAGTCGTCTTACCTCCTTTTTTGACATATACTTTTAAAATGCTCATAGTAGGCTTATCTTAGTACTTTTTAAGCGTTTTAATAAAAAAAATATTTTTGAGTTGTAGCTGATCGACAGTACTAAGGAAGACGAAGATATTTTATTTTAGTAGGTAATGTTGTGTAGATTAAAGGAAAAGTATCCATTTCAATCCAAGTCGTCTTACCTCCTTTTTTGACATATACATTTAAAATGATCATAGTAGGCTTATCTTAGTACTTTTTAAGCGTTTTAATAAAAAAAATATTTTTGAGATGTAGCTGATCGACAGTACTAAGGAAGACGAAGATATTTTATTTTAGTAGGTAATGTGTTGTAGATTAAAGGAAAAGTATCCATTTCAATCCAAGTCGTCTTACCTCCTTTTTTGACATATACTTTTAAAATGCTCATAGTAGGCTTATCTTAGTACTTTTTAAGCGTTTTAATAAAAAAAATATTTTTGAGATGTAGCTGATCGACAGTACTAAGGAAGACGAAGATATTTTATTTTAGTAGGTAATGTTGTGTAGATTAAAGGAAAAGTATCCATTTCAATCCAAGTCGTCTTACCTCCTTTTTTGACATATACTTTTAAAATGCTCATAGTAGGCTTATCTTAGTACTTTTTAAGCGTTTTAATAAAAAAAATATTTTTGAGTTGTAGCTGATCGACAGTACTAAGGAAGACGAAGATATTTTATTTTAGTAGGTAATGTTGTGTAGATTAAAGGAAAAGTATCCATTTCAATCCAAGTCGTCTTACCTCCTTTTATGACATATACATTTAAAATGATCATAGTAGGCTTATCTTAGTACTTTTTAAGCGTTTTAATAAAAAAAATATTTTTGAGATGTAGCTGATCGACAGTACTAAGGAAGACGAAGATATTTTATTTTAGTAGGTAATGTTGTGTAGATTAAAGGAAAAGTATCCATTTCAATCCAAGTCGTCTTACCTCCTTTTTTGACATATACTTTTAAAATGCTCATAGTAGGCTTATCTTAGTACTTTTTAAGCGTTTTAATAAAAAAAATATTTTTGAGATGTAGCTGATCGACAGTACTAAGGAAGACGAAGATATTTTATTTTAGTAGGTAATGTTGTGTAGATTAAAGGAAAAGTATCCATTTCAATCCAAGTCGTCTTACCTCCTTTTTTGACATATACTTTTAAAATGCTCATAGTAGGCTTATCTTAGTACTTTTTAAGCGTTTTAATAAAAAAAATATTTTTGAGTTGTAGCTGATCGACAGTACTAAGGAAGACGAAGATATTTTATTTTAGTAGGTAATGTTGTGTAGATTAAAGGAAAAGTATCCATTTCAATCCAAGTCGTCTTACCTTCTTTTTTGACATATACATTTAAAATACTTATAATAGACTTATCTTAGTACTTTTAAGTGTTTTAATAAAAAAAATATTTTTGAGTTGTAGCTGATCGACAGTACTAAGGAAGACGAAGATATTTTATTTTAGTAGGTAAAGAGGTGTAGATTAAAGGAAAAGTATCCATTTCAATCCAAGTCGTCTTACCTTCTTTTTTGACATATACATTTAAAATACTTATAATAGACTTATATTAGTACTTTTAAGTGTTTTAATAAAAAAAATATTTTTGAGTTGTAGCTGATCGACAGTACTAAGGAAGACGAAGATATTTTATTTTAGTAGGTAATGTTGTGTAGATTAAAGGAAAAGTATCCATTTCAATCCAAGTCGTCTTACCTCCTTTTTTGACATATACTTTTAAAATGCTCATAGTAGGCTTATCTTAGTACTTTTTAAGCGTTTTAAAAAAAAAAATATTTTTGAGTTGTAGCTGATCGACAGTACTAAGGAAAACGAAGATATTTTATTTTAGTAGGTAATGTTGTGTAGATTAAAGGAAAAGTATCCATTTCAATCCAAGTCGTCTTACCTCCTTTTTTGACATATACTTTTAAAATGCTCATAGTAGGCTTATCTTAGTACTTTTTAAGCGTTTTAATAAAAAAAATATTTTTGAGTTGTAGCTGATCGACAGTACTAAGGAAGACGAAGATATTTTATTTTAGTAGGTAATGTGGTGTAGATTAAAGGAAAAGTATCCATTTCAATCCAAGTCGTCTTACCTCCTTTTTTGACATATACATTTAAAATGCTCATAATATGTTTATCTTAGTACTTTAAAGCGTTTTCTAAAAAAAAATATTTTTGAGTTGTAGCTGATCGACAGTACTAAGGAAGACGAAGATATTTTATTTTAGTAGGTAAAGAGGTATAGATTAAAGGAAATGTATCCATTTCAATCCAAGTCGTCTTACCTCCTTTTTTGACATATACATTTAAAATGCTCATAATAGTCTTATCTTAGTACTTTTTAAGCGTTTTAATAAAAAAAATATTTTTGAGTTGTAGCTGATCGACAGTACTAAGGAAGACGAAGATATTTTATTTTAGTAGATAATGTGGTGTTGATTAAAGGAAAAGTATCCATTTCAATCCAAGTCGTCTTACCTTTTTTTTTGACATAATACTTATAATGGACTTATCTTAGAACTTTTAAGCATTTTAATTTAAAAAATATTTTTGAGTTGTAGCTGATCGACAGTACTAAGGAAGACGAAGATATTTTATTTTAGTAGGTAATGTGGTGTAGATTAAAGGAAAAGTATCCATTTCAATCCAAGTCGTCTTACCTCCTTTTTTGACATATACATTTAAAATGCTCATAGTAGGCTTATCTTAGTACTTTTTAAGCGTTTTAATAAAAAAAATATTTTTGAGATGTAGCTGATCGACAGTACTAAGGAAGACGAAGATATTTTATTTTAGTAGGTAATGTTGTGTAGATTAAAGGAAAAGTATCCATTTCAATCCAAGTCGTCTTACCTCCTTTTTTGACATATACTTTTAAAATGCTCATAGTAGGCTTATCTTAGTACTTTTTAAGCGTTTTAATAAAAAAAATATTTTTGAGTTGTAGCTGATCGACAGTACTAAGGAAGACGAAGATATTTTATTTTAGTAGGTAATGTTGTGTAGATTAAAGGAAAAGTATCCATTTCAATCCAAGTCGTCTTACCTCCTTTTTTGACATATACTTTTAAAATGCTCATAGTAGGCTTATCTTAGTACTTTTTAAGCGTTTTAATAAAAAAAATATTTTTGAGTTGTAGCTGATCGACAGTACTAAGGAAGACGAAGATATTTTATCTTAGTAGGTAATGTTGTGTAGATTAAAGGAAAAGTATCCATTTCAATCCAAGTCGTCTTACCTCCTTTTTTGACATATACTTTTAAAATGCTCATAGTAGGCTTATCTTAGTACTTTTTAAGCGTTTTAATTAAAAAAATATTTTTGAGTTGTAGCTGATCGACAGTACTAAGGAAGACGAAGATATTTTATTTTAGTAGGTAATGTGGTGTAGATTAAAGGAAAAGTATCCATTTCAATCCAAGTCGTCTTACCTCCTTTTTTGACATATACATTTAAAATGCTCATAATAGGTTTATCTTAGTACTTTAAAGCGTTTTCTAAAAAAAAATATTTTTGAGTTGTAGCTGATCGACAGTACTAAGGAAGACGAAGATATTTTATTTTAGTAGGTAATGTGGTGTAGATTAAAGGAAAAGTATCCATTTCAATCCAAGTCGTCTTACCTCCTTTTTTGACATATACATTTAAAATGCTCATAATATGTTTATCTTAGTACTTTAAAGCGTTTTCTAAAAAAAAATATTTTTGAGTTGTAGCTGATCGACAGTACTAAGGAAGACGAAGATATTTTATTTTAGTAGGTAAAGAGGTATAGATTAAAGGAAATGTATCCATTTCAATCCAAGTCGTCTTACCTCCTTTTTTGACATATACATTTAAAATGCTCATAATAGTCTTATCTTAGTACTTTTTAAGCGTTTTAATAAAAAAAATATTTTTGAGTTGTAGCTGATCGACAGTACTAAGGAAGACGAAGATATTTTATTTTAGTAGATAATGTTGTGTAGATTAAAGGAAAAGTATCCATTTCAATCCAAGTCGTCTTACCTTTTTTTTTGACATAATACTTATAATGGACTTATCTTAGAACTTTTAAGCATTTAAATTTAAAAAATATTTTTGAGTTGTAGCTGATCGACAGTACTAAGGAAGACGAAGATATTTTATTTTAGTAGGTAATGTTGTGTAGATTAAAGGAAAAGTATCCATTTCAATCCAAGTCGTCTTACCTCCTTTTTTGACATATACTTTTAAAATGCTCATAGTAGGCTTATCTTAGTACTTTTAAGCGTTTTAACAGAAAAAATATTTTTGAGTTGTAGCTGATCGACAGTTCTAAGGAAGACGAAGATATTTTATTTTAGTAGATAATGTGGTGTAGATTAAAGGAAAAGTATCCATTTCAATCCAAGTCGTCTTACCTTCTTTTTTGACATATACATTTAAAATACTTATAATAGACTTATCTTAGTACTTTTAAGTGTTTTAATAAAAAAAATATTTTTGAGTTGTAGCTGATCGACAGTACTAAGGAAGACGAAGATATTTTATTTTAGTAGGTAAAGAGGTGTAGATTAAAGGAAAAGTATCCATTTCAATCCAAGTCGTCTTACCTTCATATACATTTAAAATACTTATAATAGACTTATATTAGTACTTTTAAGTGTTTTAATAAAAAAAATATTTTTGAGATGTAGCTGATCGACAGTACTAAGGAAGACGAAGATATTTTATTTTAGTAGGTAATGTTGTGTAGATTAAAGGAAAAGTATCCATTTCAATCCAAGTCGTCTTACCTCCTTTTTTGACATATACTTTTAAAATGCTCATAGTAGGCTTATCTTAGTACTTTTTAAGCGTTTTAATAAAAAAAATATTTTTGAGTTGTAGCTGATCGACAGTACTAAGGAAGACGAAGATATTTTATTTTAGTAGGTAATGTTGTGTAGATTAAAGGAAAAGTATCCATTTCAATCCAAGTCGTCTTACCTCCTTTTTTGACATATACATTTAAAATGCTCATAGTAGGCTTATCTTAGTACTTTTTAAGCGTTTTAATAAAAAAAATATTTTTGAGTTGTAGCTGATCGACAGTACTAAGGAAGACGAAGATATTTTATTTTAGTAGATAATGTGGTGTAGATTAAAGGAAAAGTATCCATTTCAATCCAAGTCGTCTTACCTCCTTTTTTGACATATACATTTAAAATGCTCATAGTAGGCTTATCTTAGTACTTTTTAAGCGTTTTCTAAAAAAAAATATTTTTGAGTTGTAGCTGATCGACAGTACTAAGGAAGACGAAGATATTTTATTTTAGTAGGTAAAGAGGTATAGATTAAAGGAAATGTATCCATTTCAATCCAAGTCGTCTTACTTTCTTTTTTGACATATACATTTTAAATGCTCATAATAGTCTTATCTTAGTACTTTTTAAGCGTTTTAATAAAAAAAATATTTTTGAGATGTAGCTGATCGACAGTACTAAGGAAGACGAAGATATTTTATTTTAGTAGGTAATGTTGTGTAGATTAAAGGAAAAGTATCCATTTCAATCCAAGTCGTCTTACCTCCTTTTTTGACATATACTTTTAAAATGCTCATAGTAGGCTTATCTTAGTACTTTTTAAGCGTTTTAAAAAAAAAAATATTTTTGAGTTGTAGCTGATCGACAGTACTAAGGAAAACGAAGATATTTTATTTTAGTAGGTAATGTTGTGTAGATTAAAGGAAAAGTATCCATTTCAATCCAAGTCGTCTTACCTCCTTTTTTGACATATACTTTTAAAATGCTCATAGTAGGCTTATCTTAGTACTTTTTAAGCGTTTTAATAAAAAAAATATTTTTGAGTTGTAGCTGATCGACAGTACTAAGGAAGACGAAGATATTTTATTTTAGTAGGTAATGTGGTGTAGATTAAAGGAAAAGTATCCATTTCAATCCAAGTCGTCTTACCTCCTTTTTTGACATATACATTTAAAATGCTCATAATATGTTTATCTTAGTACTTTAAAGCGTTTTCTAAAAAAAAATATTTTTGAGTTGTAGCTGATCGACAGTACTAAGGAAGACGAAGATATTTTATTTTAGTAGGTAAAGAGGTATAGATTAAAGGAAATGTATCCATTTCAATCCAAGTCGTCTTACCTCCTTTTTTGACATATACATTTAAAATGCTCATAATAGTCTTATCTTAGTACTTTTTAAGCGTTTTAATAAAAAAAATATTTTTGAGTTGTAGCTGATCGACAGTACTAAGGAAGACGAAGATATTTTATTTTAGTAGATAATGTGGTGTTGATTAAAGGAAAAGTATCCATTTCAATCCAAGTCGTCTTACCTTTTTTTTTGACATAATACTTATAATGGACTTATCTTAGAACTTTTAAGCATTTTAATTTAAAAAATATTTTTGAGTTGTAGCTGATCGACAGTACTAAGGAAGACGAAGATATTTTATTTTAGTAGGTAATGTGGTGTAGATTAAAGGAAAAGTATCCATTTCAATCCAAGTCGTCTTACCTCCTTTTTTGACATATACATTTAAAATGCTCATAGTAGGCTTATCTTAGTACTTTTTAAGCGTTTTAATAAAAAAAATATTTTTGAGATGTAGCTGATCGACAGTACTAAGGAAGACGAAGATATTTTATTTTAGTAGGTAATGTTGTGTAGATTAAAGGAAAAGTATCCATTTCAATCCAAGTCGTCTTACCTCCTTTTTTGACATATACTTTTAAAATGCTCATAGTAGGCTTATCTTAGTACTTTTTAAGCGTTTTAATAAAAAAAATATTTTTGAGTTGTAGCTGATCGACAGTACTAAGGAAGACGAAGATATTTTATTTTAGTAGGTAATGTTGTGTAGATTAAAGGAAAAGTATCCATTTCAATCCAAGTCGTCTTACCTCCTTTTTTGACATATACTTTTAAAATGCTCATAGTAGGCTTATCTTAGTACTTTTTAAGCGTTTTAATAAAAAAAATATTTTTGAGTTGTAGCTGATCGACAGTACTAAGGAAGACGAAGATATTTTATCTTAGTAGGTAATGTTGTGTAGATTAAAGGAAAAGTATCCATTTCAATCCAAGTCGTCTTACCTCCTTTTTTGACATATACTTTTAAAATGCTCATAGTAGGCTTATCTTAGTACTTTTTAAGCGTTTTAATTAAAAAAATATTTTTGAGTTGTAGCTGATCGACAGTACTAAGGAAGACGAAGATATTTTATTTTAGTAGGTAATGTGGTGTAGATTAAAGGAAAAGTATCCATTTCAATCCAAGTCGTCTTACCTCCTTTTTTGACATATACATTTAAAATGCTCATAATAGGTTTATCTTAGTACTTTAAAGCGTTTTCTAAAAAAAAATATTTTTGAGTTGTAGCTGATCGACAGTACTAAGGAAGACGAAGATATTTTATTTTAGTAGGTAATGTGGTGTAGATTAAAGGAAAAGTATCCATTTCAATCCAAGTCGTCTTACCTCCTTTTTTGACATATACATTTAAAATGCTCATAATATGTTTATCTTAGTACTTTAAAGCGTTTTCTAAAAAAAAATATTTTTGAGTTGTAGCTGATCGACAGTACTAAGGAAGACGAAGATATTTTATTTTAGTAGGTAAAGAGGTATAGATTAAAGGAAATGTATCCATTTCAATCCAAGTCGTCTTACCTCCTTTTTTGACATATACATTTAAAATGCTCATAATAGTCTTATCTTAGTACTTTTTAAGCGTTTTAATAAAAAAAATATTTTTGAGTTGTAGCTGATCGACAGTACTAAGGAAGACGAAGATATTTTATTTTAGTAGATAATGTTGTGTAGATTAAAGGAAAAGTATCCATTTCAATCCAAGTCGTCTTACCTTTTTTTTTGACATAATACTTATAATGGACTTATCTTAGAACTTTTAAGCATTTAAATTTAAAAAATATTTTTGAGTTGTAGCTGATCGACAGTACTAAGGAAGACGAAGATATTTTATTTTAGTAGGTAATGTTGTGTAGATTAAAGGAAAAGTATCCATTTCAATCCAAGTCGTCTTACCTCCTTTTTTGACATATACTTTTAAAATGCTCATAGTAGGCTTATCTTAGTACTTTTAAGCGTTTTAACAGAAAAAATATTTTTGAGTTGTAGCTGATCGACAGTTCTAAGGAAGACGAAGATATTTTATTTTAGTAGATAATGTGGTGTAGATTAAAGGAAAAGTATCCATTTCAATCCAAGTCGTCTTACCTTCTTTTTTGACATATACATTTAAAATACTTATAATAGACTTATCTTAGTACTTTTAAGTGTTTTAATAAAAAAAATATTTTTGAGTTGTAGCTGATCGACAGTACTAAGGAAGACGAAGATATTTTATTTTAGTAGGTAAAGAGGTGTAGATTAAAGGAAAAGTATCCATTTCAATCCAAGTCGTCTTACCTTCATATACATTTAAAATACTTATAATAGACTTATATTAGTACTTTTAAGTGTTTTAATAAAAAAAATATTTTTGAGTTGTAGCTGATCGACAGTACTAAGGAAGACGAAGATATTTTATTTTAGTAGGTAATGTTGTGTAGATTAAAGGAAAAGTATCCATTTCAATCCAAGTCGTCTTACCTCCTTTTTTGACATATACTTTTAAAATGCTCATAGTAGGCTTATCTTAGTACTTTTTAAGCGTTTTAATAAAAAAAATATTTTTGAGTTGTAGCTGATCGACAGTACTAAGGAAGACGAAGATATTTTATTTTAGTAGGTAATGTTGTGTAGATTAAAGGAAAAGTATCCATTTCAATCCAAGTCGTCTTACCTCCTTTTTTGACATATACATTTAAAATGCTCATAGTAGGCTTATCTTAGTACTTTTTAAGCGTTTTAATAAAAAAAATATTTTTGAGTTGTAGCTGATCGACAGTACTAAGGAAGACGAAGATATTTTATTTTAGTAGATAATGTGGTGTAGATTAAAGGAAAAGTATCCATTTCAATCCAAGTCGTCTTACCTCCTTTTTTGACATATACATTTAAAATGCTCATAGTAGGCTTATCTTAGTACTTTTTAAGCGTTTTCTAAAAAAAAATATTTTTGAGTTGTAGCTGATCGACAGTACTAAGGAAGACGAAGATATTTTATTTTAGTAGGTAAAGAGGTATAGATTAAAGGAAATGTATCCATTTCAATCCAAGTCGTCTTACTTTCTTTTTTGACATATACATTTTAAATGCTCATAATAGTCTTATCTTAGTACTTTTTAAGCGTTTTAATAAAAAAAATATTTTTGAGATGTAGCTGATCGACAGTACTAAGGAAGACGAAGATATTTTATTTTAGTAGGTAATGTTGTGTAGATTAAAGGAAAAGTATCCATTTCAATCCAAGTCGTCTTACCTCCTTTTTTGACATATACTTTTAAAATGCTCATAGTAGGCTTATCTTAGTACTTTTTAAGCGTTTTAATAAAAAAAATATTTTTGAGTTGTAGCTGATCGACAGTACTAAGGAAGACGAAGATATTTTATTTTAGTAGGTAAAGAGGTGTAGATTAAAGGAAAAGTATCCATTTCAATCCAAGTCGTCTTACCTTCTTTTTTGACATATACATTTAAAATACTTATAATAGACTTATATTAGTACTTTTAAGTGTTTTAATAAAAAAATTATTTTTGAGTTGTAGCTGATCGACAGTACTAAGGAAGACGAAGATATTTTATTTTAGTAGATAATGTGGTGTAGATTAAAGGAAAAGTATCCATTTCAATCCAAGTCGTCTTACCTTCTTTTTTGACATATACATTTAAAATACTTATAATAGACTTATCTTAGTACTTTTAAGTGTTTTAATAAAAAAAATATTTTTGAGTTGTAGCTGATCGACAGTACTAAGGAAGACGAAGATATTTTATTTTAGTAGGTAAAGAGGTGTAGATTAAAGGAAAAGTATCCATTTCAATCCAAGTCGTCTTACCTTCTTTTTTTACATATACTTTTAAAATGCTTATAATAGACTTATATTAGTACTTTTAAGTGTTTTAATAAAAAAAATATTTTTGAGTTGTAGCTGATCGACAGTACTAAGGAACACGAAGATATTTTATTTTAGTAGGTAATGTTGTGTAGTTTAAAGGAAAAGTATCCATTTCAATCCAAGTCGTCTTACCTCCTTTTTTGACATATACATTTAAAATGATCATAGTAGGCTTATCTTAGTACTATTTAAGCATTTTATAAAAAAAAATATTTTTGAGTCTTAGCTGATCAACAGTACTAAGGAAGACGAAGATATTTTATTTTAGTAGGTAATGTTGTGTAGATTAAAGGAAAAGTATCCATTTCAATCCAAGTCGTCTTACCTCCTTTTTTGACATATACTTTTAAAATGCTCATAGTAGGCTTATCTTAGTACTTTTTAAGCGTTTTAATAAAAAAAATATTTTTGAGTTGTAGCTGATCGACAGTACTAAGGAAGACGAAGATATTTTATTTTAGTAGATAATGTGGTGTAGATTAAAGGAAAAGTATCCATTTCAATCCAAGTCGTCTTACCTTCTTTTTTGACATATACATTTAAAATACTTATAATAGACTTATCTTAGTACTTTTAAGTGTTTTAATAAAAAAAATATTTTTGAGTTGTAGCTGATCGACAGTACTAAGGAAGACGAAGATATTTTATTTTAGTAGGTAAAGAGGTGTAGATTAAAGGAAAAGTATCCATTTCAATCCAAGTCGTCTTACCTTCTTTTTTTACATATACTTTTAAAATGCTTATAATAGACTTATATTAGTACTTTTAAGTGTTTTAATAAAAAAAATATTTTTGAGTTGTAGCTGATCGACAGTACTAAGGAACACGAAGATATTTTATTTTAGTAGGTAATGTTGTGTAGTTTAAAGGAAAAGTATCCATTTCAATCCAAGTCGTCTTACCTCCTTTTTTGACATATACATTTAAAATGATCATAGTAGGCTTATCTTAGTACTATTTAAGCATTTTATAAAAAAAAATATTTTTGAGTCTTAGCTGATCAACAGTACTAAGGAAGACGAAGATATTTTATTTTAGTAGGTAACGTGGTGTAGATTAAAGGAAAAGTATCCATTTCAATCCAAGTCGTCTTACCTTCTTTTTTGACATATACATTTAAAATGCTCATAGTAGGCTTATCTTAGTACTTTTTAAGCGTTTTAATAAAAAAAATATTTTTGAGTTGTAGCTGATCGACAGTACTAAGGAACACGAAGATATTTTATTTTAGTAGGTAATGTTGTGTAGTTTAAAGGAAAAGTATCCATTTCAATCCAAGTCGTCTTACCTCCTTTTTTGACATATACATTTAAAATGCTCATAGTAGGCTTATCTTAGTACTTTTTAAGCATTTTATAAAAAAAAATATTTTTGAGTCGTAGCTGATCGACAGTACTAAGGAAGACGAAGATATTTTATTTTAGTAGATAATGTTGTGTAGATTAAAGGAAAAGTATCCATTTCAATCCAAGTCGTCTTACTTTCTTTTTTGACATATACATTTAAAATGCTCATAATAGTCTTATCTTAGTACTTTTAAGCGTTTTAACAAAAAAAATATTTTTGAGTTGTAGCTGATTGACAGTACTAAGGAAGACGAAGATATTTTATTTTAGTAGGTAATGTGGTGTAGATTAAAGGAAAAGTATCCATTTCAATCCAAGTCGTCTTACCTTTTTTTTTGACATATACATTTAAAATGCTCATAGTAGGCTTATCTTAGTACTTTTTAAGCGTTTTAATAAAAAAAATATTTTTGAGTTGTAGCTGATCGACAGTACTAAGGAAGACGAAGATATTTTATCTTAGTAGGTAATGTGGTGTAGATTAAAGTAAAAGTATCCATTTCAATCCAAGTCGTCTTACCTCCTTTTTTGACATATACATTTAAAATGCTCATAATAGGCTTATCTTAGTACTTTTAAGCGTTTTAACAAAAAAAATATTTTTGAGATGTAGCTGATCGACAGTACTAAGGAAGACGAAGATATTTTATTTTAGTAGGTAATGTGGTGTAGATTAAAGTAAAAGTATCCATTTCAATCCAAGTCGTCTTACCTCCTTTTTTGACATATACATTTAAAATGCTCATAATAGTCTTATCTTAGTACTTTTTAAGCATTTTCTAAAAAAAATATTTTTGAGTTGTAGCTGATCGACAGTACTAAGGAAGACGAAGATATTTTATTTTAGTAGGTAATGTGGTGTAGATTAAAGGAAAAGTATCCATTTCAATCCAAGTCGTCTTACCTCCTTTTTTGACATATACATTTAAAATGCTCATAATAGTCTTATCTTAGTACTTTTAAGCGTTTTAACAAAAAAAATATTTTTGAGTTGTAGCTGATTGACAGTACTAAGGAAGACGAAGATATTTTATTTTAGTAGGTAATGTGGTGTAGATTAAAGGAAAAGTATCCATTTCAATCCAAGTCGTCTTACCTTCTTTTTTGACATATACATTTAAAATTCTCATTGTAGGCTTATCTTAGTACTTTTAAGCATTTTCTAAAAAAAAATATTTTTGAGTTGTAGCTGATCGACAGTACTAAAGAAGATGAAGATATTTTATTTTAGTAGGTAATGTGGTGTAGATTAAAGGAAAAGTATCCATTTCGTCTTACCTTCTTTTTTGACATATACATTTAAAATGCTCATAGTAGGCTTATCTTATATATAGTACTTTTTAAGCATTTTCTAAAAAAAAATATTTTTGAGTTGTAGCTGATCGACAGTACTAAGGAAGACGAAGATATTTTATTTTAGTAAGTAATGTGTTGTAGATTAAAGGAAAAGTATCCATTTCAATCCAAGTCGTCTTACCTCCTTTTTTGACATATACATTTAAAATGCTCATAATAGTCTTATCTTAGTACTTTAAAGCGTTTTCTAAAAAAAATATTTTTGAGTTGTAGCTAATCGACAGTACTAAGGAAGACGAAGATATTTTATTTTAGTAGGTAATGTGTTGTAGATTAAAGGAAAAGTATCCATTTCAATCCAAGTCGTCTTACCTCCTTTTTTGACATATACATTTAAAATGCTCATAGTAGGCTTATCTTTGTACTTTTTAAGCATTTTATAAAAAAAAATATTTTTGAGTTGTAGCTGATCGACAGTACTAAGGAAGACGAAGATATTTTATTTTAGTAGGTAATGTGGTGGAAAAGTATCCATTTCAATCCAAGTCGTCTTACCTTCTTTTTTGACATATACATTTAAAATACTTATAGTAGGCTTATCTTAGTACTTTTTAAGCGTTTTAATAAAAAAAATATTTTTGAGATGTAGCTGATCGACAGTACTAAGGAAGACGAAGATATTTTATTTTAGTAGGTAATGTGTAGATTAAAGGAAAAGTATCCATTTCAATCCAAGTCATCTTACCTTCTTTTTTGACATATACATTTAAAATACTTATAATAGACTTATCTTAGTACTTTTAAGCGTTTTAATAAAAAAAATATTTTTGAGTTGTAGCTGATCGACAGTACTAAGGAAGACGAAGATATTTTATTTTAGTAGGTAAAGAGGTGTAGATTAAAGGAAAAGTATCCATTTCAATCCAAGTCGTCTTACCTCCTTTTTTGACATATACATTTAAAATGCTCATAGTAGGCTTATCTTAGTACTTTTTAAGCGTTTTAATAAAAAAAATATTTTTGAGTTGTAGCTGATCGACAGTACTAAGGAACACGAAGATATTTTATTTTAGTAGGTAATGTTGTGTAGTTTAAAGGAAAAGTATCCATTTCAATCCAAGTCGTCTTACCTTCTTTTTTGACATATACATTTAAAATGCTCATAGTAGGCTTATCTTAGTACTTTTTAAGCGTTTTAATAAAAAAAATATTTTTGAGTTGTAGCTGATCGACAGTACTAAGGAAGACGAAGATATTTTATTTTAGTAGATAATGTGGTGTAGATTAAAGGAAAAGTATCCATTTCAATCCAAGTCGTCTTACCTTCTTTTTTGACATATACATTTAAAATACTTATAATAGACTTATCTTGGTACTTTTAAGCGTTTTAATAAAAAAAATATTTTTGAGTTGTAGCTGATCGACAGTACTAAGGAAGACGAAGATATTTTATTTTAGTAGGTAATGTTGTGTAGATTAAAGGAAAAGTATCCATTTCAATCCAAGTCGTCTTACCTCCTTTTTTGACATATACTTTTAAAATGCTCATAGTAGGCTTATCTTAGTACTTTTAAGCGTTTTAACAGAAAAAATATTTTTGAGTTGTAGCTGATCGACAGTTCTAAGGAAGACGAAGATATTTTATTTTAGTAGATAATGTGGTGTAGATTAAAGGAAAAGTATCCATTTCAATCCAAGTCGTCTTACCTTCTTTTTTGACATATACATTTAAAATACTTATAATAGACTTATCTTAGTACTTTTAAGTGTTTTAATAAAAAAAATATTTTTGAGTTGTAGCTGATCGACAGTACTAAGGAAGACGAAGATATTTTATTTTAGTAGGTAAAGAGGTGTAGATTAAAGGAAAAGTATCCATTTCAATCCAAGTCGTCTTACCTTCATATACATTTAAAATACTTATAATAGACTTATATTAGTACTTTTAAGTGTTTTAATAAAAAAAATATTTTTGAGTTGTAGCTGATCGACAGTACTAAGGAAGACGAAGATATTTTATTTTAGTAGGTAATGTTGTGTAGATTAAAGGAAAAGTATCCATTTCAATCCAAGTCGTCTTACCTCCTTTTTTGACATATACTTTTAAAATGCTCATAGTAGGCTTATCTTAGTACTTTTTAAGCGTTTTAATAAAAAAAATATTTTTGAGTTGTAGCTGATCGACAGTACTAAGGAAGACGAAGATATTTTATTTTAGTAGGTAATGTTGTGTAGATTAAAGGAAAAGTATCCATTTCAATCCAAGTCGTCTTACCTCCTTTTTTGACATATACATTTAAAATGCTCATAGTAGGCTTATCTTAGTACTTTTTAAGCGTTTTAATAAAAAAAATATTTTTGAGTTGTAGCTGATCGACAGTACTAAGGAAGACGAAGATATTTTATTTTAGTAGATAATGTGGTGTAGATTAAAGGAAAAGTATCCATTTCAATCCAAGTCGTCTTACCTCCTTTTTTGACATATACATTTAAAATACTCATAATAGGTTTATCTTAGTACTTTAAAGCGTTTTCTAAAAAAAAATATTTTTGAGTTGTAGCTGATCGACAGTACTAAGGAAGACGAAGATATTTTATTTTAGTAGGTAAAGAGGTATAGATTAAAGGAAATGTATCCATTTCAATCCAAGTCGTCTTACTTTCTTTTTTGACATATACATTTTAAATGCTCATAATAGTCTTATCTTAGTACTTTTTAAGCGTTTTAATAAAAAAAATATTTTTGAGATGTAGCTGATCGACAGTACTAAGGAAGACGAAGATATTTTATTTTAGTAGGTAATGTTGTGTAGATTAAAGGAAAAGTATCCATTTCAATCCAAGTCGTCTTACCTCCTTTTTTGACATATACTTTTAAAATGCTCATAGTAGGCTTATCTTAGTACTTTTTAAGCGTTTTAATAAAAAAAATATTTTTGAGTTGTAGCTGATTGACAGTACTAAGGAAGACGAAGATATTTTATTTTAGTAGGTAAAGAGGTGTAGATTAAAGGAAAAGTATCCATTTCAATCCAAGTCGTCTTACCTTCTTTTTTGACATATACATTTAAAATACTTATAATAGACTTATATTAGTACTTTTAAGTGTTTTAATAAAAAAAATATTTTTGAGTTGTAGCTGATCGACAGTACTAAGGAAGACGAAGATATTTTATTTTAGTAGATAATGTGGTGTAGATTAAAGGAAAAGTATCCATTTCAATCCAAGTCGTCTTACCTTCTTTTTTGACATATACATTTAAAATGCTCATAGTAGGCTTATCTTAGTACTTTTTAAGCGTTTTAATAAAAAAAATATTTTTGAGTTGTAGCTGATCGACAGTACTAAGGAACACGAAGATATTTTATTTTAGTAGGTAATGTTGTGTAGTTTAAAGGAAAAGTATCCATTTCAATCCAAGTCGTCTTACCTTCTTTTTTGACATATACATTTAAAATGCTCATAGTAGGCTTATCTTAGTACTTTTTAAGCGTTTTAATAAAAAAAATATTTTTGAGTTGTAGTTGATCGACAGTACTAAGGAAGACGAAGATATTTTATTTTAGTAGATAATGTGGTGTAGATTAAAGGAAAAGTATCCATTTCAATCCAAGTCGTCTTACCTTCTTTTTTGACATATACATTTAAAATACTTATAATAGACTTATCTTAGTACTTTTAAGCGTTTTAATAAAAAAAATATTTTTGAGTTGTAGCTGATCGACAGTACTAAGGAAGACGAAGATATTTTATTTTAGTAGGTAATGTTGTGTAGATTAAAGGAAAAGTATCCATTTCAATCCAAGTCGTCTTACCTCCTTTTTTGACATATACATTTAAAATGCTCATAGTAGGCTTATCTTAGTACTTTTTAAGCGTTTTAATAAAAAAAATATTTTTGAGTTGTAGCTGATCGACAGTACTAAGGAACACGAAGATATTTTATTTTAGTAGGTAATGTTGTGTAGTTTAAAGGAAAAGTATCCATTTCAATCCAAGTCGTCTTACCTTCTTTTTTGACATATACATTTAAAATGCTCATAGTAGGCTTATCTTAGTACTTTTTAAGCGTTTTAATAAAAAAAATATTTTTGAGTTGTAGTTGATCGACAGTACTAAGGAAGACGAAGATATTTTATTTTAGTAGATAATGTGGTGTAGATTAAAGGAAAAGTATCCATTTCAATCCAAGTCGTCTTACCTTCTTTTTTGACATATACATTTAAAATACTTATAATAGACTTATCTTAGTACTTTTAAGCGTTTTAATAAAAAAAATATTTTTGAGTTGTAGCTGATCGACAGTACTAAGGAAGACGAAGATATTTTATTTTAGTAGGTAATGTTGTGTAGATTAAAGGAAAAGTATCCATTTCAATCCAAGTCGTCTTACCTCCTTTTTTGACATATACATTTAAAATGCTCATAGTAGGCTTATCTTAGTACTTTTTAAGCGTTTTAATAAAAAAAATATTTTTGAGTTGTAGCTGATCGACAGTACTAAGGAACACGAAGATATTTTATTTTAGTAGGTAATGTTGTGTAGTTTAAAGGAAAAGTATCCATTTCAATCCAAGTCGTCTTACCTCCTTTTTTGACATATACATTTAAAATGCTCATAATAGTCTTATCTTAGTACTTTAAAGCGTTTTCTAAAAAAAATATTTTTGAGTTGTAGCTGATCGACAGTACTAAGGAAGACGAAGATATTTTATTTTAGTAGGTAATGTGGTGTAGATTAAAGGAAAAGTATCCATTTCAATCCAAGTCGTCTTACCTCCTTTTTTGACATATACATTTAAAATGCTCATAATAGTCTTATCTTAGTACTTTTAAGCGTTTTAACAAAAAAAATATTTTTGAGTTGTAGCTGATCGACAGTACTAAGGAAGACGAAGATATTTTATTTTAGTAGGTAATGTGTTGTAGATTAAAGGAAAAGTATCCATTTCAATCCAAGTCGTCTTACCTCCTTTTTTGACATATACATTTAAAATGCTCATAGTAGGCTTATCTTTGTACTTTTTAAGCATTTTATAAAAAAAAATATTTTTGAGTTGTAGCTGATCGACAGTACTAAGGAAGACGAAGATATTTTATTTTAGTAGGTAATGTTGTGTAGATTAAAGGAAAAGTATCCATTTCAATCCAAGTCGTCTTACCTCCTTTTTTGACATATACATTTAAAATGCTCATAGTAGGCTTAGCTTAGTACTTTTTAAGCATTTTCTAAAAAAAAATATTTTTGAGTTGTAGCTGATCGACAGTACTAAGGAAGATGAAGATATTTTATTTTAGTAGGTAATGTTGTGTAGATTAAAGGAAAAGTATCCATTTCAATCCAAGTCGTCTTACCTCCTTTTTTGACATATACATTTAAAATGCTCATAATAGTCTTATCTTTGTACTTTAAAGCGTTTTCTAAAAAAAAATATTTTTGAGTTGTAGCTGATCGACAGTACTAAGGAAGACGAAGATATTTTATTTTAGTAGGTAATGTGTTGTAGATTAAAGGAAAAGTATCCATTTCAATCCAAGTCGTATTACCTTCTTTTTTGACATATACATTTAAAATTCTCATTGTAGGCTTATCTTAGTACTTTTTAAGCATTTTCTAAAAAAAAATATTTTTGAGTTGTAGCTGATCGACAGTACTAAGGAAGACGAAGATATTTAACTCCTGGAAAGAGATTATAATTTTACTCTATAGATGAACTTAAGATTATTCATATCCACCAAAAAAAAAAAATGTTGCTGATTTTTTGCTGACCAAAAACATTTTTATTAGCTACAATGAGTATTAAATTTCCAAGTGGTGGTAATTCAGATTTCGGTTTATTGGTATATTATATAGAATGACATATGCATTGGATGTCTTGCTATCAGAAATAAGAAACTGTTATATATACCATTATTATATCTAATTAAAATTGCAGTTTATGATCAGAGTAATGGCAAAAGTTTACATATGATGAAGGTGTCCTCATTTCAGGGGTTGGGTTCCACTGTATATATAAAGGTGTCTTAATATTTGTTTTAGCTAGACATGGTTGAACAGTGCAAACTCCCATATGGAGAGGTACCGCCACCCACTACTCAACTCCATCCATACCTACTGTCAAGTGAAGGCAATATTGAAGGTACAAAGGAATCACAGGTCAGGAGTTTAAATTCCACCTCAAAAAAATATTTTTTGATCACCTAGCTTGTTAACAGCATCCAAACAGTATCCTATAGTAGTATCCACAAAGTAAAGTATCCTTTAATATTATTGATGATTTCAAAACAATATCTTATCATAGCCTATAGTAATATCCTATTATTAATACTCTTAGTGCAGTGCTGTATTCAAATTTGCTTTACAGCCCACATCCCAACCACACCAAATAATTACGTCTATAAACATCGATAAATGTAACTATACTAGTTAGGTTTGACAGATTTTTGGAAGTAGCTTTATTGCATTCTGTGAGCATTTCCTCAGTAAAGGTTGACTCATAGCAGCACTGTAAGTGGTTAAACTTCACTGTCTGCACTCTTTGAGATCCTAACAGTTGATTTTTTCAGCCTTTGAACCAATGTGCTCTGGCCTATTGGGGCAAATGAGTACCCCTTTGGGGACCTGGGAACAAAGCTTCAAGTTAGGGGACCATCCCCGAAGTTTAGATATAGCTGGCATCTATGAATTCTCTATGTACTCTCAGTGCAGTGCTGTACAGTGCAGTGCTGTTCTCTATGTACTCTCAGTGCAGTGCTGTACTCATTGCAACACGTCACTCTATTAATGTTTACAATGTGAAGGTGATTTTAGTGATGGTGAACAGTTCTACCAACCGACCCATTGATGCTCTAGACTAGGACATTGAAGATAAAGGAGCTCTTGAAGGAAGAACTGGTTCAGAGTGGCTTCTCGGTCTCAGCTATCACAGCTCAGATGACAGAACCACACCCAGAGAAGGAGGAGGACCAGGGTGAGTCTTAGTTAATATGGGCAATGAATTAGCTAGTGTAATGGGAGTGGGTGGGATTTAAAGGGGGCTAGGCCAAGGTGGGGTTATTAGGGAAGATGTGATAGGAGAACTCGAGAGATAATTGTGTTGCTCCTGGTTACCCCAGTTGCCATCATAGTGGGAGTCCTCATATATAAAATAAGGAAAGAACAGGTGACAATATAGTGACAAAATACCAATATGCTGTGTAGTGGTTATTTCATCATCTTTTGGTTGGCAGTATTATATATTCATATACCACAGCTACATATAGGTAATCTTATAGCTCATAGCCTAAATATACCACAAAATACACTAACAATGTACTAACAACACTAATATTAAGCTTACAACTAATCTTACTCTATGATGACCAGCTAACTTACAGCACTTAGGGGTGGGGGTGAGTTTATTTCACATTTAGCCCAAACTTGGGTCAACCATACTTAAAATTGTCAGCAATTTACCCATCACTTCTCTAACTTGAAATTATGTGCACTACAAAACTAAAAACACTTGCTTCATAGTTATTATGACTGAGGAATGATTACCTATATGAAACTAAAGAGATATAATAATTCAAAAATTTATCTAAGTTTATATTTAGTTAATCTGAAAATGTAATAAGACTTGAATATTCATCAACATGGTCAATATGATGGGGTACCAGTTCTTCATTATCACGTAATTTATTTGACAGTTTAGTTACTTTACTTACAAGGTACCTTGATACTTTTTTTGGTACAATGTTATAAGCAAGAACCAGAAATCCGTATGTTGGTGGAATTAAATACAGGAGTATCATAACCCATATAAACCAATTTTCAAAGTTACTTTCATAAATGGGTACAGAAAATTCAATGGCAGTTTCAAGAATTTTTATAATTCCAATCACAGAAAAGAGGACTGCATTGATGACATTGTGTAGGTAGACTTTGTATGGCTGAATCAATCCAATAAGAACAGCCATAGTGAAGTATAGGATAGAAATCAGAGAGAAATAATCAGGACCAAAAGCTAGTTCCAGTAGCAGCACATTAATTATCCTAAGATATAAATAGATGATTGCAAAATATCTACAGTTTTTTGGTTTGGTTTTGTAGCTTTTATAAAAAGTATCCATAACAATGTGTATACTTTGCAATTTTGTCCCATATCTGTTAAGACACTTTTGGAAACATTGACACTGGTATAAGCTCAAGATGACGAGTGGGAGAATACTGAAAGTTAATGACATTACTAATGCCAAAATTGAATATGGCAGATGTTCAATTCCAAAATATTTCCAATTTCTATTATAATACACCACTCTTTCTTTCATTTCCCCATCTTTATCTAACAGTGAAGTTTGCAGCAGAAGGTCAATGCTAGTATTTAACACTTTCACATACGATAAAATTAACATTGTAATGAACACATCTATTAAGGTGTTGTGGAAATCACATACTTTGCGACGTTGGTGAAGTACTCGTTGCAATGGTGCCCGGCAGCAAAGTGTGTATTTATCACACACAGATACTATTGCATAAGTTATTAATATAAAGACAATGGGATAAAGAGCTACCATGTAGTCCAAGGATATAGCAGTTAGCATTGGCATATCCGGATAAAGACAGAAAGGTTGATACATTGTTCGAAAGAAATCTAGATTCCAAATGCCATACACATTATACATGTATTTATAGATATTACTAGTAATCTGAGTATTGAGTTCTACTGCTTTGAAGTGAGCTTCTGCTGATGTAGACAAGACTTGACTTACTGTGACAAACCAACCATTAACCCTGATGATGCTGAAAATCTACTGATAGCCACAAAAATAAAAAATATGGTTTGGGGCCCCAAAGCAATCGCTATATACTTCAACCAATTTACAATATTGTAATTTGTGCACTTAACACAGTTCAGTGTATATGAATAAACTGGAGGAGCATATCCTTTTTTGCACTGACCACACATTTGTCCAATTCTGCTGAAATTTCCACATAAGACATCGTTAAGATTTGACACATTTATGTGCACTGGAATTAAGATATCGTTCAAGAGACTTTCACTGCAAGTGTATGGGCAAAGTCCAGTAACAGCTTCTGAGGAGTCTCTGTACTGTGTTACACAATAGCAAGGATGTAAAGACAAATAGTCACCATTTTGTGTACATTTTAATATTGTATTGCTTTCTTTGTCACACACAGTCTTCTTCTGTAGCCCTTGTAGAGTTAATCCAGGTTGGACAGTAGTGAATAGAGGCATTTGGTCTATAATCTCCTTCTAATGTCTTGCAATTGGACAAGTGATACCCTGATAAAATGATGCAAAACAGTATTATTAGATATGCCATTAGTTAACTGTTAGATTCCTCATTCAAAGCTAAAAGTATGGTTTCATGAGATATCCACAGCTTTTATGCAATGTTGATTTATAGAATAACTAATTGGGAATACTTTATGTTCAATGTTTATCATAACAACTATACAAAAATACTGTCCCAAGAAGATTAATTTTCATGCATGAAACCTAATTGATAAATAAATTTTTCATCTGTTATCTGCAGTGCACAAATCAGTACTAAAAATAAAAATGATTTTTAATTAGAGGGTGAAGTTGTGTGGTGTTTAGTGGAACTGATGGAAAATTTATAATTAGACCAAGGAAGTATGTGGATGCATAATTAGAGTTCACCATAATCATTATGTAAATAGCTAACATTAAAAGTTTTGAATGAATTGGATACATGTTTTTGGTGGGCCTGACCACCTAAATGATACCCTTTTTTGAGTTTGCCATACCTATCAAATTGTTTCTTGGGCCAACCAATTAAAAAAAAGTATATATCTAGAGAAAAAGTTTATAAAATTTCATAGTAATAGCTACTGAAGTGCTAATTATGACATCCCACAGTAACATAGTTTAGCCACTGCCTTCAGATTCAGCTTGACACAAGAAGTGGCCTTCTATTATGAGAACTGTAGCTAAATAATCATGTGAGTGACTATAGATTACAGGGGGGGAGAGGAGAGAGAAAGGGGAGTTCAAAGGGTACTGCAGCACCCCCAGTATTTTTGTGGTTGTGCCAATGGCATACATTTCTTTTTTAATAGCATCCCTTTATTCAAGTCTGCATGTTCCAGTTGACTTGTGTACATATCCATTGCTTCAAGCTGCTTAACAAGTGGAACATGTTTAATCTTGAAAATAGTTGGAGAGTTTTCATTATTAATTTTATTAGCTAGAGTTTTTTTTGTTTTTTTTTTGTTCTTGTTTTTTTTTTGTGGCTTTTTATAATAATTTTGCCCCTACCCCCCACCCCATCAATTGTCAATTGCAGCACCATTACCTCAAATCACCCATACCTCAAATCATCTTATCCTACTCCCCTGGCATTAATATATGGATGCAGTTACCTGTCTGAGTACCAGTTTTTTTGTGGTTGTGCCAATGGCATGCATTTCTTTTTTGGTAGCACCCCTTTATTCAAGTCTGTTCCAGTTGACTTGTGTCATATCTATGCTTAACATGTTCAAACATGCTTATGTCCAATAATCTTGAGAATAGTTGGAAAGTTTTGTCTTTATTAGAGTTGGCTTTTTATAATAATTATGCCCCCCCCCCTTCTCTCCCCCTTCCAACTATCAATTGCAGCCCCCATATATACCTCAAATCATCTTCCTATCCCCCTAGATTAATAATATGGATGAAAACTTGAGAAGTTACCAGTCTGAGCATTACCAGTGTAGGAGGAATGAGAGGTCCAGAGATTTAGCATAATGTTGCTTAGCATTCACAGATGATTACTGAATTTATCGAATCTCAGATCATCACTGGACTTCTTTCAACCTTAACTAGCATGGACCTTATAGTAACACTAATGGGTGCTTTTATACTTACAGCACTGAGCAGGTACTTTGGCAGTGATCCCTGGTCAATAGCCAATGTCCAGAACTCCAACTTGACTGGCTGACTGCATGGATTACATGATTCGAATAATGTAGATTCAGTAGAAGTTCATTCAGACTTAGTTTAGCTCCAATACTTCATAAGTAACATGTATTCATGTAATAATAATAATACATGCTCTCCATCTTCTGGAGTAGATACACTGAAAACACCACTAATCATGCTACAATGAAGTGAAGTGGTTCCCACAATTGGGGGTGGTAAGGTCCCCTGGTCCCCTCTCCCCTTATACTATAGACTTTCTACTCCTTAGCATCCAAAGGTTTATCCATATCCTGAACTGTTGATATGTAACCACAATTATGCATCATCTAGAAGATTCTAGAACATTGATTTACATTATCATGTGACTGACTTCATGTGCTTGATTTATTAAAAGATAGTTATCAATTATAAGACAGTGAATTTTAGTATCCAAGTATCTTACTTAGCATCCAAACCTATAAAACTATTTTTTTCCCTGTTATCTAGTTACATGGTCTTAAACACTCAACTATAGTATACTTTCCAGCTTTTGATCCTCTATTCTGGGGAGCCATTGTGAGCACTTCTAACATTCAAGTGACATACACTCACACCACAAAAAAGGGTCATATTTCACATGTATATAATTTACTTTTGGAAGTATGTTCAGCACTGGCCATTTTTCAGTAGAAGGAGCTTCAGGTACAGAGCCAGCACTTCATAACCACAGATAAGAGAGCATTTTCATCTGGTATCTGGAGGATCTCACTCCCAACCATAACCATAGGATGATGATGTGCAGATGAGAATCTCTGAATAATAATAGGCCTATTAAGAATGATAAAACATCCCAACGACCCCGCCTCTATTATGTAGACCAGAGATTCACTTTTACGTTCTTCACAAAGGTCTGATATACTGAACATAAATTAATTCACTTGCACTTACCACATTCTAATGGAGGATTAGGCTTCTCTGTATTTAGTGTTGCTGTTTCAGTACCAGTTAGTTCCTATGCATGAGATATATAACACAAGTTGTAAAGTCATAATGTTACTATCTTAGTTAACTTACAGAGATTCCCATCAGTTGATTCAGTAGTTCTTAACTGTCTGTAGGTGAACTCTCTAAGTCTCTTCTTGTGTTCTAACACTTGTCTACTTTAAAAAAATCACACTTCAAATGACTTATATGCTCTTTTGACAATGATCAAAATCTCTTTTAAAGATGAAATCTTCAACCGAAAAAAAGAATAAAGGAGATTAGAGAATTCTACTTGTTCAAGTTAACTATCTTCAACAACAATGAATGGAAGATTATTTTCAATAGAAGAAGCTGGCATTTCATCTTCTGCTCTTCTGCTGATAATGGTAGCAAAGCAAGAGCATTTTCTCTTCCAGATTTGGAGTCTTGACTTATTTCTCTTCAGGTATTTGATAAAGTACAAGTCAACTGTTCACTCTTCTACAAAATACGATTCACACAATCCTTTCTAAATTGCATAGTAAGACATTTGACCTTGTCTGTTACCTCTATAATATATCTGGTACTATGCATCAAATACTTAGTATCCTCTTAGCATGTCATTACTTGAATGAATAAGGTGTGAAGAACTGATGAGTATGTGTAGTCTAGGAACCATGTGTACTCATGTGTACTAAAGTACCACAAGCAAGATGTGTATTCAAAGGACCATGTGTACACAAGTTATTGCCTTTTCCAGTGACTCACAAGCAAGAACATTATAGCCTGTTACTCTCTTGATGAAAAGATGAACATTTGGAAAAACTGTTTTACTAAATAGGAACCGTCAGTCTCATGAACATAAGAAAGTAGTTTCGAAGTGTAGTCACCTTAGTGGAGAGAGAGTATATAGACAATCACAGTGGGTGAGATAATTGATAGGCATTTTTCTCATTATTGACTTTATCATCATGGTTGTCAATAATTATCACTATTCACAACTATACTCCTCAAAATACAACAGTTGTTTGCTAGTTTAAAACTCAGGTAGTGAAAAATTAACTATGTAGCTATTATGACAAGGAATTGAGAAACATAATGAAGCCATGATTTCATTCATGAATGCTGTAGTATTCTTTAATGTAGACTGGATGAAAGGAAATGTAGTTAATACAATAAGAACAGTACAACCGAACACATCTCATTTGCTCATGTCCTGTTCCTACTAGAGAATTAATCCTCCTAAGTGAAGGACTTCACTACTGTTGACATCCTTTATCTAGAATTTCCCATAATAAATACTATGATAAGAATTTCAGCATAAAAGAAATGCTTCATTAGCCAAAACTTCCTTTAAATTAGTGAGTAGTAACATTTGTAAGAAAATATGCCACGATATGTAAGTGGTTATTGTAAAGGGCAAAATTCATTGGAGTTATCTGGTCTTCTTCATCTCGACAAAGTGGATCACAGTGATGTATATCCACAAGGTATTGCACAACATCAAGATGTCCATTAAAACTGGCATAATGAAGAGGAATCCTTCCAAACTGACCCCTAATTTCTGATTCACAATTTAGATCCTCTATAAAGAACTTTACCACATCTAGTTTACCTCCTAATGCTGCAAGGTGAAGAGGTGTGTTGTTGTAAGTATCCTTCACTAGTGGATTACAGTGGTGGACAATAGTAAAGTATGTCAAGTACCTCACTACATCTAAATGACCATCTAGAGAGGCTAAATGCAATGGAGTTGTTTGGTCTTCTTTATCTTGACAAAGTGGATCACAGTGATGTATATTCACAAGGTATTGCACAACATTGAGATGTCCATTTTGACTGGCAGAATGAAGAGGAATCCTTCCAAAATGACCCCTAATATCTGCTTCACAATTTAGATCTTCTATAAAGAACTTAACTACATCTAGTTTACCTTTAAATGCTGCAAGGTGAAGAGGTGTGTTGTTGTAAGTATCCTTCACTAGTGGATTACAGTAATGGATAGTGGTAAAATACCTCACTACATCTAAATGACCACTTTGAGAGGCTAAATGAAATGGAGATGTTAGGTCTTCTTCATCTTGACAAAGTAAATCACAGTTATGCGTATCCACAAGGTATTGAACAACATCAAGATGTCCTTTTTGACTGGCATGATGAAGAGGAATCCTTCCAAATTCACCACTAATATTTGCTTCACAATTTAGATCCTCTATAAAAAACTTCACCACATCTAGTTTACCTTCTAATGCTGCAAGGTGAAGAGGTGTGTTGTTGGAAGTATCCTTCACTAGTGAATTACAGTGGTGAACAGTGGTAAAGTACCTCACTACATCTAAATGACCCTTTTGAGAGGCTAAATGCAAAGGAGTTGTCTGGCATTTTTCTTCTTGACAAAGTGGATCACAGTGATGTGTATCCACAAGGTATTGCACAACATCAAGATGTCCATTAAAACTAGCATAATGAAGAGGAATCATTCCAAACTGACCCCTAATATCTGCTTCACAATTTAGATCCTCTATAAAGAACTTCACCACATCTAGTTTACCTTCTAATGCTGCAAAGTGAAGAGGTGTGATGTTGTAAGTATTCTTCACTAGTGGATTACAGTGGTGAACAGTGGTAAAATACCTCACTACATCTAAATGACCATTTTGACAGGCTAAATGCAATGGAGTTATCTGGTATTTTTCATCTTGACAAAGTGGATCACAGTGATGTGTATCCACAAGGTATTGCACAACATCAAGATGTCCATTTTGACTGGCATAATGAAGAGGAATCCTTCCAAGTCGACCCCTAATATCTGCTTCACAATTTAAATCCTCTATAAAGAACTTCAACACATCTAGTTTACCTTTAAATGCTGTAAAGTGAAGAAGTGTGTTATTGTTAGTATCCTTCACTAGTGGATTACAGTGGTGGACAGTGGTAAAGTACCTCACTACATCTAAATGACCATAATCAGAGGCTAAATACAATGGAGTTGTCTGGTCTTCATCACTTTGACAAAGTGGATCACAGTGATGTGTATCCACAAGGTATTGCACTACATCAAGATGTCCATTTTGACTGGCATAATGAAGAGGAATCCTTCCAAACTGACCCCTAATATTTGCTTCACAATTTAGATCCTCTAAAAAATACTTCACTACATCTAGTTTACCTCCTAATGCTGCAAGGTGAAGAGGTGTGTCGTTGTAAGTATTCTTCACTAGTGGATTACAGTGGTGGATTGTGGTAAAGTACCTCACTACATCTAAATGACCACTTTGAGAGGCTAAATGCAATGGAGTTGTCTGGTTTTCTTTATCTTGACAAAGTGGATCACAGTGATGTGTATCTACAAGGTATTGCACAACATCAAGATGTCCATTTTCACTGGCATCATGAAGAGGAATCCTTCCAAATTGATCCCTAATTTCTGATTCACAATTTAGATCCTCTATAAAGAACTTCACCACATCTAGTTTACCTCCTAATGCTGCAAAGTGAAGAGGTGTGTTGTTGTTAGTATCCTTCACTAGTGGATTACAGTGGTGGACAATAGTAAAGTATGTCAAGCACCTCACTACATCTAATTGACCACAACGAGAGGCTAAATGCAATGGAGTTATCTGGTCTTCTTCACCTTGACAAAGTGGATCACAGTGATGTGTATTTACAAGGTATTGCACAACATTGAGATGTCCATTTTGACTGGCATGATGAAGAGGAATCCTTTCCCACCGACCCCTAATATCTGCTTCACAATTTAGATCCTCTAAAAAGAACTTAACCACATCTAGTTTACCTTCCAATGCTGCAAGGTGAAGAGGTGTATTGTTGGAAGTATCTTTCACTAGTGGATCACAGTGGTGGTCAATGGTATAGAACCTAGCTATTTTAAGGTGTCCAAAATGTGAAGCAATATGGAGTGGAGTTGCACCATTTCTCTCTTTGCACATTGGATCGCATTTTTTGTCCTGAACAAGATATTGTATGACAGAAAAATGTCCTCTGATTGTGGCTAAATGTAGTGGAGTATAATTTTCTTTATCGTGACAAGAAGAGTTACATTCCTCATTCTTGCTCAAGTATTGTTCGATATTATCTGCTAGTTGTTGGACTACTCCTATGTGACCTTCACTACAGGCACAATGTAGTGGAGTACGATTAGATTTATCTTGACATAGTGCTTCGACTTGTTGGTCCTCTAATAGATATTGTACAATGTGTTGATGACCTCTATAAGCTGCATAGTGAAGTGGTGTGATGCCATCGCGACTTGGTATTGTACAGTTGAATCCTAGTTCTTTGACGAAGTACTTGACTATGTGCAAATGGCCACATACAGCTGCACAGTGTAGAGCTGTGTTACCTTCTTCATCTTTGTCCATTGGATTATAGCTAGTTGTCTTATTCTCAATCATTTCTATAATACTTTTCAAGTCTCCTTCGGTAGCCTTCACATGCATTACACTCGTAGTAGGTAACTGGATTGCCTTATCGAACATTTGCAAGAATTCCTCATTCAGATTCTAAATAGTAGTATAGATATTGAAATATTTCAGCTAACTACCATTTTTCACTAATTTCACTTCATAAAATTAATATTTAGTGTCATTACAGTCATGATAAAGCATTTACAGGGAATTGCTGGGAGGAATCTTTAATACATACATAGCTGCTGCAATGTATTCTATAATTTAGTACTACCATGTTACTAATTTGGTTATGATTATTTATGCAGAAGCACTCTTTGTAGGAATGACTACATTCTCTTCCACTGTTCCTTTTTGTGACCTTACCTGGAAAACTTGTCATAGCTAATGTGAACCAAAAAATTTTTTTTTATTGTGCAGTTATTTTTTGAAGTCACTTGTTTCCAAATTTGAAGTCAATACTTTCGTTATATTTTGAAGATGCACATTTCTCTTATCACTACCTTACAACTGAAAAATTGAGCAATAAAGGGGTTGCTAAGATGCTCCATTTACACATGTGCTAGTCTGAAACATGACTAAGTCCAACAAACCTTTTATTCAAAACCATCAGTAGGAAATGTTGGCTGTGTGGAGGTAAATTCTTGACTTCTACTCTGTCAAGAAGGCTAAGAATAGCTAGAAAATGTTTATGAGGGGTCAAAATTAACACTTAAAAAACGGGTAGAAATAACAAATAGTCAATGAGGGTGAAAGAATTGTGTGTTTTGACTTCAAGGTAGGCTTCTACTAGAAGTTGTAGAGTTTCTTACTGGTAGAGGCAATAAGATCTTATGGATGGGGTGTGGATTTGACATGATAACAAGAGCAGATTCTGCTTAGTTTGACAGAGAAGCTGATTCTCTATATGTTGTAGCTAAAGATCCACTATGCAGAGAATATGGTTGAGTGGTACAGCTATAAACGGGACTTATTTGTATAACAAACCAGCATCACTTAGCAAGGCTGAGAGTGGTTGGAATGCATGTGTGTGTGAAGACCCACAAATCGTTATTCTTTAACTTTGTCCTTTGTTCAATTGCAAACATTTCAGTGGATCAGAAGGTAACTTATTTCATAAGGCTTTCCAATGATTGTTGAAATCTGTCTTGATCTTACAGTCACCTCAGGCTATTAAAAGTTGATAACTATAACACAAACCACTGAAGGTCACTGAGGTCAGTCAGTCTAACTTTCTAACTCTGAATAGCAGTTTATAATGCATTGTGTGAAAAAATTTGATGTAGCTCCTAACTGAAATAATAAACTTGCTTTCACTAGTTTACCAGGATATTGATGAAAGTATATCTTGCAAACATCATGATAGTTTAGTTTTTGTATTAAGGTCACTTGATCATTCTTCTGTTTGTGTTCCCCTCATATATAGCACTTGAGGGCAGACACTGATCTTTCACAAGAGCTTGAGCGCAAGGTGACTGTAGAAAAAGGCTTGAGTTGTGTAAAAGTTGTTAGCTGCTATGTGACAATAAAAATTATATCACCTCTGCCTTGTTATTTATATTATTATGAATATCATTTATTATTTAAAAGTGGTACACCCCCCTGCACCTGGGCCAGTGTCTATCTAATTATCTGTTTCAATTATTCTCTTTCCAAGGCTAGCTCAATGATAGCTGAAGTGATGCTGTTCTTTAATGATCACTCACTAATTGGAGCAGATCTGTGTATCATCATCATCATCATCACTCAATGAAATATGAAGAGTCATTCACAAAGTTAACCATTAAGTTAGGACTCTTAGCCTCTGTGCACAAACAGGACATGATCTGTTATCAGTGATGCTAGATACACAGAGAGGAAAGAATGGAACTTATCTTGATCTTTTGCTTTGACTATTGTTATTGACTGAGTGACACTTGTATGTTACTGGCTATGTATAGTATCATAAAATAACCAGAGTGAATATTTACTAGCTATTCTATGTGACTGGACCTAGAAAAAAGAATTATTTACAACTGAATCAAACATTTCCTTTTTATTATCTCAGAAGCAACTACCACCGTTCTACTATCACCAGGTAAATTTCAGGAAGTGGAAGGCTCTGAAGTGGGTAAGCGTGCAGTTCAAGCTAAAAAAATTCAATTAAACTATGATGTAATTTTTGTAACATAAAGATTACAAATTTAACATAATCAACCAGAAGTTTATTATTTAAGGCGTTTTTCTTGGAACCTTACTTCCAGAGGTGCCGTAGTTACATCAATCCATAACTACACTAACATAAGCTTTAGAGCTTCAAGTCAGATAATATTCTACAGCTAAAATCGCATGTTATGGCCAGGCTTAATAACTCAATTTTTATTTCTTTCTGAGAAAATGTACCTTTTCTTAGACACAGTCATATAATAGCTAGCTATGTAGTAAATCATTTTATTTGTACTTGAAATGAAGTGATCCCATTGGTCAGTTACCATGAAATAATTTCTCATATTCCATATTTCACTGCAGTATTCCACTCATACTTCAGCGAATTCAAAGAATTGTTAACAATGTTACATTATGATATTGATGACACTCTACGTTGTTAGCACGTCTAAAACATTTATTGCACCCTCTACTACATGAATACTAAGGTTTATGGCACCCTCAGTGGTAAAATATTGACCTCAACCTCCAGAAATATTTCCTCATTGGATGCAATAAATCTTGGTATTCAATAATAGAGGATGCTATACAGTGTTTAATATTCTAGTGTAGCCAGTAGACTTATCATATCCAGAGAATATCAATCAGAGAAGCTGGAAGAGAACATGCTGAACAGCCATAGATTACTTTTTTGTGGAAGAGAAGATTACTATAATAATTATACAGTTAGTAGTGCATTTTTGCTCTATAGTTATTATTCTATAGAGAATTTAATGCCTTCTTACCACCTTTCAGTGACTTGATATGCCCTTAGTCACATCCTATACTGATCAGCATAACTATACCAGTTATTGTGTTCAGTTGACTGAGTCTATAGCAAGTGGTTTACCAAGAACTAGTAGCTATCCTCTATTGAAGTCAAAAAAGAGGGCTTATTTTTCTACTGTTATGTATGCAATGACTTGTCAAACTCATAGAAAACTTGCAGATACATTGGCTCTAAAAGGACTCACAGGAGTTTTGGAAAGTCTCGTAACTCTTATTATGCCTAAATGTTGCTATTACACTGTACCTTGGTGTACTCTAATTCCATGGTTTTAGCAATAAAGTGTGATCTTCTTCCATCAGGATCTGACACCATCTCACTATCAGTATGTGTTGTGGAGTTAGGACCAGTCCTATAACCAGAATCTGAACCTGTAGAATAATCAATATTATTAACGTGGAAATGAGTCATTATTCCTTACAAATTATTTATTCTTAGTTGGCTATAGTAAATATAATAACTAATTTCTATTTTTGTGTGTTTCCCTGTTACTCCACTATTAAAGAATTGTGCAGGTTACTTCTTACTAGAACATGAATGGGTGTTTAGTTGTTATTTTGTGTAATGAATAATGACATGTTTTGATCTTTCTCTTATTTTAGCTTTTTGTCTTCATTGCAGGTAACTATTATCCTCTATCATTGAGTCATGTCGTCTTTGTGATTACAAGCCATAAATTTATAGATGCTGCCTGCATTGGCTTACCCATTAAGGTAGGTAGAGATTGAATAAATAACCTTTCTTATCTATTATAATGTTGTATAGTACCTTATGTACTTGCTAGCTACAGGCTCACAAAGATAGAACTAAAGAGAGAAGATGATCTCTGCTATTGTGCAGTATTGCAGTGATCTATCATTAGGTATACTGGTGCTGTCATCAACAATAGTCACATACATCAAGCAATCCTGATCATTTTTAAGGCTAACCCTCTATGCAGTATAACAGGGATTAGAACTCGTTAAAGGATAGCTTGCATGATAAGTACATTATACACAGCTATGACTTAAAAGGAACATTTCTACTTACATATATGTCATGTTTAGCTGACTTTTCTAATTCAGACAGCTAGTATTCACAATAAGATGGACATGATATCTCATTATTTTCATTTCAAAAGTAGAAGACCTTTCAATATGAACTAACCTTTGTAGCTGTCACTCACTGTAGATCCACCTTTGACCGAGTAACTTACAATCTTCAATGGTACTGAAAGTCTTGTCACTATAATTTATACAATTATTATCATTTTAACTAATTATGTTGATTAATACCTGATGGAGGAACATCAGAACCTCCAGTAGTTAGTGTATTCGATAACAACTGGTGTGCTGAAGGTAGTTGTGATTGCTGTGATGATAGAGATGGTGATTGTACTTGCGTTGGTGCACTGTAATATTCACAATTATCATCATACAATCTCAATACTCCCATTTCTGATAACTCCTCTTCTTCTTGGCTATTTAATGGTAATGTCAACTTTATTCTACCAAAATAGTTAAAAACAAGTTCTATGCAGCCATCTTTAACTTTCAGCAGATATAAATGCTTGTCTAGCAAACAAGATAACCTAGTCTCAATTTCTTTCATTTTACACAATTTAATTTTGAAGGTCTCATCAATTTTAACATGTAAAATATTCAATGTTTTTGAAGGTATGTCTGCTTTTAAACTGTCCATAGGGACCTCACAAAGTCTTCTCTCACAATAGGTCTTGAAATCTGATTCATATGATTCCACTTTTTGCTGTAGATCAGCACAATGAGTATTAATAATGGTTTTCACTATTTCATAGTCAAAGAATGACCAAAAATCACTCGCTTTTAATATGGCCTTATTCATGTCAGTCTCATCTTCTAATATCTTGACCAGTTCATCCAAGTCTATATTTTTAACTGTTACTGTCAACTCACTAACAGAAACTTTATTATTTTGCAGTGATTTATTCATTAGACTAACAAGAGTTGCAAATTTTGATCGCATATCTTTACTCTCTACTGTTAATTTGGCTTTCAATTCTTCTCTTTCTTCTTTAGTCAAGTTCTCTACTTTCAGGTATGGAAACCTTTGTTCTTTAACGGTTGAATGGACTGAGGTGGCATTAGCTACATTGTTTGTATACGATAATTAACATTTTCAATTTGTGAATGACATAAACAAAAATGTTCAAAATCTGGATATAGATGGGTCCTTGGCTATGATATAATTTATGGACCCTGGAATAGATAGAGCTAGATATACATGGCCCTTGCTATAGAAAGGCCTTGGTAAAAATGAGCTTTGGTAGAGATGGGCCTTAGTAGAGGTAGAGATTAGCCATGGTATACATACATACATACATACACACATACATACAGATATACAGACAGACAGACAGACCTTGTATAGGTGAATAGGGGGAAATTAAAGTGGGTATTAAGTGGAAGTAGCTAGACTGTTAACCACAGTACAAAGTTTATGAGTTTCATGATGCTCAAAAGAGTTTCTATTATGTTTTCTCTGTGAGATAAATGTCTAATTGAAAGTTGAATGGGTATGATTTTTATTTCCTGTGTGTGACTGTTCAATGGCAGTGCTATTAGTATACTTAAATAAAACAGTATTTTACAGCTGTATAAACCTTACAATTTGCATTATCTTCAGTGAATAATTTCGACTTCACTTCTTCAGCAGATGTCTCGACTTGAGAACTGTGAACTAAGAGGGAAAAAGTGAAACATAACAGATGTGTATAAAGAGAATACTGATGTATTGCTATTATTATTATATAGAGGAGTAAGAAGCTAGTATAAAGTGGAGGTGCATGAATTTTTGGACATGAGAGTATAATAAAGAAAATTAGTTTTAGTTTTGATTATGAAAGATTCTAGCTAGTTAGATTAAAAAGAGCCAAAGTAAGTGTGTGCTTCTATAAGTGACAAATTATTTATTAATGTCCTCTATTACATTAGTTAGGTCCTTGTGTACATGTAGAAGTAAGCACGCATTTTAGTCTTAGATAAACAAACAGCTGTTTTAGAACTGAAAACAAGCTGCATTTCAGCTATTAGATAAAGAAGCAGCTGTTTTAGGACTGAAAATGATCTGTATTTCAGCCATTGTGGATATTAGATAAACAAGCAGCTGTTTTAGAACTGAAAATATTCTTTCAGAAGTGACTAAAGTAATCAGAACCACTAGACAGAGTCTCAAAAGCTTGTGTATCTCTGAAAATAGGATGGTGTTTCATTCATGGCTTCACATTTGAATGGATGTTACTTTGTATACTGCACCATTCTTAGCAACATCTATAAATCTCACCTTTCATGAAATCTTGGCTTCAGAAAGTTCACATTGCATGTCCTGAGTGAACTTTTTTTCTTAAATAATTCTTATAAGAAATAAAAGATTTCTTTTGAAATAGTAGGGATCCCAATGTGCACTTGCACTCCTTGCTCCTTGCACCCCACCCATAATAAATCACAAGCCGAGCCTAGGTAGGCCTGGAGCCTAAGGAAATTAGGGTACCATAGAAATTATTACATTATCTTCTAACACATAGTTAAGTGATTTTAGGGGCATGAATGGGTCAAAATGTCTATAATTTCACATGTTATGTAGTGGCATATAGTTACAATAAGATCTGGGCTTTAATGCATACTAATGTATATCCTAATCCATATCCTAATTCACAACCTAATCCATATCCTAATCCATATGCTAATCCACATCCTAATCCACATCCTAATCCACATGCTAATCCACATCCTAATCCATATCCTAATCCACAACCTAATCCACATCCTAATCCACATCCTAATCCATATCCTAATCCATATCCTAATCCACATCCTAATCCACATCCTAATCTCACATCCTAATCCACAACCTAATCCACATCCTAATCCATATCCTAATCCACACCCTAATCCACATCCTAATCCCATTTAGATTAAAACATCATTGAAACAGGTATATTATATTCTTATGAAGAAAACTACCTGTAAGGAGATATTCACTAAAAGTGCATGCATTAGGTAAAGAGTCACTACACAAAACAGAGAATGTGGTGTGTCATCTACAGGATGCTATGTTCTGGTGTTACACTTATAAGTTAGTAGCCACTTAGATTTATCCATCTTGAGTAATATAAACTATTGGTGAATTAGCTAACTGGTCTATAAGTTATAGCTAGTATTTCATTTCTTGAATTATGGATAGGCTTCATGATGTTATACTTACTGAATAAGTTCTCTCTTCCTAGATAGCTAAACCAATCGGTAACTACAAGTATTGTGAGAGAAATAGGTTGCGGAGGAACAACATTAGGTCAAAGTTGGTACATATTAAAAATATAGGCCTATAGCCAGGGGTCAAATTGAATCCCCCTTTGTGATCTGGATACTTGTTTACATATGTCCAAGTTGGTTTCTGTTGGTTTCAATCTTTTTCCTATTACCAACAGTCATCGAGTGAATTGCAACTGTCATTTGTCAGTTCCCTTTGTTCTTAGAACGAAAGAGAATAACTGTTGCTTGAACTCTCAGCATAGAAACATCTTAAATCCAAAAAAATTTTTGTTTCTTTGTGCTTACTAGCTATCTATAGACTACAGTTGGAAATGAAGAGAGCTGGTCCAGATAATGAGATTTATGGAGTTGCTAGGAGCCGGTGCACTGATTCAAGCATGATCCTGAGGCTGAGGTGGTAGTAGCTTATGTGAGAAGGTATAGATTATTGTAACTAATCTAATGTGGATGTTGATCTACCCAAATCTGATAATGTTTCTGAACTGGAGTACCATAGTACCACATGTTCTGAACTAGAATATGCTACATCTGTAAACATATCTACTGTGTCTATACTATTAACTCTAGCATAAAATTGTTTATTACAATATCACAATGATTTGGTTAAAGCTGGGTGTGGCTAAACAAAAATTTGTTGATACCTCTTATTACATGAAGGCTTTGAGCCTGAAAACTAGATATATCTACTTCTTCCCACTGTCATTTATCATGCTACAGAAAGGTCTTCCTATATAGACCAGTCTCTCTATGAGATCAGATTCTGTCATGGACTTGTCAAGTTAGAGGAAGAAGATTCTTGGAAATGAAGGGAATGTAGGAGTAAATGAAGTCACAATGCAAAGAAGTATACAAACTAGAGATGGGTAATGACAGTCAAGAGTTATTTATTACTACTAGTGATAATAATTGACTCCCTATACAGACCTCTCAACCTAGAAATGTCATTTGTAGTGAGATTCAAGCTAATTTAGAGTGAGATTGGTCAGTTTGGAGTGAGATATGTTTTTCAAATTCATAAAAAATATATTGTGTGCTTTATCTATTGTTTCACAGTTAAAGTGTTCTTTGTTGTATGCTGCTGTTGCTTTCTTGGCATCATATTAGTAGGCTTCCATTCCGAAGGGTTTAATATATGAGTCTTTACAGTAATTTATGAGGAAAGACTCATTCATCCTATTTAGTGTATTAAATTTTGCTTTGTAAGTAGCTAGCTGCTCCAGATAAAAGAGGATGGGGCCCCCTCTCAGACTCACGCTCAGCCATTTTACAAAGCAGCAGCTGCCTGTCTGTTAGATAATCAGTCAAGTGTGCTATATGCTGTATTGTGGTTTGCAAGATGCTTGCTAGAGGCAAAGCTGCATGGTAAGACCTAAACTATTAATTTTGGTGGCCAACATCTATTGTACCTAGCCTTCATGCACCAACCTGCAAATGGCAATAATAACTGTGTTGTGTGAAAGAGTGAGTCAAGAACTAAAAGCTTGAGGTTAGAACCAAAAAAGATTGGGGACCTTTGGAGTAAGAGAGTGAGATTTGCTCTAAAAGCTTAAGTCTCACACTGAGAGGTCTGCCTATAAGTCCTGTTGAGTGTGATGGGAAGTTGATGGTATGTACAAACATTGAATATTAGCTAGTAAACTTCTAAATATCCTCTCCCTAAATAATCCTGCTCAGATATTTTGAGGTGCCATGATGCTGCCACCATGCGTGTAAGTGCTTTGTTTTGGAGTACTGTTTGTATTTTATTACATCGACTGTCCATCTCACTCAACCAGAGGGAATGGTTGAATTGTGCTAGTGGTATTCATAATCATAATTATTACAAGATGTTAATCTTCACTGTCTATTTATACTTAGTTCAGAGTGTCTATGTCTCTCTAGTTTGTACACTTTTTGCATTGTGACCTCATCCATACATATGGAGATATTATAGCCACAAACCACCCAGCACTATGAATAAACTAACCTGGTACTCTGTGTTTAGTGGCTATGTCCCTTGCACATGCTTCATTGGCTCCTCCAGACTTCTTAGCTACAGCAATGACGAGAGATTTCCAAGTAGGATCCTCAAATCTCTCGGTGTTGTAATTCCTTTTCAACCATTCAGTGATCATTTTGCTCATTCCCTTTGAAGAAGACACTGGGTTAAGACTATGAATGCCATCCAAAACATCAGGTCTCAAATGTAGCATAGTGCCTATCTCGTAGAAACGTGATTCTACAGGTTCCAGCTCAGTTAGCACATCTGCAAGATCATCTATATCTGGAGTAAAATTAATAATGAATATCAGCAATGATTTAGCTAAATTATGTATATACTAGCAGTGGCATAATAATACAGTTCAATTTTATTGACATGGTTCTATCTAGGAATTGATTTCCTGAGAAGAATTTAAGTGGGATATGCTCCAGGATCAGATGTGTGTGACTTGTGACCACACAGCATCTCAAGGTCACCATCAAAGGGTGTCTAGAGCAATGCTCCCCCAAACTGGCGTCTAAGACAAATTCAAGTGTAATTAAGACACTAGTGATCTGGCCTCTGCACTCCCACCTACACATCACAGATAAATTCCGCATTATTACACCCAAGAACTCCACTGGACAAAAAAAAAAACTGGTCTACTTTGAACAGACAGCTATAAACAAGTTTAGCTCTAATAGTAAGAGGCTAACTCTATGTACAATGATAACCTAACTTGAAAGAATAAAGAGATACATACTGTAGGCATTTAAATCTCTTTTGATCTTACAAGTACAAAAGGCATTCTAAAGGACTCTTGGAGAGAAGCTAAGTTAAGCTAAGTTTACAGCAACAAGTGCTTTATGCATTTTCAACGATAACCAAAAAATCAATATACCTGAATACATTATCAAGGTCAGTAGTTATTTTATATCACCCATACAAAGAGGAATCCAAGCCAAGAACCACCTGGAACATGTGTTCGGAATATGCTAGAGAGTTAGAAGTAAAAATGATTTCCAGCAAGATAAGTGATGCAGCTACAGTAGACCAAGAACTCTAGACAAACAGATTCTTTCTATTTTGCACTTGGCACGTAAATTTTAACTGTCTCATTCTTATTAGTTGGCCAAATGACCATGGAGCATTTTCTACTAGCAATGCACATTGAATTTCATGCACATTCTGATAGGAATCAAGATTTTGTTGATGGTTTGAGGTTCCACATGCTTGCACAAGTAGGTAAAGGTTGGCAAGAACAAACTAATGTACATAACCAGTTAACCCAAACAGCTATAAAATATAATCATTATAATACTGTAATTATATTCCATCAACATACCTAAGGGAGTTGTGTCTACATCAGCACCTATAAAATATTACATCAATAATTAAATTATTATTATTCCATAATAATATCAAACATCCCCCAATCTCTCAATGACAACTATGTGGTTACACTACTCCACTAGGAGCCAACAGCTTTTCCTGAAATGGTATATTAATCATACCTCCCTCACCAAAAATTTATGTGGTTATACTCCTCCACCAGAAGCTAACCACCTACCAGCTTCTTGTAGAATAGTATTATTATGACTTATACTGTAAATTCTATAACATCCACTTCCCTTATTTATAGTGATTAGACCTATTTATATGATTTAAGTGTACATTTTAATATTCAAGTGAAATCTTTAATTCCAGCTTTTTCAAAGCCACTAATTATTTTTTTCTGAGTTTTGAATGAATCTCTATTGGGTTTGGTATCTTAGAAAAACAGTGATATAGAGAAATCTGATCTTTTAGCATATCTGGGCTCATGAGTTAATTATTAACTTTATTCCTGTGCTGTTAATTTATCGATCTAATCATACACACTAAACTCAGTAAAATGGGACTGCTGATATTTACAGTCGACTATTAAACACACAAAGTGTTCCATAAACAGCTCCTTTAGATTTGGGAGGAGAAAACAAGATTGGTAGCTAGGTCTGTTACATAAGATCTTGCAAAAGTTTGGCCAAAGACACTACTCACCAATATCTTCATCCCTATTCAACGGTCCAGGATTTAATTCCACGTCTCCTGATAATATCAGTAGTAACTGAGATAACTTTGCTCCATATCCACCAAAACTAGACGCAGAAAGGATAAAATCTTGAATCCAGCTAAAACCATCTCCGATAGTTTCCAACACACTGTTGGTTGAACGATTTGCAAAATAAGATTTTACATCAGTGCTCTTGTGGGTAGATTTTGGACTATAAATCTTTACTCTGCAGTGGCAGAGGGAGGCTTTCCTTCTCCTCCAGAAGGAGTGGATGCCACAGAGAATGACCACCATTCCAAAAAAGGACACCCCAGTAAGGGGAAGGGATGTGTCCTCCTCTAACTCTAGGCTGGTAGTAAGGGAACGTCTCATCTCCCAGTGAGTCTTTCTATGCAGGTAGCGGCCAGTGAGCATAGCATGACAGTGTGAGGAATAGAATTTACGAGTCATTATCTGCACATAACAACATTTAATTAGCTTCGTGGATGGCCTATCTTTTCATGTGTTAGAGGCCAGCAAAGGAAATGAAGTGAGAAGGAATGCCCTAAACATATTTTCATTATAGCAATGAGGATTCTGGCAAAGAAGTAAAGTGGATTTGATGGATATTTTGTTCTTATGAGTGAAAATGATTGGCTATAATAAAGGATGCTTTTGACTCTATTATGAGTGCACAGAAAATTCATCCATTTAACAATTATTGAGAGTACTCTACATAGTAGCTATGTATCTATAGCTAAAACACTTAATACTATATCTACTGCACTGCAATATCTACAAGTAGCTAGTATTCACAACTAACTCTGTCACCTAACCACACACAAAATACGTCATATATAAACATACCAAGCTATATCCGTTACTCATTGTTTTAACAAAAATGTTTCAAAAAATTTATGGTTATGACTTAAGTTGGCTAATTTTTTTCAAAGGTAGTTGGATTTGGTAGTGGCCAATTCTTTAACATTTTTTGAGCTGGTCTTATGAAGGAAAGAGAGTATAGATCCTAGCTAGTGGCGGAGTAAGCATAAACTTTAGTCTAAATATTAACAGATATGTATATAATCTGAACATTTAACAGTGGTAAAGATGACTTCTTTCATATTACTGCTATGGGAAAATCCTTGCCATTTCTGCATAGTACTCTCTGATAGACTTTAGAGATGTGACTATAATGATTATATTCATTGACTCATTGAGGTTAAGGTTGGATAATGTCCCTCACCACACAAAGGTATTATTATGTCACTATGAGGCAAATTAAATCAAAACATTATTTTTATGAAAGTACACAGTTGCTAATTTATAGGCCTCAGTCCACTTAGTTTTCTTTTCCATATAATTAGACACATCAAAACTAATAGAGAATCTGATCCCCTACCACAAGGATCAGGATAAGACTGTGCAGAGATTTTCCCAAAAGACCCCACATCAAGTCCCTTCTAATCCCTCCTCTGAGGGGAAGACAAGGTTTAAGGTTTAATAGAGTTGCCTCATTAACTATTCATGAGAAGTTCATTAATTTTTATGTCATAGGCCAATATTTTGTAGCAAGTAAGCAATCTTAGTACATCATACTTTCAATCCTTACTAATACAGTAGGAAAACACAAACAGTAAGCTGTTCAGTCAGCAAATTGCATGTGCTGAGAGTGGAAGCAATGGCTTGACTTCCTTAGGGATTATATAGGCTCCTCAACCAAAAGGTAGGGTGATTCTATGTGTAAATCCTCGACATTACGTCATTTGTAATAATATACTTGTAATATTCAGTAATATATAATAAGATTACTGACTATAAAATAAGATTACTGTAATATACTATAAGAATACTGTAAGGAAATTTTCACATAGAAGGACCCAAATGGTAGGGCAAAAATCTACTAACGTTACAAGGTCCGGGCCCCGCCCCCCGCTTCATACACTGTTTTAGGATATAGCTAGCCTCCCCAGATTTTCTCCCTCTAGCTGGCGGTCAGCCTACCTCCGGAGTCAGTAAAGCCTCGGTCAGGGATATGATTGCTCAAGCAGATCGTTACCAATGCAAAAAGTAAATTTTTAGTTGCCAAATTCTAAAAATTTCAGCCACACCCATGACTTTTGACCTGTTTGCGCCCTTTGCGCATGCGCATGTGAACTAGTTGTGTTGTGCTGTGCTAAATACATGATATAATTATACCAGTCTTGGATTTCATTTAAACTGCTCGGATTTTAGACTCTTCAATGTTTGCTTTGGATTTGTAATTTGGATTTTCACCCAGCTCTGGCCCTAGCCCTAGTACAGAAACAGTCTCACTTTTAAGTCTTCAATTTATAAATGTAGTGCTATGAATTCACTGAAGGTGTGTGAAAATGCTATAAAAAATTAATGTTCATAAGTCATTCATTCTATTTGATAAAAGTTGTGCTTGGGGGGGGGTTTGGATTTTTTGGTGGATAACGTCATTGTCTACTTAGAGTATTACAAAAATTATTTTGGCTGCACTGGTACTATACTGTACAATATTAACATTGGTTATATATTTCCATAGCTGCACAGATAAGGGACACTCTAGCATTTTGGAAGTGCTACCACTATAGTGTTTTTTAAGCTGACTGTTTTTGTTGTACAATCTCATCATAAATGCAACTGCAGGTAAATAGGCTGTGTTCAGTTCATTTTTGGTAAGGATCTTTACCCAGTGTCACAAGGTATACCCCAGCCTCCTGAAGTAGAAACTCCTACCCAAATCTTAATATACTGTTATATTATGCTGTTACAGAATCTCCTAGTGCAGAATCTCATGGTAAGAGATTATGACAGTGTATAACATTCTGGGAAGGGGGAGGCTATATCCTAGGACAGAAGCTCCTAGTAAAGAAACTCCTGGAAAGAGACTATAATTTTACTCTATAGATGAACTTAAGATTATCCATATCCACCAAAAAAAAAAAAAAAAAAAAAAGGTTGCTGATTTTTTGCTGACCAAAAACAATTTTTATATAATATATTAAACTTGGTAATTCATGTGGTATCCCAACATTATAGTTATTATTAATTATTCATATTACATATTTGTGGTATTATTATTATTCCGAACTAGTTATTATAAATATAGTCATTCATGTGCGTATAGTTCAGTTGTCAGTAGATGTTCAGTTATTGTCAGTTGATTCTAATAATACTGTTATAACTAACTGCGTGCTATCTCGGAACACCACAATTCAGATTTCACTTTATTGGTATAATGACATATGCATTCATACCTACCCACTATCCTGGCCACACCGGGAATATCCCACTGCTTTCCCGATACAACTGTGCAATTCCCGGTCTTTCTTCTCCAATCTCCTTTTTCATCTCCAACAATAATAGCTCAAAATTAATTATTAACAGGTAATTAGTAGCTCAATTTAGGGTGTGGCCATGGAACCACCATCTCTAGAATATTACTCATTCTTATTAGCAGCTAATAGTTGCCTTCATGATACTACTAGTGATGATGCCATGGATAATTTATTTTGTTTCTTTCGTATTCTCTTTGTCCATCTTTAATAACTCTAGATAATAATGTATTTGTTTGTGATCAAGCAAAAGTGCTTTAATTCAAGCAAAAATATGAGTTTAATCAAGCAAATCAAAATTGATGAGTTGGTAGGTATGTGCATTGGATGTCTTGCTATCAGAAGTAATAATGGTACATACATCAGTTGATTTTTCAGCCTTTAAACCAATGTGCTCTGGCTTATTGGGGACAAATGAGTACTCCATTGGGGACCTGGGGACAAAGCTCCAAGTTAGGGCACCTATGAATTCTCTATGTACTCTCAGTGCAGTGCTGTACAGTGCAGTATAGTGCAGTTCAGTGCAGTGTTGTACTCGTACTCTCAGTGCAGTGCTGTTCTATATGTACTCTCTGTGCAGTGCTGTTCTCTGTGTACTCTCAGTGCAGTACTGTACTCATACTCTCAGTGCAGTGCTGTACTCATACTTTCAGTGCCACACATCACTCTATTAATGTTTGCAATGTGAAGTGATGGTAAACAGTTCTACTAACTGACCCATTGATGCTATAGAATAGAACCTTGAAGATGAAGAACTGGTTCAGAGTGGCTTCAAGTAGCTTCTCAGTCTAAGCTATCACAGCTCAGATGACAGAACCATGCCCAGAGAAGGAGGAGGACCAGTTAATATGGAGAATGAATTAGCTAGTATAATGGGATTTAAGGGTTAGGCCAAGGTAAGGTTATTGGGGAAGCAGGAGAAAATGTGACAGGAGGAGAGATGGTGAAAGAAGTGGAGAGGGAGAAGGGCGGAAGAGGAAAGGGAAAACAGGTATCTAGATAAAAAGTTAATAAAATTTCAAAGTAATAACTACTGAAGTTCTAATTAGCTATGACATCCCACAATAACATAGTTTAGCTACTGCCTTCAGATTTAGCTTGACACAAGAAGTGGCCTTCTATTATGAGACCAACTGTAGCTAAATAATCATGTGAGTGACTATAGATTACAGGGGGGGTAGAATAGGGGGGTTCAAAGGGTACTGCAGCACCCCTAGTTTTTTTGTGGCTGTGTCAATGGCATGCATTTCTTTTTTTGTAGTACCTCTTTATTCAAGTCTGTTCCAGTTGACTTGTGTACATATCCATTGCTTCAAGCTGCTTAACATGTGGAACAACATGTTTATGTCCACTAATCTTGAGAATAGTTGGATAGTTTTCATAATTTATTAGAGTTTTTTGTTGTTTTTTGTTGTTGTTATTGATGTTGTTTTTTTGGTGGCTTTTTATAATAATAATAATATTATGTCCCCCCCCCCCTTCCAACTATCAATTGCAGCCCCCATATATACCTCAAATCATCTTCCTACTCCCCTAGATTAATAATATGGATGAAAACTTGAGAAGTTACTAGTCTGAGCATTAACCAGTGTAGGAGGAATGAGAGGACCAGAGACCCCTCACTTTTTGTCCTCAAACATTAATATCATGTTTGCAAATAGTTGCTTAACATTCACAAAGAAATGACAGATGATTACTGAAAATTCAGATCATCACTGTAGTGACTACTCTAATTAAGCTAGCCATATCTCATTTTCACATTTCTGTATGTCATTTGATTTTTGTTCAGTCTGTCAAAAATAAGCTCTTTAAAAGTCTAGGCTAATACTACAATCGCTTCAAGGTTTTTGTTGGGTTTTTAATGAAAGTTTACATCCAATAATTAAGTTTAGTTTTAATTTGTGTGTTAATTGATAAGTAAGTAAACCTTAGGATGCACCAGATTGAATCTAACGGTCCACAAGATTTCAAGGGTGGTGGGGGCCATGGATGAGCTATATTCACCCATCACTTCTCTAACTTGAAATTATGCATTACAAAACTACAAACACTTGTTTGCTTCATAGTTATTATTATGACTGAGGAATGATTACCTATATGAAACTTTTGAGATATAATAATTCAAAAATTTATCTAAGTGTATATTTAGTTAATCTGAAAATATAATAAGACTTGAATATTCATCAACATGGTCAATACGATGGGGTACCAGTTCTTCATTATCACGTAATTTATTTGACAGTTTAGTTACTTTACATACAAGGTACCTTGATACTTTTTTTGGTACAATGTTATAAGCAAGAACCAGAAATCTGTATGTTGGTGGAATTAAATACAGGAGTATCATAACCCATATAAACCAATTTTCAAAGTTACTTTCATAAACGGGTACAGAAAATTCAATGGCAGTTTCAAGAATTTTTAGGATTCCAATCACAGAAAAGAGGACTGCATTGATGACATTGTGTAGGTAGACTTTGTATGGCTGAATCAACCCAATAAGCACAGCCATAGTGAAGTATAGGATAGAAATCAGAGAGAAATGGAACTGATGGAAAATTTATAATTAGACCAAGGAAGTATGTGGATGCATAATTAGAGTTCACCATAATCATTATGTAAATAGCTAACATTAAAAGTTATGAATGAATTGGATACATGTTTTTGGTGGGCCTGACCACCTAAATGATACCCTTTTTTGAGTTTGCCATACCTATCAAATTGTTTCTTGGGCCAACCAATTAAAAAAAAGTATATATCTAGAGAAAAAGTTTATAAAATTTCATAGTAATAGCTACTGAAGTGCTAATTATAACATCCCACAGTAACATAATTTAGCCACTGCTTTCAGATTCAGCTTGACACAAGAAGTGGCCTTCTATTATGAGAACTGTAGCTAAATAATCATGTGAGTGACTATAGATTACGGGGGGGGGGGGGGGGGGGGGGGAGGGGGGAGAGAAAGGGGAGTTCAAAGGGTACTGCAGCACCCCCAGTATTTTTGTGGTTGTGTCAATGGCATACATTTCTTTTTTAATAGCATCCCTTTATTCAAGTCTGTTTCAGTTGATTTGTGTACATATCCATTGCTTCAAGCTGCTTAACATGTGGAACATGTTTATTTCCACTAATCTTGAAAATAGTTGGAAAGTTTTCATTATTAATTTTATTAGCTAGAGTTTTTTTTTTTTTTGTTCTTGTTTTTTTTTTTGTGGCTTTTTATAATAATTTTGCCCCCCCCCCCATCAATTGTCAATTGCAGCACCCATACCTCAAATCACCCATACCTCCTACTCCCCTGGCATTAATATATGGATGCAGTTACCTGTCTGAGTACCAGTTTTTTTGGTGGTTGTGCCAATGGCATGCATTTCTTTTTTGGTAGCACCCCTTTATTCAAGTCTGTTCCAGTTGACTTGTGTCATATCTATGCTTATCATGTTGAAACACGCTTATGTCCAATAATCTTGAGAATAGTAATAGTTGGAAAGTTTTGTCATTTATTAGAGTTGGCTTTTTATAATAATTATGCCCCCCCCCTTCTCTCCTTCTTCCAACTATCAATTGCAGCCCCCATATATACCTCAAATCATCTTCCTATCCCCCTAGATTAATAATATGGATGAGAAGTTACCAGTCTGAGCATTACCAGTGTAGGAGGAATGAGAGGTCCAGAGATTTAGCATAATGTTGCTTAGCATTCACAGATGATTACTGAATTTATCGAATCTCAGATCATCACTGTAACTACCACTCCAACTAAGCTAGCCATATCTCATTTTCACATTTCATTTATTTCTTGTATATTATTTGATTTTTATTCAGTCTGTCAAAAATAAGTTCTTTAAAAGTTAGTTAAGTCCAGGCTAGTACTACAATCACTTCAAGTTTTGTTCGTCAATAATTAATGTTTTATAGTTTAGTTTAAGCTAATTTGTGTGTTAATTGATATGTAAGTAAACCTTAGGATGCACCAGATTGAATCTAACAGTCCACAAAACTTTCAGGGATGGTGATCTTGGGTGTGTGTGAATGCACCATTAGAACTCTAGGAAGAGCTACACTAGTAATGAATATGATTGGCACTGTTTTATCTAGGGCGGAGGGGAAGGGATGCAGAGGAAGCTGTTTTCACTAGTTTAATTTCACTGAAGCTTCTAGAAGTGTGCACTTTAGTTTATAGAAGCTAAGAAGTGCAACACTGTCTGACAGAGACAGTCAGCCATGGCATTACACACTTAAATTTAATTATTCTGTCATTTAGCCTGTTTGCCTTCATTTTCATTCATTATAAATTTTAGTCAATAACTCTTGTGCATACTATTACAAAATGCAACACAACAGTGAGATAGGTATTATAATTCAATGACAGTGTTCTCTTAGGAAGTGATGATGAAAGAGATTTAGTATCACTAGATACAATGCAGTTGTAATGATGGCTATCTTGATACACCAGCTCAAAGAGTTATCTCGATACACCAGCTCAAAATGTGTTACCAAGCACAGAACACTGAAAGGGGGCTCTATGACAAAGGGATAACTCAGGCTAGAGGCATATATCTTCCCAGCAGTGGTCACCTTTACCTGGGTGAGGTGGGTTTACACAGTAATATATAGGAGGTACACAGCAATAACATACACTTCCAAATGGGTGGCCCAGGAGTTTGGGTGGCATAACTTTCTTATATGCTAAAACTTTCATTGATGGTATAGTCGTTATCTTCTCAAACATACTAGAGTTGAGGTTCTCAAATTTAGTGATTAGACACCAAAGTGAGCTGAATGCATCCTCGTGTTCAAAAAGAAGGTATAATATTACTATCTGAAGTTGACATGTATCATTTTCCTGTTACACAATGCTTGTAGGTTTGGCTGTAACTAGAAGCCTGCAATTATATAACTATCATTATTGGTGAAAATAAAAATATTATAGCTATGTACTAGTGTACCTAATTCTGAATTGGAATGTGACTTAGTTTTATGGAAGATAGCAGATCATGTCCAGGACCTGCATTTTATTTTTTCCTTCCAGGACCACCATTCCTTCCTTGCAAAACACACAAGATCCACAGATCACAAACTTCTACTTATCCGAAACTCCACCATGGACCAGCAGCAATCAAAGTATGTACAACAGGCTTGAGTGATTCCCCTAGGTAGGCAGAAAGCTGGACACCAATGCAATGGTTAGCTTACAAGAAGAGACCCGCTTTTGAGTTATAAGTAGCTAGCTATTATTGCTATCTCTGTGTCGTTACATGTAAGCTATTTTGCTTCATTATCATAAACATAAGTTTTGCAAGCATAGGAGAAAGACATACTATTTAAAGGATGGCTTGTGCCTGTAGATAGAAGCCTGATAAATCCTTTTGTTAGCCTTGTTGTAAAGAGATAACAGTAAAACCATTAAAGAAATGACATAAGAAAAAGTGTTAATAATACTCTGGCTATCCTATCGACTTGATTCCATGTCGGTCATACTACAGAAGGTAATGTTCAAGATGCTGAGATTTGAACACTTAACAAAAAAGACAATTTATTAATGGATCACTATCACTAAATAAATGTCAGCATATCTCCTTCAACCAGGTCATATAGGGATAAGGAAGACTTCATCTGGATTCATTGAGTTCTTATCCTTTGACAATGAAAATGTGGAACATGAGACACTTTAGGGAAAGGATACAGTTCAGTGTGTAAATTCATGCAAGTTTTGCTCTGGTTGCCCCATACAGATGTTAATGTTAAAAGATTTTTTTTTTTGATGAAGGTATATAGCACCACCAAAAATTAGTATAAAGGTGTCAGGAACAAAACTTTTCACCCTCCAAAAATGTCCTTGCATATAAAAAAATTTATGCAGATGCAATGAGTCAAAATTAATTATATTAGTACATAACTCCCTTCTTGCTGGGAATTTGGCCAGGAATGAGGGCTTTTTCTCTATGTAACTACATCATTAAGAGTTAGTAATTGACAATGATGTAATCTGATTCTGTTACATGGAGAAAGAGCTGGAAATAGCTATAAATGATTGAATCAGAAATCCCTTGCAATTACATGATGTCATGTGATAAGCTATAATATTTTGGCACCTTAGCTTTCTAGTCACCTTATAGCTTTTTTGCTGGCTAAGGTAGTCTTGAAGTGCTAGCAACCCTTAACATTATGAAAATCATCAAAATAGTGTCCCACTTGATGATGAAGTGATGTTTGAGATTATAGTTGCTATGAGTAGTGGATATGTATCAACAAAATCATAACTATGATCAACTGTTTAGAGAACTCACATAGGAAGTCACACCATCACCTTTTTTTATAGTAGGACACACTTACTATCTTTGCTTCTGACTGTAATTCCTATTTCAGTTATATATAAGGCACTAAAGTTGACTCCCTCAAAGATATTTCACATGTAGTATGTAGCTCTTTGAAGTGCAATAATGAACAGTTGGTTATAACTAAGCTTATGATACACTATTGTTTGCTGAAGTATCTGTCAGACAAGAGGCAGTGGTATTTATCAGACCTTTCTGTGGTGATGAATGGCAAGCTGAAGTGTGTCCCTCTATTCCAACCCTACCCAAGACTCTTATCCCTGAAGAACAACAGAGACAATTGACCTACTGTATGTATATCATTAGTTCAGCATTCATATATTTTATACTTGTCCAGACATTTTAGGCTTGCATTTCACATACATCTATGTAACTTTCTTCATATTTTGGGTCTTTATTTTGGAACATGGAATGGATGGTGGGAGGCTAACTATCTACCAGTACCATTTTACTGTGATGGTGTCCACTAAGAAGACTCTTGACATCTTTTCATCTTCACTTTGATAAGATCTATAGTCTAAGGTGTACACTTTACACTATCTAGCTAGATGACCTTCTTTACCCAAGTAGAAGGATCCTGGATATTTTTATAGGGAGCTAGCCCCATTACACTATGGGGTAAGCAATGTAACTGCAAGCCTGAAAGCATTAAAAATAAAAAACAAACAAATAATAGATTAACAAAAACAACAATAACAACAACAACAAAAACAACAAAAACAGAATGATGAAGGATGCCCTTAGAATCAGGAGAATCAAATTATCCATAAGTTATGTGAAGTAGGATGTAGGGAATATTGGCCTCTTGGGTGCGTGTGAATGCACCATTAGAATTACACTAGTAATGTTTTATCTTGGGGGGAGGGGGGACGCAGGGGAAGCTTCTCACACAATCTATTTTACTAGTTTTTCTGGAAGTGTACACTTTAGTTTATAGAAGCTAAGAAGTGCAACACTGACAGAGACAGTCAGCCATGGCATTATACACTTAAATAGCGATGGAGTGTAATTGAGTTATGACAGGAAGATCTGAATACATCATGGAAAAGCTCTTGAAAGAGTTACAAAATAATAATGGTGTTTTTACTAGAAAGAAAACATTCAGATGACTTTATTATTATCAAGTTTATCTTTACATGGAAGGCATTCAGTTTGAAACACACACAACATAAAGGAATAATGATCACTACAGCAATGGCTGTCTCACAGGAAAATAGTCCAATAATAATGAGAAAGTGGTTTTCAAGTTTCAAGCAAAATACATACTTTGACAAGTTTTCTGCTAGTTTGAAGAAGTTTGCAGACTCCATATTGTCATAGACAAGGAGCCATTTCTGTCAATCTCTTCTTCATACCAGAAAGAGAATCATATTCAGGAGTAACATTACACATATCTGCAACAATATCAAAGTGAACAACAAATAAATAGTGCATTCAGGTGCCAGGGGGTGTAACCAGGATTATTGAAAGGAGACAAGAAGTGGGTGGTAAGAATACGTGACACATAAATAAATAAGTAAACAAACAAACAAATAAAATGGAACCCTCAAAACCACTAATTCTTTACAATCTATCCAAAACTAAAGAGGCAGTGAGTACCCCATAAAAGTGGCTACTAGTAATACATGTACTACCATATACTGTGTGAACTCCAATATGGAAACAACAACTATTCTAGCAGATTTACTAATGAAGTTAGCACATGATGAGTACAATGGTTCCCTCAAGTAGGGGAATGGAGTACTATGGTCTCCTCTTCCATCTCCCTCAATATTTCTAGAGTAAAAGTCACACATGTACTTCTTATATACACAGTACTCAAACAAAAACAGCATACAATCAATACTGGACTTCTTTCACCCACAACCTAAACTAGCATGGACCTTATAGTAACGCTAATGGATGCTGTTATACTTACAGCACCGAGCAGGTACTTTGGCATGTGATCCCTGGTCGATAGCATGTCCAGAGCTCCAACTTGACTGGCTGACTGCATGGATTATAATAATCACATATATGATTTGAATAATGTAGAAGTTCATTCAGACTCCAATACTTCATAAGTACTTATCATGTAATGATAATACATGCTCTCCATCTCTTGGAGTAGATATACTGAAAACATCACTAATCATGCTATTATTATACATAATACAATGAAGTTCCCACAATTGGGGGAAGTTTCCTGGTCCCCTCTCCCCTTATACTACTCCTTAGCATTCAAAGGTTTATCTATATCCTGAACTGTGAATATGTAACCACAATCATGCATCATCTAGAACATTCAATTTAAATTATCACGTGACTGACTTCATGTAACAAAACTTAGTATCCAATTTATTTAATCTCTTACTTAGTATACAACTTATAAAACTATTTTTATCCTATTATCCAGTTACATGGCCTTAAATACTCAACACTTTCCATCTTTTGATCCCCTATTCTGGAGGGGTGAGCCATTGTGAGCACTTTTAACACTCAAATGACTTGTACAAAAGAGGGTCATATTTCACATGTATATAATTTACTTTTGGAAGTCAGCACTGGCCATTTTTCAGTGGAAGGAGCTTCGGGTACAGGGTCAACAATTAATAACCACATATAAGAGAGTGTTTTCATCTGGTATTTGGAGGATCTCACTCCCAACAATAACCATAGGACAATGATGTGCAGATGAGAATGTCTGAATAATAATAGGCCTATTAAGAATGATAAAACATGACATCCCAATGACCCTGCCTTTTTCCTTCCTATTATATATAGACCAGAGATTCACTTTCACATGCTTCACAAAATTCTGATATACTATACCTGAATTAATTCACTGATACTATCTATAATATCATAATTTAACCTCTTAGATGCTTTTATCTTCACAGTATGAAAAAAAAGCACGCGTGAAGATGGATAGTGTACTTAATAGCAAAGTGTGCTTCTGTAGAGTGACTCATTTATATTACATTGCAAGTGCTTGGGGTGCATTATTTAAAGTATAACGAGGATTTGGAGTTAGGTACAGAGCAAGAGGATTAACTTTAGGTACACCAATGCTATAAGCAAGGTGGCAAGGTGTGTTTAATAAAGCGTGTTAGAAAACCAGTACTCATCAGAGAATGGGTGCTTATAAGCAAAATGACATAACAACAAATTATGAGGTGCTTCTATGTGTAAATTTCCTTACAATATTCTTATTGTATATTATGGTAAATTACAGTAATCTTATTATGTATTATTGAATATTATAGGTATATTACAGATGTAATAGTAATGAAGGAATTTACACATAGAAGTACCCAGGATGGGGTACACCACTATACTAGCTAGAATAAACTGTTGGGTTTGGCTGGCTTCTCAAACTTCACACAGTGACTATTATGTGTGGGTTTAAGGATATCTACCTTACAAAACAGATGTTTTCATGCTGCCCGCGCCAAGTCTTCCAACACCTGAGTGGAATCTCCTAGATGCTATTATACACATACTATCAAAATAATGACTATAGTGTGGTCAAGGGAGATCATTCCTACATACCTATGGTACTCGTATGTGAGGTTCTCCTTGGGACCCACCAATATTATCTCCAACTCATTGTGAATCTAACTGAAAGGAAGTACTGAAGAACTACATATAGCAAAACATCTCTATTGCATGATGATAAGATTAGATGGGTAACCTCATTTCAAGGGATGAAGGCATTAATATAGCAGCTGTTATTCTAAGGTTGGTCATAATTTTGGAATGACCTCATTTAAAGAGGTTAAAATAGAAGACCCTCCCTCCCTCTCACCCTCCCTCACACCCTCTCTCTCACCCTCCCTCTCACCCTCCCTCCCTCTCACCCTCCCTCTCAAACTCCCTCCCTCTCCTCACTCTCGGGTGGTTTCTCTTTGGTGTGAGGAAGCCTTGTAGGTTTTACCTTACTACTATTTTTCATGAAATCAAATTCCCTCTTCTCCCACACACACCAAGTTTCAATATATATATGCTGTAGAGCCATACCTATTCCTGATTCTAGTGTTGACCAGTGGATCTAGAGACATGGGTTAGTAACAACCAACAAGACTAAATCAGCTTCCTATGAAACATGAAAATGTAGAATGAAAAATATCTGGCCATCATCATGTGGAGTAGGTAGAATATTCATTATATTTGTTGATAATATAAATATTTTCATGCTTCCATAAGTTATTACTGTTAATAAGTGATTAGGTAAAATTAATAAGATAATATCTCCAAGTGACAGCTAGCTTTATAATGGCAGTACCAGTTGGAGTACAAAGGTCAACTACACTAGTGAGTAAATAGATATTTTCAGTGAAATACACAATACAAACAGTCCAATGTAGAAATAAAGTACTTTATCTTTTATATCACATACATCTCTGAAGGTATTCAGTAGCTTTGCTAAAGATGACATCTAAAATTATAATAGATAGTGTTTCTTCTGTTTAAATGTCCTGTGGGTTCTAAATAAAGAGGTCTTTAGTGCCCTGAATAGAGTATACTCTAACAGAAGTGGTTGTATATTGTCTAACCAACTTCAACCACAAAGAATTTACTCTACTCAGTACAAGTCTGGTGCATTTTACCTTGTCAGAGATGATAAAGAGAGTTTCTTTCCATTAGAGCTGGTATTCTCCCTCAAGTCTGACTAGAGGCTCTACCAATCTTTGTCACTTCAGACCGTCATATGCAAACCTGAATACAAAACCACGTGAATCATTCTTGTAGATGATAAAATTTTCTCTGAGGTGACCCCACACCAGGAGGACCACTAGAGGCCTAGGGAACCATTATACTATCTTATTCTTCCTATACTTGCATATAATATAATTGTCTATACGAAAGTAATGAGAGTAATCTTAATAAAGATCTCATGCTTCACTAATGCCCACATCAAAAGGAAATGTCTGTTTAATTAAAGGGTGGGGACCCACAATGAATTACAATTGTGAGGTAGAGCTGAGAGTATATCTTACTACTATCCCTTCAAACTCTCTTAGGACATAGTGTTGAGATGCTACAGTTTCCTGACCTTGTCTTGTCTGAGATAAGGCTTCATTGACTCTCATCACCTCTCCACTTCTTGTATTGACTACTATGTTAGAGCCAACTGCATATGTACATCAATAGAGTCTACATCAATAGAGTCTATACTCCTGAACAAGGGAAAGAAATCAACATGTACAGAGAGATAGACAGGAGATAGACAGACATAAACACAAACAGGCAGATGGGCAAGCAAAGGTATTTATATGCACATAAAATATCTGAGCTCCCAGGTGTGTGTGTGTGTGTGTGTGTGTGTGTGATATGGAAATAATAAACAGAAAGTGACAGGTCTGGGAATTGAAGGATTATGATGGCTGACATGCTCTAATAATTATTGGCATCTTTTTATTAGAGTAATAACACTAAGTGTGTCCATATAAAATATGTTTCCCAAGGTCTTTCAAATTAATACTAGTTACTTCTCTGCACTATGTACTATAAGAGTGTGTTGCGTCAGTTAAACATGGATGCTAATATTAGTACATCAGTCTCCAGAGAATGTACAGTACAGCAGGGGGAGTAGGAACTGGGAACTTAGACTTGAGATGTACATTCAATTTCGTCACCTTTGCAAAGAGCATAAACAGAAGTAGACTAATCACTAGAGATCACTGGAGTAGGAACCATGAAGGCTAGAGAGGCCAGTGCCACCCCCCACTATATTTTTGCTGGGGTATCTGGTGAGTTGATGCTCTACTCAGAGTATACTAACAGATCTAGACCAGTGAGAGTTTTAGTTGCCAGTGAACATGTTGCACTAAACATTACAACTGTATATAGTATTGCAGGGCACAATATCCTGTTGTAAGATCCAAGTCCCAGGTAGTGACAATAGATGAACTCTAGGAATCATAGAGTTCCCAAGCAAATCAATGTAAGCATCCCCATTTCAACATTTTGTCAAAAAACCTACCCCAGTAGAGTGTATACATCCTAACACTTTTCATAACACTGTGATCATTAAACTTTCATCAGCCATTAACATACACATGCCCATTACTTCTATGAAATGTGAACCTTGATACATCACTAAATAACACTTTTGACCTTTTTTCAAAGTCCAATATCAGTGAATCTTTTCAGAATTTAACCGAGCTTATCTGAAACAAGTAAGGATTCTTCCTAGGCTTAGGACCAAAAAGCCCAGCCTCTCTTAGCCTCTAGAATTAGATATTTCATACTCTTCTTTTACCTCAGATCCCCGGAATTGTTTGAATTGATTTGATTTGCTTTTCCTAACAATCAGTCTGTCTTCATGATAAATTAGTTTTCTTCTCCCTCCATGAATATTTTATTTACCACTGGACCTAACAATTTGTTCTTTTGAGAACTTCGCACACACCTTGTTGGCTACAACCAATTCTAGCAGCAATATTGTCTTTGAGTATGACCTTCTTCAGAAAATTTTTCCTCTTGCTTCTATGCTAATTCTACACCTTTTTGCCATAGGGGCATAAAGGGCATACAAACAAGTTTAACATGTCCATATTACATAACCTACAAGACATGTACATGCAGTACCCATGTAAAAATTATACCATGTTACTGAGGTAGAAGTATGCATAAATTAATATTGTACACACTTAGTAACCATTTAACTACCCCCAGGGGAAATTAGGTGAGGTATCAATTTTTGCCCAAAAATATGGATAGTTTGTTCCTTGGTGACATAACTTAAGATTTCTTTTTGACTGCCAGTTGTATATACTCATTATTTTAAACACTAAATTAGCCTAAAAATTGATCTCAGAGCAAACTTCATTTTTTCAGAGTGTTTCTAAGGGTAATGCCAATAAACAGAAAGTGGCCACGGACTGGCCTCCCTCCAATGTTCCACTAGTTCCTACTCCACTGTAAAGTATACTGTGTTTACATGAACTAAACTAGTTCTGACCCTGAGTGGATCACACACATTGGCTCGTTGAAATACTATAATGTGTGTGGATTGATTAGCCAAGTTTCTAAGCTAATTCAAAGGTGCAATGTGAAAGTGTCCTCTAAAGACACTAACCTATCTACCACAATGTTATTAGATTGCACTAACCACATTAGAATGAAGGATTAGGCTTCTCTGTATTTAGTGTTGCTGTTTCAGTACCAGTTAGTTCCTATGCATGAGATATATAACAAAAGTTGCAAAGTCATAATGTCACTATTTTAGTTAACTTACAGAGATTCCCATAAGTTGATTTAGTATACTTCAGTAGTTCTTAACTGTCTGTAGGTGAACTCTCTAAGTCTCTTCTTGTGTTCTAACACTTGTCTACTACTTCAAATGACTTATAAGCTCTTTTGACAGTGATCAAAATCTCTTTAAAGATGGAATCTTCAATGAATAAAGGAGATTAGAGAATTCCACTTGTCCAAGTAACTATCTTCAACAACAATGAATGGAAGATCATTTTAAATAGAAGAAGCTGGTATTTCATTTTCTGCTGATAATAATAGCAAAGCAAGAGCTCTTTCTCTTCCAGATATGGAGTCTTGACTTATTTTGCTTAAGGTATTTGATAAAGTACAAGTAACTCTTCTACAAAACACGATTCACATTTGTAAGTTACATAGTAAGACATTTGACCTTGTCTGTTACCTCTATAATATATCTGGTACTATGCATTGAATACTTAGTATCCTCTTAGCATGTCATTACTTGAATGAATAAGGTGTGAAGAACTGATGAGTATGTGTAGTCTAAGAACCACATGCACTCATGTATACTAAAGTACCACAAGCAAGATATGTATTTAAAGGACCATGTGTACACAAGTTATGTTGATTTTGCCTTTTCCAAAGACTCACAAGCAAGAACGTTTATTAACAGACCAAATAAAAATATAGACTGTTACTCCTTTGATGAAAGCATGAACATTTGGAAAAACTGTTTTACTAAACAGGAACTGTCAGTCTCATTGACATAAGAATGAAGAAGTGTACTCACATCAGTGGAGAGAGAGCATAACAATCACAGTGAGTGAGATAATTGATAACCATTTTTCTCATTATTGACTTTATCATATGGCTGCCAATAATAATTATCATCTTTAAACTATACTCCTCAAAAGAAAAAAGCCAATACAACAGTTGTTTGCCAGGTTAAAACTCAGGTAGTGAAAAATTAACTATATTATAGCTATTATGACAAGGAATTAAGAGTAATTTCATTCATGAATGCTGTAGTATTCTTTAATGTAGACTGGATGAAAGAAAATGTAGTTGGTACAATAAGAACAGCATGACAAAACACACCTTATTTGCACATGTCCTGCTCCTGCTAATTAATCCTAATAAGTGAAAAACTTCACTAGTGTTATCTACAATTTCAGCATAAAAGAAATGCTCCCTTAGCAACACTTACTTTAAATTAAGTTTTGTAAGAAAATATGACACAATATGTAAGTGGTTATTGGAACGGGCTATATTCATTGGAGTTATCTGGTTTATAGCTGGACACAGTGGATCACAGTGATGTATATCCACAAGGTATTGCACTACATCAAGATGTCCATTTTGACTGGCATGATGAAGAGAAATCATTCCAAATTCATCCCTAATATCTGCTTCACAATTTAGATCCTCTATAAAAAACTTCACCACATCTAGATGACCTTCTAATGCTGCAAGGTGAAGAGGTGTGTTGTTGTAAGTATCCTTCACTAGTGGATTACAGTGGTGGACTGTGGTAAAGTACCTCACTACATCTAAATGACCACAACGAGAGGCTAAATGCAATGGAGTTGTCTGGTCTTCTTCACCTTGACAAAGTGGATCACAGTGATGTGTATCCACAAGGTATTGAACAACATCAAGATGTCCATTTTGACTGGCATGATGAAGAGGAATTCTTCCAAACTGATCACTAATATGTGCTTCACAATTTAGATCCTCTATAAAGAACTTTACCACATCTAGTTTACCTTCTAATGCTGCAAGGTGAAGAGGTGTGTCGTTGTAAGTATTCTTCACTAGTGGATTACAGTGGTGGACTGTGGTAAAGTACCTCACTACATCTAAATGACCATAACGAGAGACTAAATGCAATGGAGTTGTCTGGTCTTCTTCATCTTGACAAAGTGGATCACAGTGATGTGTATCCACCAGGTATTGCACAACATCAAGATGTCCAGTTTGACGGCTTGATGAAGAGGAATCCTTCCCCACTGACCCCTAATATCTGCTTCACAATTTAGATCCTCTATAAAGAACTTTACCACATCTAGTTTACCTGTCAATGCTGCAACGTGAAGAGGTGTGTCGTTGTAAGTATCCTTCACTAGTGGATTACAGTGGTGGACTGTGGTAAAGTACCTCACTACATCTAAATGACCACTTTGAGAGGCTAAATGCAATGGAGTTGTCTGGGCTTTTTTATCTTGACAAAGTGGATCATAGTGATGTGTATCCACAAGGTATTGCACAACATCAAGATGTCCATTTAAAGTAGCATAATGAAGAGCATTAAAACCACTATTAACATCACAATTTAGATCCTCTATAAAGAACTTTACCACATCTAGTTTACCTTCTAATGCTGCAAGGTGAAGAGGTGTGTTGTTGGAAGTATCCTTTGCTAGTGGATTACAATGGCGGACAAGAGTAAAGTATGTCAAGTACCTCAATACATCTAAATGACCACAACGAGAGGCAAAATGCAATGGAGTTGTCTGGTCTTCTCCACCTTTACAAAGTGGATCACAGTGATGTGTATTTACAAGGTATTGCACAACATCAAGATGTCCATTTTTACTGGCAGGATGAAGAGGAATACTTCCCCACTGACCCCTAATATCTGCTTCACAATTTAGATCCTCTATAAAGAACTTTACCACATCTAGTTTACCTTCTAATGCTGCAACGTGAAGAGGTGTGTCGTTGTAAGTATTCTTCACTAGTGGATTACAGTGGTGGACTGTGGTAAAGTACCTCACTACATCTAAATGACCACAACGAGAGGCTAAATGCAATGGAGTAGTCTGGTCTTCTTTATCTTGACAAAGTGGATCGCAGTGATGTGTATCCACAAAGTATTGCACTACATCAAGATGTCCAGTTTGACTGGCCTCATGAAGAGGAATCCTTCCCCACTGACCCCTAATATCTGCTTCACAATTTAGATCCTCTATAAAGAACTTTACCACATCTAGTTTACCTTCTAATGCTGCAAGGTGAAGAGGTGTGTCGTTGTAAGTATTCTTCACTAGTGGATTACAGTGGTGGACTGTGGTAAAGTACCTCACTACATCTAAATGACCTTTTTTAGAGGCTAAATGCAATGGAGTTGTCTGGTCTTCTTCATCTTGACAAAGTGGATCGCAGTGATGTGTATCCACCAGGTATTGCACAACATCAAGATGTCCAGTTTGACTGGCCTCATGAAGAGGAATCCTTCCCCACTGACCCCTAATATCTGCTTCACAATTTAGATCCTCTATAAAGAACTTTACCACATCTAGTTTACCTGTCAATGCTGCAAGGTGAAGAGGTGTGTTGTTGTTAGTATCCTTCACTAGTGGATTACAGTGGTGGACTGTGGTAAAGTACCTCACTACATCTAAATGACCACAACGAGAGGCTAAATGCAATGGAGTTGTCTGGTCTTCTTCATCTTGATAAATTGGATCACAGTGATGTGTATCCACAAAGTATTGCACTACATCAAGATGTCCAGTTTGACTGGCCTCATGAAGAGGAATCCTTCCCCACTGACCCCTAATATCTGCTTCACAATTTAGATCCTCTATAAAGAACTTTACCACATCTAGTTTACCTTCTAATGCTGCAAGGTGAAGAGGTGTGTCGTTGTAAGTATTCTTCACTAGTGGATTACAGTGGTGGACTGTGGTAAAGTACCTCACTACATCTAAATGACCTTTTTTAGAGGCTAAATGCAATGGAGTTGTCTGGTCTTCTTCATCTTGACAAAGTGGATCGCAGTGATGTGTATCCACAAGGTATTGCACAACATCAAGATGTCCAGTTTGACTGGCCTCATGAAGAGGAATCCTTCCCCACTGACCCCTAATATCTGCTTCACAATTTAGATCCTCTATAAAGAACTTTACCACATCTAGTTTACCTGTCAATGCTGCAAGGTGAAGAGGTGTGTTGTTGTTAGTATCCTTCACTAGTGGATTACAGTGGTGGACTGTGGTAAAGTACCTCACTACATCTAAATGACCACAACGAGAGGCTAAATGCAATGGAGTTGTCTGGTCTTCTTCATCTTGATAAATTGGATCACAGTGATGTGTATCCACAAGGTATTGAACAACATCAAGATGTCCAGTTTGACTGGCCTCATGAAGAGGAATCCTTCCAAATCGACCCCTAATATCTGTTTCACAATTTAGATCCTCTATAAAGAACTTCACTACATCTAGTTTACCTCCTAATGCTGCAAGGTGAAGAGGTGTATTGTTGTAAGTATCTTTCACTAGTGGATCACAGTGGTGGTCAATGGTATAGAACCTAGCTATTTTAAGGTGTCCAAAACATGAAGCAATATGGAGTGGAGTTATACCATTTTTCTTTTTACACATTGGATCGCATTTTTTGTCTTTAATAAGATACTGTATGACAAAAAAATGTCCTCTGACTGTGGCTAAATGTAGTGGAGTAAAATTTTCTTTATCACAACAAGAAGAGTTACAGTCTTCATTCTCGCTCAAGTATTTTTCAATATTATCTGCTAGCTGTTGGACTACTCCAATCTGACCTTCATTACAGGCATAATGTAGTGGAGTATGATTAGATTTATCTTGACATAGCGCTTCGACTTGTTGGTCCTCTAATAGATATTGTATAATGTGTTGATGACCTCTATAAGCTGCATAGTGAAGTGGTGTGATGCCATCGCGACTTGGTATTGTACAGTTGAATCCTAGTTCTTCGACAAAGTACTTGACTATGTGCAAATGGCCACATACAGCTGCACAGTGTAGAGCTGTGTTACCTTGAAGATCTTTATCCATTGGATTATAGCTAGTTGTCTTATTCTCAATCATTTCTATAATACTTTTCAAGTCTCCTTCGGTAGCCTTCACATGCATTACACTTGTAGTAGGTAACTGGATTGCTTTATCATACATTTGCAAGAATTCCTCGTTCAGATTCTAAATAGTAATATAGATATTGATATTTCAGCTAAGTACCATTTTTTACTAATTTCACTACATAACATTAGGGTCATTGCAGTCATGATAAAGCATATACAGGGAATTGCTGGGAGGAATCTTTAATACATAGCTGCAATGTATTCTATAATTTAATACTATCATGTTACTAATTTGGTCATAATTATAATATGCAGTAGCACTCTTTGTAGGAATGACTAGATTCTTTTTCACTGTTCTTTATTGTGACCTTACTTGAGAAAACTTGTCATAGCTAATGTGGACCAAAAAAATATTTCTATTGTGTAGTTATTTATTGAAGTCGCTGTCTTCCAAATTTGAAGCCAATACTTTAGTTATATTTTGAAGATGCACATATCTCTTATCACTCCCTTATAAATCTTACAACTGAAAAATCAAGCAATAAAGGGGTTGCTAAGATGCTCCATTTACACATGTGCTAGTATGAAACATGACTACGTCCAACAAACCTTTTATTCAAAACCATCGATAGGAAATGTTGGTTGTGTGGAGGTAAATTCTTGACTTCTACTCTGTCAAGAAGTTGTTTTTAGGCTAAGAATAGCTAGAAAATGATTATGGAGGGTCAAAAAGACAGGAAAATTAACACTTAAACAATGGGTAGAAATAGCAAATAGAAAACATAGTCAATGAGGGTGAAAGAATTGTGTGTTTTGGCTTCAAGGTAGGTGATTAGCTCTTCTACTTGAAGTTGTAGAGTTTCTTACTGGTAGAGGCAATAAGATCTTATGAATGAGGTGTGGATTTGACATCATAACAAGAGCAGATTCTGCTTAGTTTGGCAGAGAAGCAGATTCTCTATATGTTGTAGCTAAAGATCCGCTATGCAGAGAATATGGTTGAGTGGTACAGCTATAAATGGGATTTATTTGTATAACAAACCAGCATCACTTAGCAAGGCTGAGAGTGGTTGGAATGCATGTGTGTGTGAAGACCCACAAATCATTATTCTTTAACTTTGTCCTTTGTTCAATTGCAAACATTTCAGTGGATCAGAAGGTAACTTATTTCATAAGGCATTCCAATGATTGTTGAAATCTGTCTTGATCTTACAGTCACCTCAGGCTATTAAAAGTTGATAACTATAACACAAACCACTGAAGGTCACTGAGGTCAGTCAGTCTAACTTTCTAACTTTGAATAGCAGTTTATAATGCATTGTGTGAAAAAAATTGATGTAGCTCCTAACTGAAATAATAAACTTGCTTTCACTAGTTTACCAGGATGTTGATGAAAGTATATCTTGCAAACATCATGATAGTTTAGTTTTGTATTAAGAATAGGGCACTTGATCATTTTTCTGTTTGCGTGCACCTCATATAGTTATTCAAGCACTTGAGGGTAGACATTGATCTTTCACAAGAGCATGAGCTCAAAGTGACTGTAGAAAAAGGCTTGAGTAGTGTAAAAGTTGTTAGCTGCTATGTGACAATAAAAATTATATCACCTCTGCATTGTTATTTATATTACTATGAATATCATTTATTATTTAAAAGTGGTACACCCCCCTGCACCTGGGCCAGTGTCTATCTAATTATCTGTTTCTACTATTTTCTTTCCAAGGCTAGCTCAATGATAGCTGAAGTGACGCTGTTCTTTAATGATCACTCACTAATTGGAGCAGATCTGTGTATCATCATCATCACTCAATGAAATATGAAGAGACATTCAAAAGTTTACCATTAAGTTAGGGCTCCTAGCCTCAGTGCACAAACAGGACATGATCTATTATCAGTGATGCTAGATACACAGAGGAAAGAATTGAACTTATCTTGATCTTTTGACTATTGTTATTGACTGAGTGACACTTGTATGTTACTGGCCATGTATATATTATATAAAATAACCAGAGTGAATATTTACTATCTATACTATGTGACTGGACCTAGAAATAATTATTTTACAACTGAATCAAACATTTCCTTTTTATTATCTTATAAGCAACTATCATCCTTCTACTATCACCACGTAAATTTCAGGAAGTGGAAGGCTCTGAAGTGGGTAAGTGTGCAGTTCAAACTAAACAATTAAACTATGATGTAATTTTTGTAACATAAAGATTACAACATAATCAACCAAAAGTTTATTGTTTAAGGCGTTTTTCTTGGAACCTTACCTCCACAGGTGCTGCAGTTACATCAATCCATAACTACACTAACATAAGCACTAGAGCTTCAAGTAAGGTAATATTCTACAGCTATTATAGCTAGGCTTAATAACTCAATTTTTATTTCTTGCTGAGAAAATGTACTTTTTCTTAGACATAGTCACATATGTGATAGGATATGAGAAAACGTGCCTTTTCTGCTAAAAATCAAAATTGAGTTATTAGCACCATCTTGTAGTGCTCATCTTTAGCTACCATTTGATACTAATATGAGGCCTAATTCAGCACCATCACTAAGTTATAAGCGTTGGATTAACACTACCCAGGGCAAACGCTAACATTGCTAGAAAAACGCCCCAGAAGTTTTGCATCATGCTAGTGATTAGTATCCGGAGCTATTCACATAAGTCCATAAAACAGTATGATGTAATCATCTCTTATCTCTCTGCGTGGCTGACAGAAAGTTGTCCCATGGCAGTTTGTGTCTTCTCTACCTTCTATCTGTGCATTGGGTTCTCTAATAGTATAGAGCCGAGGAAGTAGACTAAACTTTAATTTAGTAGAATTAAATAAAAATAACAAGCTCAGTAACGAACGGAAGCATTAGTAGTTTGATATAGCTAGATTGATTAAAATGAACCAGCTTGTAGCTGATGTACAAGCTACCAGTAAAGCCCCGGCCAAGTTTAGAAAAGCTTCTATGTTTGTAGCATTGCTTACAGTAAACTCAGCCTTGTAAAAAGTTAACAACTCTTAGCTAAAGTTTTGACTCAAAGATTAGATATGATATGATAGTTAGCTACTATGGTTACATTCATTTCTATAGAAACTGCCCATAATAATACCAGTATAGCAGAAGATTGTCTAGAAGTGGCTTTCTCTTTACCTCCATATTCCTCACCAAACTTCCCATTCCTGTTATAATCCAACCCTCATCTATAATCCTCAGCAGACCCAAGGTTACCTCCAAGGTCAGGGTGCTGTAATCCTATGCATTATTCATTCATAGTAATATCAACCTATGCTAATTGATGCCCACACCATTCTCTATGATTTTTTTACCCTTTTCACATGCTCACATCCCTTAAATTGTTATAAGCCTGTTGTTTGAGTGTTGTTCCAATTGTAACACTTCTGGTAATCCTTGCCGTAGAAAGCTTTGCTGTTTGAATCTCACCCCTAAGTTCTAACTTTCAATCTACATATAGCATTACATGAATTGCACATAATTTGGTATTATTCTTTTTTGTATTGTAGGTTATGGAGAAATTATACTACTTTGAAGCACACCTACACATAACAAACACACCATTATTATTGTAATTGTTATTATGTTTCTATACACATTATCTACTTTAGTGGGGCTGGTAGGGAAGATATTCATCTCCTCTGTGTCCTCAGAATCACTCTCCACCACATGTGGTGGACAAAAGTAATCTAAGAGCTTTGCCTGATCTGAAGAATCAAGCCTTAACTGCAATTCCTCATAGGAAGTCATGACTATAATAATAGTATTCTTGCAGCTGTAATTTAGTCTTAGTAGTTGCCTAGCAACTAGTGTGCATTATGGGGATTTCCCTTGTTACCGTGTACTAATAGGTACACGCACTCAGTAGATTCATCAGCAAAATCCGTGTAACGTGATGAGCTTTTTTTGTCAAAGACTTTAAACTGCCCGCTTGCCTACTTTCCTTGGCTTGTTTGGCTTAAAATTTGGTGTGGAGGTAGAGAAGACCCTCTAGAACCATCTGAGGTAAAAAAATTTTTTTGTTAATTCAATTCATTTTTTGCTAGCAAAATTTCATTAGGCAATAGTGTAAATTACATTATTGCGAGAAAAGGCACGTTTTCTCATATCCTATCACATATAGCTAGTTATGTTTTAAATCATTTTATTTGTACTTGAAATGAAGTGATCCCATTGGTCAGTTTCTCATATTCCATATTCCACTGCAGTATTCCACTCATACTTGGCGCATTCAAAGAATTGTTAACATTGTTACATTATGATATTAATGCTGTTAGTACATATAAAGCATTTATTGCACCCACTACTACATGAATACTAAGGTTTATGGCACCTTCAGTGGTAAAATATTGACCTCAACCTCCAGAAATATTTCCACATTGGATGCAATAAATCTTGGTATTCAATAATAGAGGATGCTATAAGATATATTCTAGCTGACTAGTGTAGCCAGTAGACTTATCATATCCAGAGAATATCAATCAGAGAAGTTGGAAGAGGACATGCTAAACAGCCATAGATTACTTTTTTGTGGAAGAGAAGATTACTATAATAATTATACAGTTAGTAGTGCATTTTTGCTCTATCTAATATAATAATACCCTAACGCGTTCGTGTGTCACGCTGTCCGAAGGTACTGGGTTCCATCCCAGGAATGGCACCCACATTTTTTTCTTTTTTTCCTTTTTCTTTTCTTTTTTTCTTTTTCTTTTCTTTATAACTTTTCTTTTGTTTTCTTTCTTCTTCTTCTTATTTTTTTTTTCTTCACTGGCACTGTGGATTTTGTCACAGATTAGAAATTCATGAGGTAAGCAGTTAGTTAGCACCTATGGAGTTCATTAGCACAGTAGGTATACATCAGTGAGCATGGATTCTCAAGCAAGACATAAACAGAGGAGGAGAGCAGAAATGAGAAACAGAAAGAGAAAGAGCAAGAGAAAGAGAGCTGAAAGAGAGACACAGAGAGAAGGAGTAAAAGTGGAGAGCAGACGTGTCTGAAGCTACAAGATCGAGAGAGAATCGCTACCTGGGGCCTATGACTATGCTTTGTCCACATTGCCTAGCCTTGAGATTTGAGGGTGAAGCTCTCAACTGCTGCCACAATGATAAAGCCCTCAACTGCTGCCACAATGATAAAGCCAGCTTGCCATCACTGAGCAACTATCAATCTCCATTCAAAGAGCATTTAAAGGTGGATTTAGTGCTGAGAAATCTATCTTTGAGGCAAGATGGTACAAGACTAAAAGTCACCAACATGCACCAGAATTGCAATTCAAGCAACAATTCAAAAACAGGAGAGAGATAGTTCTCATTCCTAGGATTAAGCTGGTACCAAGTGACATTAATCTACCATTTGTCCTAGAAAGGAATCAACTTCCCTTGCGACTGGCCTACTCTGTGGCAATCAACAAGGCAAAAAGACAGACCTTTGAGAAAGTGGGAATTTATCTGTCTTTTGTCATGGTCAGCTCTGTGTGGCATTTTCAAGGGCTAGGGCTATCGCAGCAGTGAAGGTGAAAGTGTTAGAGAATATACTATAGCCAATTAAAATCACAAACTGATTTTGTCAAGGCACAGAATTTTTGTGGTCAAATAATAGGGAGACCTTTGCATAGCTAAATGGTCAGCATAAAGTTTTGGATCACAGTCCAGGAGGAGTGAAAAAATCAATAAGCCACAGAAATTTCTGCAGGTACTGGCTAGTAGTTATTATTCTATAGAGAATTTAATGCCTTCTTACCACCTTTCAGTGACTTGATATGCCCTTGCTCACATCCTATACTGATCAGCATAACAATACCAGTTATTGTACTCAGTTGACTGAGTCTATAGCAAGTGGTTTACCAAGAACTAGTAGCTATCCTCTATTGAAGTCAATTAGGGCTTATTTTTCTACTGTTATGTATGCAATGACTTGCATAACTCATAGAAAACTTGCAGATACATTGGCTCTAAAAGGACTCACAAGAGTTCTGCAATTGTTTGGAAAGTCTCTACAAGGCTTCTGTAAGTGCTCCATAAGTCCTTGAAAGGCCTCTACAAGTTTTGTTGCCTCTTAGGGTTTTCCACATGTTCTGCAAGTCACTGCTTAATGAGAAAAATGTGCCCTTCTTAGCTTCAAAAATTCTAACTATTTAGTGGTGTAATGGCATGGGGTAATTCAACAGATTTAGATTGAAATTATTATCATAAAGGCTTCTAGCAGCTGGTGATAAACAGATACTTTAAACAATAGGTCAGGTCTAAAGAAGCAATTTTTTTCTAGTGTCATAGAAATATGAAAATATGAATATTATTTAGGAAGGAACATACTACATTTAGTTATGCTGTAGTAGTACCATCACAAGTGAAGTGTAATTATTATTATTATGCCTAATTGTTGCTATTACACTGTACCTTGGTGTACTCTAATTCCATGGTTTTAGCAATGAAGTGTGATCTTCTTCCATCAGGATCTGACACCATCTCACTATCAGTATAATATGTTGTGGAGTAAGGACCAGTCCTATAACCAGAATCTGAACCTGTAGAATAATCCTTATTATTATTGTGGAAATGAGTCATCATTCCTTACAAATAAGATAAAAATCAAAACTTCTCATTATTCATTACACAAAATAACAACTAAACACCCATTCATGTCCTAGTAAGAACTAACCTGCACAATTCTTCAATAGTAAAGTAACAGGGAAACACACAAGAACACTTGAAAGTAATCAATTAACTATAGCTAACTAAGGATAACTTTTTTCCTTTATTGCAGGAAACTATTATCCTAACATTGAGTCCTCCATTAGAATGCTCCATATCATCTACCTACAATAATGATTTTGACTATGACTATTATTGAATAAATGAGAATTTTAACAGTGACTGTTAACTGTTAGATGCTGAAAACTAGAGCTATTATGGTCACGGCACCTATTAGTAACTTCGCCTCCAAAAAGACCCCTACAATCTGTTCTCTTTGTGATTATAGGCTATAAATCTATAGGTGTTATGCTGCCTACACTGACTTGCCCATTAAGGTAGGTAGAGATTGAATAAATAACCTTTCTTACCCATTATAATGTTGTATAGTACCTTATGTACTTGCTAGCTACAGGCTTACAAAGATAGAACTAAAGAGAAAAGATGATCTCTGCTATTATGCAGAATTACAGTGATCTATTATTAGGTATACTGGTGCTGTCATCAATAGTCACATACATCAAGTATCCTGATCATTTTTTAAGGCTAACTAACCCTCTATGCAGTATAATAGGAATTAGAACAGAAGACAACACGTTAAAGGATAGCTTGCATGGTAAATACATTATACACAGCTATGACCTAAAAGGAATAATTATTCCTACTTACATATCAGTCATGTTTAGCTGACTTTTCTAACTCAGACAGCTAGTATTCACAATAAGATAGACATGATATCAGATATCTCATGATTAAATTAGTAGAAGACCTTTTATTTAATATAAACTAACCTTTATAACTGTCACTCACTGTAGATCCACCTTTGACAGAGTAACTTACAATCTTCAATGGTACTGAAAGTCTTGTCACTATAATTTATGCAATTATTATCATTTTAACTAATTATGTTGATTAATACCTGATGGAGGAACATCAGAACCTCTAGTAGTTAGTGTATTCGATGACAACTGGTTTGCTGAAGGTAGTTGAGATTGCTGTGATGATGGAGATGGTGATCGTACTTGTATTGGTGCAAGGTAATATTCATGATTATCATCATACAATCTCAATACTCCCATTTCTGATAACTCCTCTTCTTCTTGGCTATTTAATGGTAATGTCAACTTGATTTTACCAAGATAGGTAAAAATAAGTTCTATGCAGCCATATTCAACTTCCAGGAGATATAAACGCTTGTCTAGCAAACAAGATAATCTAGCCTCAATTTCTTTTATTTTACACAATTTAATTTTGAAGGTCTCATCAATTTTAACATGTAAAATATTAGATGTTTTTGAAGGTATGTCTGCTTTTAGACTGTCCATAGGGACCTTACAAAGTCTTCTCTCGCAGTAGGTCTTGAAATCTGATTCATATGATTCCATTTTTTGCTGTAGATGAGCACAATGAGTATTAATAATGGTTTTCACTATTTCATAGTCAAAGAAGGACCAAAATCGACTCGCTTTTGATATGGCCTTATTCATGTCAGTCTCATCGTGTAGCTTCTCAACCAGGTCATCCAAGTCTAAATTTATAAATGTTAATGTCAACTCGCTAACAGAAACTTTATTATTTTGCAGTGATTTATTCATTAGACCAACAAGAGTTGCAAATTTTGATCGCATATCTTTACTCTCTACTGTTAATTTGGCTTTCAATTCTTCTCTTTCTTCTTTAGTCAAGTTCTCTGCTTTCAGGTATGGAAACCTTTGAACGGTTAATTGGACTGAGATGTCATCAGCTAAATTGTTTGTATACAATATTAACATTTTCAATTGGTGAATGACATAAACAAAAATGTTCAAAATCTGGATTTTTACGCAGTATAGATGGGTACTTGGCCATGATATAATTTATGGACCCTTGAATAGATAGAGCTAGATATAGATGGCCCTTGCTATAGAAAGGCCTTGGTAGAGATAGGCTTTGGTAGAGATGGGCCTTAGTAGAGGTAGAGATTAGCCATGGTATACATACATACATACATACATACATACATACATACATACATACATACATACATACATACATACATACCTACATACATACATACATACATACATACATACATACATAATTATATACATACATATAGACAGATAGACAGACGACAGACAGGACATGTATAGGTGAATAGTCAGTGAAAGGGGGAAATTAAAGTGGGTATTAAGTGGAAGTAGCTAGACTGTTAACCACAGTACAAAGTTTATGAGTTTCATGATGCTCAAAAGAGTTTCTATTATGTTTTCTCTGTGAGATAAATGTCTAATTGAAAGTTGAATGGGTATGATTTTTATTTCCTGTGTGTGACTGTTCAATGGCAGTGCTATTAGTATACTTAAATAAAACAGTATTTTACAGCTGTATAAACCTTACAATTTGCATTATCTTCAGTGAATAATTTCAACTTCACTTCTTCAGCAGATGTCTCGACTTGAGAACTGTGAACTAAGAGGGAAAAAGTGAAACATAACAGATGTGTATAAAGAGAATACTGATGTATTGCTATTATTATTATATAGAGGAGTAAGAAGCTAGTAAAAAGTGGAGGTGCATGAATTTTTGGACATGAGAGTATATACAATGAAAGTTAGTTTTAGTTTTGATGATGAAAGATACTAGCTAGTTATATTAAAAAGAGCCAAAGTAAGTGTGTGCTTCTATAAGTGACAAATTATTTATTAATGTCCTCTATTACATTAGTTAGGTCCTTGTGTACATGTAGAAGTAAGCAGTCATTGAGACGCATTTTAGTCTTAGATAAACAAACAGCTGTTTTAGGACTGAAAACGAGCTGCATTTCAGCTATTGTAAATATTAGATAAAGAAGCAGCTGTTTTAGGACTGAAAATGATCTGTATTTCAGCCATTGTGGATATTAGATAAACAAACAGCTGTTTTAGAACTGAAAACATTCTTTCAGAAGTGACTAAAGTAATCAGAACCACTAGATAGAGTCTCAAAAGCTTGTGTATCTCTGAAATAGGATGATGTTTCATTCATGGCTTCACATTTGAATGGATATTACTTTGTATACTGCACCATTCTTAGCAACATCTATAAATCTTAAAATCTTGGCATCAGAAAGTTCACATTGCATGTCATGAGTGGACTTTTTTTCTTAAATAATTCTTATAAGTAATAAAAGATTTCTTTTGAAATAGTAGGGATCCCAATGTGCACTTGCACATAGTAAAGTGATTTTAGGGGCATGAATGGGTCAAAATGTCTATAATTTCACATGTTATGTAGTGGCATGTAGTTACAATAAGATCTGGGCTTTAATGCATACTAATGTATATCCTAATCCATATCCTAATTCACAACCTAATCCATATCCTAATCCACAACCTAATCCATATCCTAATCCACATCCTAATCCATATGCTAATCCACATCCTAATCTCATCCTAATCCACATCCTAATCCACAACCTAATCCATATCCTAATCCACATCCTAATTCACATCCTAATCCACATCCTAATCCACAACCTAATCCATATCCTAATCCATATCCTAATCCATATCCTAATCCACAACCTAATCCATATCCTAATCCACATCCTAATCCATATCCTAATCCACAACCTAATCCATATCCTAATCCACATCCTAATCCACAACCTAATCCATATCCTAATCCATATCCTAATCCACATCCTAATCCATATCCTAATCCACAACCTAATCCATATCCTAATCCACATCCTAATCCATATCCTAATTCACATCCTAATCCACAACCTAATCCACATCCTAATCCACATCCTAATCTCATCCTAATCCACATCCTAATCTCATCCTAATCCACATCCTAATCTCATCCTAATCCACATCCTAATCCATATCTTAATCCACATCCTAATCCCATTTATATTAAAACATATCATTGAAACAGGTATTTTATATTTTTATGAAGAAAACTACCTGTAAGGAGATATTCACTAAAAGTGCATGCATTAGGTAAAGAGTCACTACACAAAACAGAGAATGTGGTGTGTCATCTACAGGATGCTATGTTCTGGTGTTACACTTATAAGTTAGTAGCCACTTAGATTTGTCCATCTTGAGTAATATAAACTATTGGTGTATTAGCTAACTGGTCACTGGTCTATAAGTTAGTTATTTCTTGAATTATGGATAGGCTTCATGATGTTATACTTACTGAATAAAAATTTTTGTTTCTTTGTGCTTACTAGCTATCTATAGACTACAGTTGGAAATGAAGAGAGCTGGTCCAGATAATGAGATTTATAGGAGCCGGTGCACTGATTCAAGCATGATCCTGAGGCTGAGGTGGTAGTAGCTTATGTGAGAAGGTATAGATTATTGTAACTAATCTAATGTGGATGTTGATCTACCCAAATCTGATAATGTTTCTGAACTGGAGTACCATAGTACCACATGTTCTGAACTAGAATATGCTACATCTGTAAACATATCTACTGTGTCTATACTATTAACTCTAGCATAAAATTGTTTATTACAATATAACAATGATTTGGTTAAAGCTGGGTGTGGCTAAACAAAAATTTGCTGATACCTCTTATTACATGAAGGCTTTGGGCCTGAAAACTAGATATATCTACTTCTTCCCACTGTTATTTATCATGCTACAGAAAGGTCTTCCTATATAGACCAGTCTCTCTATGAGATCAGATTCTGTCATGGACTTGTTAAATGGAATCAAGTTAGAGGAAGAAGATTCTTGGAAATGAAGGGAATGTAGGAGTAAATGAGGTCACAATGCAAAGAAGTATACAAACTAGAGATGGGTAATGACAGTCAAGAGTTATTTATTACTACTAGTGATAATAATTGACTCCCTATACAGACCTCTCAACCTAGAAATGTCATTTGTAGTGAGATTCAAGCTAATTTAGAGTGAGATTGGTCAGTTTGGAGTGAGATATGTTTTTCAAATTCATAAAAAATATATTGTGTGCTTTGTCTATTGTTTCACAGTTAAAGTGTTCTTTGTTGTATGCTGCTGTTGCTTTCTTGGCATCGTACTAGTAGGCTTCCATTCCGAAGGGTTTAATATATGAGTCTTTACAGTAATTTATGAGGAAAGACTCATTCATCCTATTTAGTATATTAAATTTTGCTTTGTAAGTAGCTAGCTGCTCCAGATAAAGGAGGATGGGGCCCCCTCTCAGACTCACGCTCAGCCATTTTACAAAGCAGCAGCTGCCTGTCTGTTAGATAATCAGTCAAGTGTGCTATATGCTGTATTGTGGTTTGCAAGATGCTTGCTAGAGGCAAAGCTGCATGGTAAGACCTAAACTATTAATTTTGGTGGCCAACATCTATTGTACCTAGCCTTCATGCACCAACCTGCAAATGGCAATAATAACTGTGTTGTGTGAAAGAGTCAGTCAAGAACTAAAAGCTTGAGGTTAGAACCAAAAAAGAGTGAGATTGGGGACCTTTGGAGTAAGAGAGTGAGATTTGCTCTAAAAGCTTAAGTCTCACACTGAGAGGTCTGCCTATATGTCCTGTTGAGTGTGATGAGAAGTTGATGGTATGTGCAAACATTGAATATTAGCTAGTAAACTTCTAAATATCCTCTCCCTAAATAATCCTGCTCAGATATTTTGAGGTGCCATGATGCTGCCACCATGCGTGTAAGTGCTTTGTTTTGGAGTACTGTTTGTATTTTATTACATCGACTGTCCATCTCACTCAACCAGAGGGAATGGTTGAATTGTGCTAGTGGTATTCATAATCATAATCATTACAAGATGTTAATCTTCACTGTCTATTTATACTTAGTTCAGAGTGTCTATGTCTCTCTAGTTTGTATACTTTTTGCATTGTGACCTCATCCATACATATGGAGATATTATAGCCACAAACCACCCAGCACTATGAATAAACTAACCTGGTACTCTGTGTTTAGTGGCTATGTCCCTTGCACATGCTTCATTGGCTCCTCCAGACTTCTTAGCTACAGCAATGACGAGAGATTTCCAAGTAGGATCCTCAAATCTCTTGGTGTTGTAATTCCTTTTCAACCATTCAGTGATCATTTTGCTCATTCCCTTTGAAGAAGACACTGGGTTAAGACTATGAATGCCATCCAAAACATCAGGTCTCAAATGTAGCATAGTGCCTATCTCGTAGAAACGTGATTCTACAGGTTCCAGCTCAGTCAGCACATCTACAAGATCATCTATATCTGGAGTAAAATTAATAATGAATATCAGGAATAGGAAATAATGATTTAGCTAAATTATCTATCTATTGTATATACTAGCAGTGGCATAATAATACAGTTCAATTATTATTGACATGGTTCCATCTAGGAATTGACTTCCTGGGAAGAATTTAAGTGGGATATGCTCCAGGATCAGATATGTGACCACACAGCATCTCAAGGTCACCCACCATCAAAGGGTGTCTAGAGGAATGCTCCCCCAAGCAGATGTCTAAAATAAATTCAAGTGTATTTAAGGCACTAGTGATGTGGCCTCTGCACTCCCACCTCCACATCACAGATAAATTCCACATTATTATGCTTAAGAACTCTCAACTGGACAAAAAGCAAACAAAACAAACAAACAAAAAAAAAAAAAACAGTCTACTTTGAACAGACAGTTATAAATAGTATAAGACTGACTGCTAAAACAAGTTGTAGCTATAATAGTAAGAGACTAACTCTATGTACAATGATAACTAACTTGAAAGATTAAAAAGAGATACATACTGTAGGCATTTTGATCTTATAAGTAGAAATGGCATTTAAAAAAAATTCTGAAGGACTCTTGAAGAGAAGCTTCTCCACACCTATTTCTACAAGCTTACTGCTTTATGTATTTTCAAGGATGACTAACAAATCAATATAGCTGAATACATTATCAAGGTCAGTAGTTATTTTATATCACCCATACAAAGAGGAATCCAAGCCAAGAACCACCTGGAATATGTGTCTGGAATATGCTAGAGAGTTAGAAGTAAAAATGATTTCCAGCAAGATAAGTGATGCAGCTACAGTAGATCGAGAACTCTAGACAAACAGATTCTTTCTATTTTACACTTGGCATGTAAATTTAGCTGTCTCATTCTTATTAGTTGGCCAAATGACCATGGAGCATTTCTTAGCATTTTCTACTAGCAATGTACATTGCATTTCATGCACATTCTGATTAGAATCAAGATTTTGTTGATGGTTTGAGGTTCCACATGCTTGAACAAGTAGGTAAAGGTTGGCAACAACAAACTAATGCAGTTAACCCAAACAGCCATAAAATTATAATACTGTACACGTAATTACATTCCATCAACATACCTAAGGGAGTAGTGTCTACATCAGCACCTATAAAATATTACACCAATAAAATTAATTATTCCATAATAATATCAAACATCTCACACTGGGGAACCATCCCCAATCTCTCAGTGACAACTATGTGGTTATACTCCTCCACCAGGAGCCAACCAGTTTCTCATAAAATGGTATATCTTAATTAAATTAATCATATCTCCCTCAACAAAAGTTTATGTGGTTATCCTCCTCCACCAGAAGCTAACCACTTACCAGCTTCTTGTAAGAATAGCATTATTATGACTTATACCATAACATTCACTTTCCTTATTTTTAGTGATTAGACCTATTCATGATCTAATTTTAATATTTAGGTGACGACAAAATCATTAATTCCAGCTTTTTCAAGCCACTAATTATTGGTTCATTTTTTTTTTTTTTGCTGAGTTTTGAATAAATGTCTATTGGGCAAGCAAGGACCTGGCTTTGGTATCTTACAAAAACCAGTGATCAAGAGAAATCTGATCTTTTGAAAGTAACACATGTGGGTTCATGAGTGAATTATACTCTATTCCTGTGCTGTTAATTTATTGATCTAATCATACACACAAAACTAGGTAAAATAAGGGACCGCTGATATTTACAATCATTAATTAAACTATTAAACACACAAGTGTTCCATAAACAGCTCCTTTAGATTTTGGAGGAGAAAACAAGATTGGTAGCTAGGTCTGTTACATAAGATCTTACAAAGGGTTTATGGGACACTACTCACCAATATCCTCATCCCCATTCCTTGGTCCAGGATTTAATTCTACGTCTCCTGATAATACCAGTAGTAACTGAGATAATTTTGCTCCATATCCATCATAACTAGATGCAGAAAGGATAAAGTCTTGAATACAGCTAAAACCATCTCCAATAGTTTCCAACACACTGTTGGTTGAACGATTTGCAAAATAAGATTTTACATCAGTGCTCTTAAGGGTAGATTTTGGACTATAAAACTTTACTCTGTGGTAGAGGGAGGCTCTCCTTCGCCTCCAGAAGAAGTGGATGCCACAGAGAATGACCACCATACCAAAAAAGGCCAGCCCAGTAAGGGGAAGGGATGTGTCCTCCTCTAACTCCAGGCTGGTAGTAAAGGAACGTCTCATCTCCCAGTGAGTCTTTCTATGCAGGTAGCGGCCAGTGAGGATAGCGTGACAGTGTGAGGAATAGAATTTACGAGTCATTATCTGCACATAAGAACATTTAATTAGCTTCATGGATGGCCTATCTTTTCATGTGTTAGAGGCCAGCAAAGGAAATGAAGTGAGAAGGAATGTCCTCGACATATTTTCATTATAGCCATGAGGATTCTGGCAAAGAAGTAAAGTGGATTTGATGGATATTTTGTTCTTATGAGTGAAAATGATTGGCTATAATAAAGGATGCTTTTGACTCTATTATGAGTGCACAGAAAATTCATCCATTTAACAATTATTGAGAGTACTCTACATAGTAGCTCATAGGCTCCAACTTTTTGAAAACTAGTTCCAGGACACTGGCCACACCCACCAATCACGCCCAAATCATAGCTAACCCCAACCAAACCACACCATCAAAAACCACACCCATTAAGCATAACAAAAAAATCAATAGTCCTTCTCTGAGTCTACATTTGATGATAGCAAGCCTGTCAAAAAAAGATGCTGACTGTGCATGCATGCACTATAGCTACTACAATGTACTCTAGTCATAGAACAACAACAACTAGATCTACACTACAGATCTAGTAGTAGTTTTCATAACTATTGCAGTCAGTGTCTATAGACATAGTATAGAAGTACTTAACTCTACTACTCCAGCATCCAGGACAAATGGCGGTGAATCCAGGACACAGGACAATGTCAACAAATCCAGGACTGTCCTGGACATTCCAGGACGGTTGGAGCCTCTGGTAGCTATATATCTATAGCTGAAACACTTAATACTATATCTACTGCACTGCAATATCTACAAGTAGCCAGTATTCATAACTAACTCTGTCAACTAACCACACACTAAATATGTCATGGTAATTAACATACCAAGCTAGCTATATCTGTTACTCACAAAAATGTTTCAAAAAATTTATCATGGAGTTGGCTAATTTTTTTCATAGGTAGTTGGAATGTTGGATTTGGTAAAGTAGTGGCCAATTCTTTTTGAGCTTGTCTTATGAAGGAAAGAGAATATATTTTGTATAGATCCTAGCTAGTGGTGGAGTATGCATAAACTTTAGTCTAAATATTAACAGATATGTATATAGCTATAATCTGGACATTTAACAGTGGCAAAGATGACTTCTTTCATATTACTGCTATGGGAAAATCCTTGCCATTTCTGCATAGTACTCTCTGATAGACTTTAGAGATGTGACTATAATGGTTATATTCATTGACTCCTTGAGGTTGGACAATGTCCCTCACCATACAAAATTATTATGCTATAATGTTGTAAGAAGCATGTGTAACTACACTTTGTAGAGTAAATTCAAGAAATGCTTATAGAGACTGTAGGGTGCTTTGTGAGGTGAAAGATTAAATAATACTTTTTATAAGTATAGCCAGCCATAAGTAAAAAGGTACCATTATATGTCACTATGAGAGGCAAATTAAATCAAAACATTATTTTTATGAAAGTACACAGTGGCTAGTTTATAGGACTCAGTCCACTTAGTTGCTTTCCCATATAATTAGACACATCAAAACTAATAGAGAATCTGATCCTCCACCACAAGGATCAAGATAAGACTGTGCAGAGATTTTCCCAAAAGACCTCACATCAAGTCCCCTATAATCCCCCCTCCCCCCTCTAATCCTCCCTCTAATCCCCCCTCCCCTCCTCCCCCTTTCCAGAGGAGAAGACAAGGTTTAAGGTTATAATAGAGTTTCCTCATTAACTATTCATGAGAAGTTCATTAATTTTTATGCCATAGGCCAATATTTTGTAGCAAGCAATCAATCTTAATACATCATACTTTCAATCCTTACTAATACAGTAGGCAAACACAAACAGTAATGACTTTCTGCCATATACTAACAGATCTTCACTTCCTTAGGGATTATACTGGCTCCTCAACCAAAAGGTAGGGCAAAAATCAACTAACGTTACAAGGTCCGCCCCCTCCTTGCTTCAGGATATAGCCTCACCAGATTTTCTCGCGGTCAGCCTACCTCCGGAGTCAGTAAAGCCTCGGTCAGAGATATTTTTCTCTGGATTGCTCAAGCAGATCGTTACCAATGCAAAAAGTAAGGTAAGCTAAATTTCCACCTCCAATAAATTTCAGCCACACTATGACCTTTGACCTGTTCACGCCCTTTGCGCATACACTTGCGCATGCGCGTACCTCTTTCCTAAGGAAGGTGGAGGCTACAGAAGATCCTAGTGAAGAAACTCCTGGGAAGAGATTATGACAGTGTAAAACATTTAGAAGCTCCTAGTGAAGAAACTCCTGGAAAGAGATTATAATTTTACTCTATAGATTATTCATATCCACCAAAAAAAAAAGGTTGCTGATTTTTTGCTGACCAAAAACATTTTTATTAGCTACAATGAGTATTAAATTTCCAAGTGGTGGTAATTCAGATTTCGGTTTATTGGTATATTATATAGAATGACATATGCATTGGATGTCTTGCTATCAGAAATAAGAAACTGTTATATATACCATTATTATATCTAATTAAAATTGCAGTTTATGATCAGAGTAATGGCAAAAGTTGAAAAAAATTACATATGATGAAGGTGTCCTCATTTCAGGGGTTGGGTTCCACTGTAGCTATATATAAAGGTGTCTGAATATTTGTTTTAGCTAGACATGGTGGAACAGTGCAAACTCCCATATGGAGAGGTACGCTACCCACTACTCAACTCCATCCATACCTAGTGTCAAGTGAAGGCAATATTGAAGGTACAAAGGAATCACAGGTCAGGAGTTTAAATTCCACCTCAAAAAATATTTTTGATCACCTAGCTTGTTAACAGCATCCAAACAGTATCCTATAGTAGTATCCATAAAGTAAAGTATCCTTTAATATTATTGATGATTTCAAAACAATATCTTATCATAGCCTATAGTAATATCCTATTATTAATACTCTTAGTGCAGTGCTGTATTCAAATTTGCTTTGGGGACATACAGCCCACATCCCAACCACACCAAATAATTACGTCTATAAAGAGTGTGTCATCGATAAATGTAACTATACTAGTTAGGTTGGACAGATTTTTGGAGGTAGCTTTATTGCATTCTGTGAGCATTTCCTTAGTGAAGGTTGACTCATAGCAGCACTGTAAGTGGTTAAACTTCACTGTCTGCACTCTTTGATATCCTAACAGTTGATTTTTCAGCCTTTGAACCAATGTGCTCTGGCCTATTGGGGCAAATGAGTACCCCTTTGGGGACCTGGGAACAAAGCTTCAAGTTAGGGGACCATCCCCGAAGTTTAGATATAGCTGGCATCTATGAATTCTCTATGTACTCTCAGTGCAGTGCTGTACAGTGCAGTGCTGTTCTCTATGTACTCTCAGTGCAGTGCTGTACTCATTGCAACACGTCACTCTATTAATGTTTACAATGTGAAGGTGATTTTAGTGATGGTGAACAGTTCTACCAACCGACCCATTGATGCTCTAGACTAGGACCTTGAAGATAAAGGAGCTCTTGAAGGAAGAACTGGTTCAGAGTGGCTTCTCAGTCTCAGCTATCACAGCTCAGATGACAGAACCACACCCAGAGAAGGAGGAGGACCAGGGTGAGTCTTAGTTAATATGGGCAATGAATTAGCTAGTGTAATGGGAGTGGGTGGGATTTAAAGGGGGCTAGGCCAAGGTGGGGTTATTAGGGAAGATGTGAAGATAATTGTGTTGCTCCTGGTTACTCCAGTTGCCATCATAGTGGGAGTCCTCATATATAAAATAAGGAAAGAACAGGTGACAATATAGTGACAAAATACCAATATGCTGTGTAGTGGTTATTTCATCATCTTTTGGTTGGCAGTATTATATATTCATATACCATAGCTACATATAGGTAATCTTATAGCTCATAGCCTAACAATAATCAATATACCACAAAATACACTTACAATGTACTAACAACACTAATATTAAGCTTACGACTAATCTTACTCTATGTTGACCAGCTAACTTACAGCACTTAGGGGTGGGGGTGAGTTTATTTCACATTTAGCCCAAACTTGGGTCAACCATACTTAAAATTGTCAGCAATTCACCCATCACTTCTCTAATTATGCACTACAAAACTAAAAACACTTGCTTCATAGTTATTATTATTTACTGAGGAATGATTATCTATATGAAACTAAAGAGATATAATAATTCAAAAATTTATCTAAGTTTATATTAATTTTAGTTAATCTGAAAATATAATAAGACTTGAATATACATGGTCAATACAATGGGGTACCAGTTCTTCATTATCACATGATTTATTTGACAGTTTAGTTACTTTACTTACAAGGTACCTTGATACTTTTTTTGGTACAATGTTATAAGCAAGAACCAGAAATCCGTATGTTGGTGGAATTAAATACAGGAGTATCATAACCCATATAAACCAATTTTCAAAGTTATATGAATAAACTGGAGGAGCATATCCTTTTTTTGCACTGACCACACATTTGTCCAATTCTGCTGAAATTTCCACATAAAACATCGTTACACATTTATGTGCACTGGAATTAAGATATCGTTCAAGAGACTTTCACTGCAAGTGTATGGGCAAAGTCCAGTAACAGCTTCTGAGGAGTCTCTGTACTGTGTTACACAATAGCAAGGATGTTAAGACAAATAGTCACCATTTTGTGTACATTTTAATATTGTATTGCTTTCTTTGTCACACACACAGTCTTCTTCTGTAGCCCTTGTAGAGTTAATCCAGGTTGGACAGTAGTGAATAGAGGCATTTGGTCTATAATCTCCTTCTAATGTCTTGCAATTGGACAAGTGATACCCTGATAAAATGATGCAAAACAGTATTATTAGATATGCCATCAGTTAACTGTTAGATTCCTCATTCAAAGCTAAAAGTATGGTTTCATGAGATACCCACAGCTTTTATGCAATGTTGATTTACAGTTATAATTAAAATAACTAATTGGGAGTTCAATACAAAAATACTGTCCCAAGAAGATTAATTTTCATGCATGAAACCTAATTGATAAATAAATTTTTCATCTGTTATCTGCAGTGCACAAATCAGTACTAAAAATAAAAATGATTTTTAATTAGAGGGTGAAGTTGTGTGGTGTTTATCGGAACTGATGGAAAATTTATAATTAGACCAAGGAAGTATGTGGATGCATAATTAGAGTTCACCATAATCATTATGTAAATAGCTAACATTAAAAGTTATGAATGAATTGGATACATGTTTTTGGTGGGCCTGACCACCTAAATGATACCCTTTTTTGAGTTTGCCATACCTATCAAATTGTTTCTTGGGCCAACCAAGTATATATCTAGAGAAAAAGTTTATAAAATTTCATAGTAATAGCTTCTGAAGTGCTAATTATGACATCCCACAGTAACATAGTTTAGCCACTGCCTTCAGATTTAGCTTGACACAAGAAGTGGCCTTCTATTATGAGAACTGTAGCTAAATAATCATGTGAGTGACTATAGATTACAGAGGGGAGAGAAAGGGGAGTTCAAAGGGTACTGCAGCACCCCCAGTATTTTTGTGGTTGTGCCAATGGCATACATTTCTTTTTTAATAGCATCCCTTTATTCAAGTCTGCATGTTCCAGTTGACTTGTGTACATATCCATTGCTTCAAGCTGCTTAACATGTGGAACATGTTTATTTCCACTAATCTTGAGAATAGTTGGAAAGTTTTCATAATTAATTTTATTAGCTAGAGTTGTTTTTTTTTTTTTTTTTTTTTTTGTTCTTTTTTTTTGTAGCTTTTTATAATAATTTTGCCCCCCCCCCCCCCCCCCCCCAATCAATTGTCAATTGCAGCACCCATACCTCAAATCACCCATACCTCAAATCATCTTATCCTACTCCCCTGGCATTAATATATGGATGCAGTTACCAGTCTGAGTACCAGTTTTTTTGTGGTTGTGCCAATGGCATGCATTTCTTTTTTGGTAGCACCCCTTTATTCAAGTCTGTTCCAGTTGACTTGTGTCATATCTATGCTTAACATGTTCAAACATGCTTATGTCCAATAATCTTGAGAATAGTTGGAAAGTTTTCATGTCATTTATTAGAGTTGGCTTTTTATAATAATTATGCCCCCCCTCCTCTCCCCCTTCCAACTATCAATTGCAGCCCCCATATATACCTCAAATCATCTTCCTATCCCCCTAGATTAATAATATGGATGAAAACTTGAGAAGTTACCAGTCTGAGCATTACCAGTGTAGGAGGAATGAGAGGTCCAGAGATTTAGCATAATGTTGCTTAGCATTCACAGATGATTACTGAATTTATCGAATCTCAGATCATCACTGTAACTACCACTCCAACTAAGCTAGCCATATCTCATTTTCACATTTCATTTATTTCTTGTATATCATTTGATTTTTGTTCAGTCTGTCAAAAATAAGTTCTTTAAAAGTTAGTTAAGTCCAGGCTAGTACTACAATCACTTCAAGTTTTGTTCGTCGATAATTAATGTTTTATAGTTTAGTTTAAGCTAATTTGTGTGTTAATTGATATGTAAGTAAACCTTAGGATGCACCAGATTGAATCTAACAGTCCACAAAACTTTCAGGGATGGTGATCTTGGGTGTGTGTGAATGCACCATTAGAACTCTAGGAAGAGCTACACTAGTAATGAATATGATTGGCACTGTTTTATCTAGGGCGGAGGGAAGGGATGCAGAGGAAGCTGTTTTCACTAGTTTAATTTAACTGAAGCTTCTGGAAGTGTGCACTTTAGTTTATAGAAGCTAAGAAGTGCAACACTGTCTGACAGAGACAGTCAGCCATGGCATTACACACTTAAATAGCAATGGAATGTGATTGAGTTATGCCAGGAAGATCTGAATACACCATGGAAAAGCACTTGAAAGAGCTACAAAATAATAATGGTGTTTTTACGAAAACATGCAGATGACTTCATTATTATCAAGATTATGGAAGGCATTCAGTTTGAAACACACACAACATAAAGGAATAATGATCGCTACAGCAATGACTGTCTTACACAGGAAAATGGTCCAATAATAAATGAGAAAGTGGTTTTCAAGTTTCAAGCAAAATATATACTTTGACAAGTTTTTCTGCTAGTTTGAAGAAGTTTGCAGGCTCCATATTGTCATAGACGAGGAGCCATTTTTGTCAATCTCTTCTTCATACCAGAAAGAGAATCATATTCATTACATATATCAAAGTGAACAACAAATAAATAGTGCATTCAGGTTCCAGGGGGTGTAAATAAGATTATTGAAAGGAGACAAGAAGTGGGTAGTAAGAATATGTGACACATAAATAAATAAGTAAACAAACTAACTAATAAAAAAACCACTAATTCTTTACAATCTATCCAAAACTAAAGAGGCAGTGAGTAGCCTATAAAAGTGGCTACTAGTAATACATGTACTACCATATACTGTGTGGACTCCAATATGGAAAATACTACTATTCTAGCAGATTTACTAATAAAGTTAGCACGTGATGAGTACAATGGTTCCCTCAAGTAGGAGAAAGGAGTACCATGGAAAGGTCTCCTCTTCCATCACCCTTAATACACAAGTCACACATGTACTTTTTATATACACAGTACTCAACAAAAACAGCTCACAGTCAATACTGGACTTCTTTCAACCTTAACTAGCATGGACCTTATAGTAACACTAATGGGTGCTGTTATACTTACAGCACTGAGCAGGTACTTTGGCAGTGATCCCTGGTCAATAGCCAATGTCCAGAACTCCAACTTGACTGGCTGACTGCATGGATTACAATAATAACATGATTTGAATAATGTAGGTACAGTAGAAGTTCATTCAGACTTAGTTTAGCTCCAATACTTAAGTAACATGTATTCATGTAATAATAATAATACATGCTCTCCATCTTCTGGAGTAGATATACTGAAAACATCACTAATCATGCTATTATTATACATAATACAATGAAGTTCCCACAATTGGGGGTGGTAAGGTCCCCTGGTCCCCTCTCCCCTTATACTATAGACTTTCTACTCCTTAGCATCCAAAGGTTTATCCATATTCTGAACTGTTGATATGTAACCACAATTATGCATCATCTAGAAGATTCTAGAACATTGATTTACATTATCATGTGACTGACTTCATGTGCTTGATTTATTAAAAGATAGTTATCAATTATAAGACAGTGAATTTTAACACAACTTAGTATCCAAGTATCTTACTTAGCATCCAAACTTATAAAACTATTTTTTTTCCTGTTATCTAGTTACATGGTCTTAAACACTCAACTATAGTATACTTTCCAGCTTTTGATCCTCTATTCTGGGGAGCCATTGTGAGCACTTCTAACATTCAAGTGACATACACTCACACCACAAAAAAGGGTCATATTTCACATGTATATAATTTACTTTTGGAAGTATGTTCAGCACTGGCCATTTTTCAGTAGAAAGAGCTTCAGGTACAGAGCCAGCACTTCATAACCACAGATAAGAGAGCATTTTCATCTGGTATCTGGAGGATCTCACTCCCAACCATAACCATAGGATGATGATGTGCAGATGAGAATGTCTGATAATAATAGGCCTATTAAGAATGATAAAACATCCCAATGACCCCGCCTTTCCCCTTCCTATTATGTAGACCAGAGATTCACTTTTACGTTCTTCACAAAGGTCTGATATACTGAACATAAATTAATTCACTTGCACTTACCACATTCTAATGGAGGATTAGGCTTCTCTGTATTTAGTGTTGCTGTTTCAGTACCAGTTAGTTCCTATGCATGAGATATATAACACAAGTTGTAAAGTCATAATGTTACTATCTTAGTTAACTTACAGAGATTCCCATCAGTTGATTCAGTAGTTCTTAACTGTCTGTAGGTGAACTCTCTAAATCTCTTCTTGTGTTCTAACACTTGTCTACTTTAAAAAAATCACACTTCAAATGACTTATATGCTCTTTTGACAATGATCAAAATCTCTTTTAAAGATGAAATCTTCAACCGAAAAAAAGAATAAAGGAGATTAGAGAATTCCACTTGTTCAAGTTAACTATCTTCAACAACAATGAATGGAAGATTATTTTCAATAGAAGAAGCTGGCATTTCATCTTCTGCTCTTCTGCTGATAATGATAGCAAAGCAAGAGCATTTTCTCTTCCAGATTTGGAGTCTTGACTTATTTCTCTTCAGGTATTTGATAAAGTACAAGTCAACTGTTCACTCTTCTACAAAATACGATTCACACAATCCTTTCTAAATTGCATAGTAAGACATTTGACCTTGTCTGTTACCTCTATAATATATCTGGTACTATGCATCAAATACTTAGTATCCTCTTAGCATGTCATTACTTGAATGAATAAGGTGTAAAGAACTGATGAGTATGTGTAGTCTAGGAACCATGTGTACTCATGTGTACTAAAGTACCACAAGCAAGATGTGTATTCAAAGGACCATGTGTACACAAGTTATGCTTATTTTGCCTTTTCCAGTGACTCACAAGTAAGAACATTTATTAAATATAGCCTGTTACTCTCTTGATGAAAAGATGAACATTTGGAAAAACTGTTTTACTAAATAGGAACCGTCAGTCTCATGAACAAAAGAAAGTAGTTTCGAAGTGTAGTCACCTTAGTGGAGAGAGAGTATATAGACAATCACAGTGGGTGAGATAATTGATAGGCATTTTTCTCATTATTGACTTTATCATCATGGTTGTCAATAATTATCACAACTATACTCCTCAAAATACAACAGTTGTTTGCTAGTTTAAAACTCAGGTAGTGAAAAATTAACTATGTAGTTATTATGACAAGGAATTGAGAAACATAATGAAGCCATGATTTCATTCATGAATCCTGTAGTATTCTTTAATGTAGACTGGATGAAAGGAAATGTAGTTAATACAATAAGAACAGTACAACCGAATACATCTCATTTGTTCATGTCCTGTTCCTACTAGAGAATTAATCCTCCTAAGTGAAGGACTTCACTACTGTTGACATCCTTTATCTAGAATTTCCAATAATAAGTACTATGATAAGAATTTCAGCATAAAAGAAATGCTTCATTAGCCAAAACTTCAGTGAGTAGTAACTTTTGTAAGAAAATATGCCACGATATGCAAGTGGTTATTGTAACGGGCAAAATTCATTGGAGTTATCTGGTCTTCATCTTGACAAAGTGGATCACAATGATGTGTATCCACAAGGTATTGCACAACATCAAGATGTCCATTTTGACTGGCATAATGAAGAGGAATCCTTCCAAACTGACCCCTAATATTTGCTTCACAATTTAGATCCTCTAAAAAATACTTCACTACATCTAGTTTACCTTCCAATGCTGCAAGGTGAAGAGGTGTGTTGTTGTAAGTATTCTTCACTAGTGGATTACAGTGGTGGATTGTGGTAAAGTACCTCACTACATCTAAATGACCACAACGAGAGGCTAAATGCAATGGAGTTGTCTGGTTTTCTTTACCTTGACAAAGTGGATCACAGTGACGTGTATCCACAAGGTATTGCACTACATCAAGATGTCCATTTTGACTGGCATCATGAAGAGGAATCCTTCCAAATTGATCCCTAATATCTACTTCACAATTTAGATCCTCTATAAAGAACTTCACAACATCTAGTTTACCTTCTAATGCTGCAAGGTGAAGAGGTGTGTTGTTGGAAGTATCCTTCACTAGTGGATTACAGTGGTGGACTGTGGTAAAGTACCTCACTACATCTAAATGACCATTTTCAGAGGCTAAATGCAATGGAGTTATCTGGTATTTTTCATCTTGACAAAGTGGATCACAGTGATGTGCATCCACAAGGTATTGCACTACATCAAGATGTCCATTTTGACTGGCATCATGAAGAGGAATCCTTCCAAATTGACCCCTAATTTCTGATTCACAATTTAGATCCTCTATAAAGAACTTCAACACATCTAGTTTACCTCCTAATGCTGCAAAGTGAAGAGGTGTGTTGTTGTTAGTATCCTTAACTAGTGGATTACAGTGGTGGACTGTGGTAAAGTACCTCACTACATCTAAATGACCATTTTCAGAGGCTAAATGCAATGGAGTTATCTGGTATTTTTCATCTTGACAAAGTGGATCACAGTGATGTGCATCCACAAGGTATTGCACTACATCAAGATGTCCATTTTGACTGGCATCATGAAGAGGAATCCTTCCAAATTGATCCCTAATATCTGCTTCACAATTTAGATCCTCTATAAAGAACTTCAACACATCTAGTTTACCTTTAAATGCTGTAAAGTGAAGAAGTGTGTTATTGTTAGTATCCTTCACTAGTGGATTACAGTGGTGGACTGTGGTAAAGTACCTCACTACATCTATATGACCATTTTGACAGGCTAAATGCAATGGAGTTGTCTGGTCTTCATCACCTTGACAAAGTGGATCACAGTGATGTGTATCCACAAGGTATTGCACTACATCAAGATGTCCATTAAAACTGGCACCATGAAGAGGAATCCTTCCAAACTGACCCCTAATATTTGCTTCACAATTTAGATCCTCTAAAAAATACTTCACTACATCTAGTTTACCTCCTAATGCTGCAAGGTGAAGAGGCGTGTCATTGTAAGTATCCTTCACTAGTGGATTACAGTGGTGGACAATAGTAAAGTATGTCAAGTACCTCACTACATCTAAATGACCATAACAAGAGGCTAAATGCAATGGAGTTATCTGGTCTTCTTCACCTTGACAAAGTGGATCACAGTGATGTGTATTTACAAGGTATTGCACAACATCAAGATGTCCATTTTCACTGGCATGATGAAGAGGAATCCTTCCAAATTGATCCCTAATATCTGCTTCACAATTTAGATCCTCTATAAAGAACTTCAACACATCTAGTTTACCTACAAATGCTGCAAAGTGAAGAGGTGTGTCATTGTAAGTATTCTTCACTAGTGGATTACAGTGGTGGACTGTAGTAAAGTACCTCACTACATCTATATGACCATTTTTAGAGGCTAAATGCAATGGAGTTATCTGGTTTTCATCTTGACAAAGTGAATCACAGTGATGTGTATCCACAAGGTATTGCACAACATCAAGATGTCCATTAAAACTAGCATAATGAAGAGGAATCATTCCAAACTGACCCCTAATTTCTGATTCACAATTTAGATCCTCTATAAAGAACTTCACCACATCTAGTTTACCTTCTAATGCTGCAAGGTGAAGAGGTGTGTCGTTGTAAGTATCCTTCACTAGTGGATTACAGTGGTGGATTGTGGTAAAGTACCTCACTACATCTAAATGACCACAATGAGAGGCTAAATGCAATGGAGTTCTCTGGTTTTCTTTATCTTGACAAAGTGGATCACAGTGATGTATATCCACAAGGTATTGCACAACATCAAGATGTCCATTTTTACTGGCATGATGAAGAGGAATACTTCCAAACCAACCCCTAATATCTGCTTCACAATTTAGATCCTCTATAAAGAACTTTACCACATCTAGTTTACCTTCTAATGCTGCAAGGTGAAGAGGTGTGTTGTTGTAAGTATTCTTCACTAGTGGATTACAGTGGTGGACAATAGTAAAGTATGTCAAGTACCTCACTACATCTAAATGACCATATTCAGAGGCTAAATGCAATGGAGTTGTCTGGTCTTCTTCATCTTGACAAAGTGGATCACAGTGATGTGTATCTACAAGGTATTGCACAACATTGAGATGTCCATTTTGACTGGCATCATGAAGAGGAGTCCTTCCAAATTGACCCTTAATACCTGATTCACAATTTAGATCCTCTATAAAGAACTTCACAACATCTAGTTTACCTTCTAATGCTGCAAGGTGAAGAGGTGTGTTGTTGGAAGTATTCTTCACTAGTGGATTACAGTGGTGGACAATAGTAAAGTATGTCAAGTACCTCACTACATCTAAATGACCATCTTGAGAGGCTAAATGCAATGGAGTTATCTGGTTTTCATCTTGACAAAGTGGATCACAGTGATGTGTATCTACAAGGTATTGAACAACATCAAGATGTCCATTTTGACTGGCATGATGAAGAGAAATCCTTCCAAATCGACCCCTAATATCTGCTTCAATATTTAGATCCTCTATAAAGAACTTCACTACATCTAGTTTACCTTCTAATGCTGCAAGGTGAAGAGGTGTGTTGTTGGAAGTATCCTTCACTAGTGGATTACAGTGGTGTGTATCTACAAGGTATTGCACAACGTCAAGATGTCCATTTTCACTGGCATTATGAAGAGGAATCCTTCCCCACTGATCCCTAATATCTGCTTCACAATTTAGATCCTCTATAAAGAACTTCACCACATCTAGTTTACCTTCCAATGCTGCATAGTGAAGAGGTGTGTTTTTGTAAGTATTCTTCACTAGTGGATCACAATGGTGGACAATGGTATAGAACCTAGCTATTTTAAAGTGTCCAAAATATGAAGCAATATGGAGTGGAGTGGTACCATTTCTATCTTTGCACATTGGATTGCATTTTTTGTCCTGAATAAGATACTGTATGATAGAAAAATGTCCTCTAGCTGTTGCTAAATGTAGTGGAGTATAGTTTTCTTTATCACGACAAGAAGAGTTACATTCCTCATTCTCGCTCAAGTATTGTTCGATATTGTCTGCTAGTTGTTGGACTACTCCAATGTGACCTTCCAAACAGGCATAATGTAGTGGAGTAAGATTAGATTTATCTTGACATAGTGCTTCGACTTGTTGGTCCTCTAATAGATATTGTATAATGTGTTGATGACCTCTATAAGCTGCATAGTGAAGTGATGTGATGCCATCGTGACTTGGTATTGTACAGTTGAATCCTAGTTCTTCGACAAAGTACTTGACTATATGCAAATGGCCATGTACAGCTGCACAGTGTAGAGCTGTGTTACCTTCTTCATCTTTATCCATTGGATTATAGCTAGTTGTCTTATTCTCAATCATTTCTATAATACTTTTCAAGTCTCCTTCAGTAGCCTTCACATGCATTACACTTGTAGTATGTAACTGGATTGCCTTATCGAACATTTGCAAGAATTCCTCCTTCAGATTCTAAATAGTAGTATAGATATTGAAATATTTCAGCTAACTACCATTTTTTACTAATTTCACTACATAACATTAATATTAAGGGTCATTACAGTCATGATAAAGCATCTACATGGATGAATCTTTAATACACTACAATAATTTAGTACTATCATGTTACTAATTTGGTCATGATTATTTATGCAGTAGCACTCTTTGTAGGAATGACTAGATTCTCTTCCACTGTTCCTTTTTGTGACCTTACCTGGGAAAACTTGTCATAATGTGGACCAAAAATTTTTTTTTATTGTGTAGTAATTTATTGAAGTCGCTGTCTTCCAAATTTGAAGTCAATACTTGGATGTATCTTGAAGATGCACATACCCCTTTATTACTTACTCGCTTATAAACCTTACAACTGAAAAATTGAGCAATAAAGGGGTTGCTAAGATGCTCCATTTACATGTGTGCTAGTCTGAAACATGACTACGTCCAACAAACCTTTTATTCAAAACCATCAGTAGGAAATGTTGGTTGTGTGGACGTAAATTCTTGACTTCTACTCTGTCAAGAAGTTGTTTTTAGGCTAAGAATAGCTAGAAAATGATTATGGGGGGTCAAAAAGACAGGAAAATTAACACTTAAAAACAATGGGTAGAAATAGCAAATAGAAAACATAGTCAATGAGGGTGAAAGAATTGTGCATTTTGGCTTCAAGGTAGGTGATTAGCTCTTCTACTAGAAGTTGTAGAGTTTCTTACTGGTAGAGGCAATAAGATCTTATGGATGGGGTGTGGATTTGACATCATAACATGAGCAGATTCTGCTTAGTTTGGCAGAGAAGCCGATTCTCTATATGTTGTAGCTAAAAATCCGCTATGCAGAGAATATGGTTGAGTGGTACAGCTATAAACGGGACTTATAAACCAGCACCACTTAGCAAGGCTGAGAGTGGTTGGAATGCATGTGTGTGTGAAGACACACACATCATTATTCTTTGTCTTTTATCCAATTGCAAACATTTCACTGGATCAGAAGGTAACTTATTTCATAACTATAACACAAACCAATGAAGGTCACTGAGGTCTGGTCAGTCAGTCTAACTTTCTAACTTTGAATAGCAGTTTATAATGCATTGTGTGAAAAAAATTGATGTAGCTCCTAACTGAAATAATAAACTTGCTTTCACTAGTTTACCAGGATGTTGATGAAAGTATATCTTGCAAACATCATGATAGTTTAGTTTTGTATTAAGAATAGGGCACTTGATCATTTTTCTGTTTGCGTGCACCTCATATAGTTATTCAAGCACTTGAGGGTAGACATTGATCTTTCACAAGAGCATGAGCTCAAAGTGACTGTAGAAAAAGGCTTGAGTAGTGTAAAAGTTGTTAGCTGCTATGTGACAATAAAAATTATATCACCTCTGCATTGTTATTTATATTACTATGAATATCATTTATTATTTAAAAGTGGTACACCCCCCTGCACCTGGGCCAGTGTCTATCTAATTATCTGTTTCTACTATTTTCTTTCCAAGGCTAGCTCAATGATAGCTGAAGTGACGCTGTTCTTTAATGATCACTCACTAATTGGAGCAGATCTGTGTATCATCATCATCACTCAATGAAATATGAAGAGACATTCAAAAGTTTACCATTAAGTTAGGGCTCCTAGCCTCAGTGCACAAACAGGACATGATCTATTATCAGTGATGCTAGATACACAGAGGAAAGAATTGAACTTATCTTGATCTTTTGACTATTGTTATTGACTGAGTGACACTTGTATGTTACTGGCCATGTATATATTATATAAAATAACCAGAGTGAATATTTACTATCTATACTATGTGACTGGACCTAGAAATAATTATTTTACAACTGAATCAAACATTTCCTTTTTATTATCTTATAAGCAACTATCATCCTTCTACTATCACCACGTAAATTTCAGGAAGTGGAAGGCTCTGAAGTGGGTAAGTGTGCAGTTCAAACTAAACAATTAAACTATGATGTAATTTTTGTAACATAAAGATTACAACATAATCAACCAAAAGTTTATTGTTTAAGGCGTTTTTCTTGGAACCTTACCTCCACAGGTGCTGCAGTTACATCAATCCATAACTACACTAACATAAGCACTAGAGCTTCAAGTAAGGTAATATTCTACAGCTATTATAGCTAGGCTTAATAACTCAATTTTTATTTCTTGCTGAGAAAATGTACTTTTTCTTAGACATAGTCACATATGTGATAGGATATGAGAAAACGTGCCTTTTCTGCTAAAAATCAAAATTGAGTTATTAGCACCATCTTGTAGTGCTCATCTTTAGCTACCATTTGATACTAATATGAGGCCTAATTCAGCACCATCACTAAGTTATAAGCGTTGGATTAACACTACCCAGGGCAAACGCTAACATTGCTAGAAAAACGCCCCAGAAGTTTTGCATCATGCTAGTGATTAGTATCCGGAGCTATTCACATAAGTCCATAAAACAGTATGATGTAATCATCTCTTATCTCTCTGCGTGGCTGACAGAAAGTTGTCCCATGGCAGTTTGTGTCTTCTCTACCTTCTATCTGTGCATTGGGTTCTCTAATAGTATAGAGCCGAGGAAGTAGACTAAACTTTAATTTAGTAGAATTAAATAAAAATAACAAGCTCAGTAACGAACGGAAGCATTAGTAGTTTGATATAGCTAGATTGATTAAAATGAACCAGCTTGTAGCTGATGTACAAGCTACCAGTAAAGCCCCGGCCAAGTTTAGAAAAGCTTCTATGTTTGTAGCATTGCTTACAGTAAACTCAGCCTTGTAAAAAGTTAACAACTCTTAGCTAAAGTTTTGACTCAAAGATTAGATATGATATGATAGTTAGCTACTATGGTTACATTCATTTCTATAGAAACTGCCCATAATAATACCAGTATAGCAGAAGATTGTCTAGAAGTGGCTTTCTCTTTACCTCCATATTCCTCACCAAACTTCCCATTCCTGTTATAATCCAACCCTCATCTATAATCCTCAGCAGACCCAAGGTTACCTCCAAGGTCAGGGTGCTGTAATCCTATGCATTATTCATTCATAGTAATATCAACCTATGCTAATTGATGCCCACACCATTCTCTATGATTTTTTTACCCTTTTCACATGCTCACATCCCTTAAATTGTTATAAGCCTGTTGTTTGAGTGTTGTTCCAATTGTAACACTTCTGGTAATCCTTGCCGTAGAAAGCTTTGCTGTTTGAATCTCACCCCTAAGTTCTAACTTTCAATCTACATATAGCATTACATGAATTGCACATAATTTGGTATTATTCTTTTTTGTATTGTAGGTTATGGAGAAATTATACTACTTTGAAGCACACCTACACATAACAAACACACCATTATTATTGTAATTGTTATTATGTTTCTATACACATTATCTACTTTAGTGGGGCTGGTAGGGAAGATATTCATCTCCTCTGTGTCCTCAGAATCACTCTCCACCACATGTGGTGGACAAAAGTAATCTAAGAGCTTTGCCTGATCTGAAGAATCAAGCCTTAACTGCAATTCCTCATAGGAAGTCATGACTATAATAATAGTATTCTTGCAGCTGTAATTTAGTCTTAGTAGTTGCCTAGCAACTAGTGTGCATTATGGGGATTTCCCTTGTTACCGTGTACTAATAGGTACACGCACTCAGTAGATTCATCAGCAAAATCCGTGTAACGTGATGAGCTTTTTTTGTCAAAGACTTTAAACTGCCCGCTTGCCTACTTTCCTTGGCTTGTTTGGCTTAAAATTTGGTGTGGAGGTAGAGAAGACCCTCTAGAACCATCTGAGGTAAAAAAATTTTTTTGTTAATTCAATTCATTTTTTGCTAGCAAAATTTCATTAGGCAATAGTGTAAATTACATTATTGCGAGAAAAGGCACGTTTTCTCATATCCTATCACATATAGCTAGTTATGTTTTAAATCATTTTATTTGTACTTGAAATGAAGTGATCCCATTGGTCAGTTTCTCATATTCCATATTCCACTGCAGTATTCCACTCATACTTGGCGCATTCAAAGAATTGTTAACATTGTTACATTATGATATTAATGCTGTTAGTACATATAAAGCATTTATTGCACCCACTACTACATGAATACTAAGGTTTATGGCACCTTCAGTGGTAAAATATTGACCTCAACCTCCAGAAATATTTCCACATTGGATGCAATAAATCTTGGTATTCAATAATAGAGGATGCTATAAGATATATTCTAGCTGACTAGTGTAGCCAGTAGACTTATCATATCCATATCCAGAGAATATCAATCAGGGAAGCAGGAAGAGGACATGCTAAACAGCCATAGATTACTTTTTGTGGAAGAATAATTATACAGTTAGTAGTGCATTTTTGCTCTATCTAATATAATAATACCCTAACGCGTTCGTGTCACGCTGTCCGAAGGTACCGGGTTCCATCCCAGGAATGGCACCCACATTTTTTTCCTTTTTTCTTTTTCTTTTTCTTTTTTTCTTTTTCTTTTCTTTATAACTTTTCTTTTGTTTTCTTTCTTTCTTCTTCTTCTTATTTTTTTTTTCTTCACTGGCACTGTGGATTTTGTCACAGATTAGAAATTCATGAGGTAAGCAGTTAGTTAGCACCTATGGAGTTCATTAGCACAGTAGGTATACATCAGTGAGCATGGATTCTCAAGCAAGACATAGACAGAGGAGGAGAGCAGAAATGAGAAACAGAAAGAGAAAGAGCAAGAGAAAGAGAGCTGAAAGAGAGACACAGAGAGAAGGAGTAAAACAAAAGGAGTGGAGAGCAGACGTGTCTGAAGCTATAAGATCAAGAGAGAATCGCTACCTGGGGCCTATGACTATGCTTTGCCTAGCCTTGAGATTTGAGGGTGAAGCTCTCAACTGCTGCCACAATGATAAAGCCCTTAACTGCTGCCACAATGATAAAGCCAGCTTGCCATCACTGAGCAACTATCAATCTCCATTCAAAGAGCATTTAAAGGTGGATTCAGTGCTGAGAAATCTATCTTTGAGGCAAGATGGTACAAGACTAAAAGTCACCAACATGCACCAGAATTGCATTCAAGCAACAATTCAAAAACAGGAGAGAGATAGTTCTCATTCCTAGGATTAAGCTGGTACCAAGTGACATTAATCTACCATTTGTCCTAGAAAGGAATCAACTTCCCTTGCGACTGGCCTACTCTGTGGCAATCAACAAGGCACAAAGACAGACCTTTGAGAAAGTGGGAATTTATCTATCTTTTGTCATGGTCAGCTCTGTGTGGCATTTTCAAGGGCTAGGGCTATCGCAGCAGTGAAGGTGAAAGTGTTAGAGAATGTACTATAGCCAATTAAAATCACAAACTGATTTTGTCAAGGCACAGAATTTTTGTGGTCAAATAATAGGGAGACCTTTGCATAGCTAAATGGTCAGCATAAAGTTTTGGATCACAGTCCAGGAGGAGTGAAAAAATCAATAAGCCACAGAAATCAGGTACTGGCTAGTAGTTATTATTCTATAAAGAATTTAATGCCTTCTTACTACCTTTCAGTCACTTAATATGTCCTTAGTCGCATCCTATACTGATCAGCATAACTATACCAGTTATTGTACTCAGTTGACTGAGTCTATAGCAAGTGGTTTACCAAGAACTAGTAGCTATCCTCTATTGAAGTCAATTAGGGCTTATTTTTCTACTGTTATGTATGCAATGACTTGCATAACTCATAGAAAACTTGCAGAAACATTGGCTCTAAAAGGACTCACAAGAGTTCTGCAATTGTTTGGAAAGTCTCTACAAGGCTTCTGTAAGTGCTCCATAAGTCCTTGAAAGGCCTCTACAAGTTTTGTTGCCTCTTAGGGTTTTCCACATGTTCTGCAAGTCACTGCTTAATGAGAAAAATGTGCCCTTCTTAGCTTCAAAAATTCTAACTATTTAGTGGTGTAATGGCATGGAGTAATTCAACAGATTTAGATTGAAATTATCATAAAGGTTTCTAGCAGCTGATGATAAACAGATACTTTAAACAATAGGTCAGGTCTAAAGAAGCAATTTTTTTCTAGTGTCATAGAAATATGAAAATATGAATATTATTTAGGAAGGAACATACTACATTTAGTTATGCTGTAGTAGTACCATCACAAGTGAAGTGTAATTATTATTATTATGCCTAATTGTTGCTATTACACTGTACCTTGGTGTGCTCTAATTCCATGGTTTTAGCAATGAAGTGTGATCTTCTTCCATCAGGATCTGACACCATCTCACTATCAGTATATGTTGTGGAGTAAGGACCAGTCCTATAACCAGAATCTGAACCTGTAGAATAATCATTATTATTAACGTGGAAATGAGTCATCATTCCTTACAAATAAGATAAAAATCAAAACATCATTACACAAAATAACAACTAAACACCCATTCATGTCCTAGTAAGAACTAACCTGCACAATTCTTCAATAGTAAAGTAACAGGGAAACACACAAGAACACTTGAAAGTAATCAATTAACTATAGCTAACTAAGGATAACTTTTTTCCTTTATTGCAGGAAACTATTATCCTAACATTGAGTCCTCCATTAGAATGCTCCATATCATCTACCTACAATAATGATTTTGACTATGACTATTATTGAATAAATGAGAATTTTAACAGTGACAGTTAACTAGCTAGCTGTTAGATGCTGAAAACTAGAGCTATTATGGTCACGGCACCTATTAGTAACTTCGCCTCCAAAAAGACCCCTACAATCTGTTCCCTTTGTGATTATAGGCTATAAATCTATAGGTGTTATGCTGCCTACACTGACTTGCCCATTAAGGTAGGTAGAGATTGAATAAATAACCTTTCTTATCTATTATAATGTTGTATAGTACCTTATGTACTTGCTAGCTACAGGCTTACAAAGATAGAACTAAAGAGAAAAGATGATCTCTGCTATTATGCAGAATTACAGTGATCTATTATTAGGTATACTGGTGCTGTCATCAATAGTCACATACATCAAGTATCCTGATCATTTTTTAAGGCTAACTAACCCTCTATGCAGTATAATAGGAATTAGAACAGAAGACAACACGTTAAAGGATAGCTTGCATGGTAAATACATTATACACAGCTATGACCTAAAAGGAATAATTATTCCTACTTACATATCAGTCATGTTTAGCTGACTTTTCTAACTCAGACAGCTAGTATTCACAATAAGATAGACATGATATCAGATATCTCATGATTAAATTAGTAGAAGACCTTTTATTTAATATAAACTAACCTTTATAACTGTCACTCACTGTAGATCCACCTTTGACAGAGTAACTTACAATCTTCAATGGTACTGAAAGTCTTGTCACTATAATTTATAGTAATTATTATCATTTTAACTAATTATGTTGATTAATACCTGATGGAGGAACATCAGAACCTCCAGTAGTTAGTGTATTCGATGACAACTGGTTTGCTGAAGGTAGTTGAGATTGTTGTGATGATGGAGATGGTGATTGTACTTGTATTGGTGCAAGGTAATATTCATGATTATCATCATACAATCTCAATACTCCCATTTCTGATAACTCCTCTTCTTGCTGGCTATTTAATGGTAATGTCAACTTTATTCTACCAAAATAGTTAAAAACAAGTTCTATGCAGCCATCTTCGACTTTCAGTAGATATAAATGCTTGTCTAGCAAACAAGATAACCTAGTCTCAATTTCTTTCATTTTACACAATTTAATTTTGAAGTTATCATCAATTTTAACATATAAAATACTAGATGTTTTTGAAGGTATGTCTGCTTTTAGACTGTCCTCAGGGACCTCACAAAGTCTTCTCTCGCAGTAGGTCTTGAAATCTGATTCATATGATTCCATCTTTTGCTGTAGATCAGCACAATGAGTATTAATAACGGTTTTCACTATTTCATAGTCAAAGAATGACCAAAAATCACTCGCTTTTAATATGGCCTTATTCATGTCAGTCTCATCTTCTAATATCTCGACCAGTTCATCCAAGTCTATATTTTTAAATATTACCGTCAACTCGCTAACAGAAACTTTATTATTTTGCAGTGATTTATTCATTAGACCAACAAGAGTTGCAAATTTTGATCGCATATCTTTACTCTCTACTGTTAATTTGGCTTTCAATTCTTCTCTTTCTTCTTTAGTCATGTTCTCTGCTTTCAGGTATGGAAACCTTTGTTCTTTAACGGTTGAATGGACTGAGGTGGCATTAGCTACATTGTTTGTATACGATAATAATATTTAATTAACATTTTCAATTTGTGAATGACATAAACAAAAATGTTCCAAATCTGGATATAGATGGGTCCTTGGCTATGATATAATTTATGGACCTTGGAATAGATAGAGCTAGATATACATGGCCCTTGCTATAGAAAGGCCTTGGTAAAGATGAGCTTTGGTAGAGATGGGCCTTAGTAGAGGTAGAGATTAGCCATGGTATACATACATACACACACACACACACACATACACACACACACATACATACATACATATATAATTATATACATACATATATATAGACAGACAGATAGACAGACGACAGACGACAGACCTTGTATAGTCAGTGAAAGGGGGAAATTAAAGTGGGTATTAAGTGGAAGTAGCTAGACTATTAACCACAGTACAAAGTTTATGAGTTTCCTGATGCTCAAAAGAATTCCTATTATGTTTTCTCTGTGAGATAAATGTCTAATTGAAAGTTGAATGGGTATGATTTTTACTTCCTGTGTGTGACTGTTCCATGGCAGTGCTATTAGTATACTTAAATAAAACAGTATTTTACAGCTGTATAAACCTTACAATTTGCATTATCTTCGGGGAATAATTTAGACTTCACTTCTTCAGCAGATGTCTCGACTTGAGAACTATGAACTAAGAGGGAAAAAGTGAAACATAACAGATCAGCATAAAGATAATATTGATGTATTGCTATTGTATACATAATACAGAGGAGTAAGAAGCTAGTATAAAGTGGAGGTGCATGAATTTTTGGGCATGAAAGTATATATGAAAGTTAGTTTTAGTTTTGATGATGAAAGATATTAGCTAGTTAGATTAAAAAGAGCCAAAGTAAGTGCTTGCTTCTACAAGTGACAAATTATTTAGTAATGTCCTCAAGTTAGTTAGGTCCTTGTGTACATGTAGAAGTAAGCAGTCATTGAGACGCATTTCAGTCTTAGAAGCAAGCAGCTGTTTTAGGACTGAAAATGATCTGCATTTTAGCCATTGTAGATATTAGATAAACAAACAGCTGTTTTAGGACTGAAAACATTCTTTCAGAAGTGACCACTAGACAGAGTCTCAAAAGCTTGTGTATCTCTGAAAATAGGATGGTGTTTCATTCATGGCTTCACATTTGAATGGATGTTACTTTGTATACTGCACCATTCTTAGCAACATCTATAAATCTCACCTTTCATGAAATCTTAGCATCAGAAAGTTCACATTGCATGTCCTGAGTGAACTTCTTTTTTTAAATAATTCTTATAAGTAATAAAAATTTCTTTTGAAATAGTAAGGGTCCCAATGTGCACTTGCAACTCCTTGCTCCTTGAACCTCCTTCCCCCCCCATAATAAATCACAAGCCGAGCCTAGGTAGGCCTGGAGCCTAAGGAAATTATGGTACCATAGAAATTATTACATTATCTTCTAACACATAGTAAAGTGATTTTAGAGGCATGAATTGGTCAAAAATGTCTGATATCAGACTATAATTTCACATGTTACGTAGTGACATGTAGTTGATTTAAGATCTGGGCTTTACTAATGTATATCCTAATCCATAGCTGCAAAATCTATTTCAGGGACAAAGACCACACCCCAATTAACCACGCCCCAAATGATGTAATTTTAGTGATGTCATGCCAAAAAGTAAACAAATGATGTAATAATGATAAAAAGGTAAGTGCAGTTTAACATTTTGTTGCTCTTCATTTTCAAGGAGATCAACACGCTCTTTGACTATTAAGGATGTAGTTCTCCTACATTTGGTAAGAAGTTCATCACTGAAAATAGATTCATAGCAGTGATTGTCGGCATTGAATTACATGGTCATCAAAGCTATCAGGGTATCCTGTTTCAAGCTAGGCCTCTGATCTATATGGATCTTCCTCAAAATTGAAAACCCCCTCTCAGAGTCTGCATTTGAAACAGGTATGGACAGGAGTCCAGCCATTAGCTTTGTCAGCAAGGGAAATCTCTCATTTCCATATTTTCCCCACTTCCCACCAAAACACTCCTGCTTGAGGTTTCCACATTTTATCTGCGGCTTTGTATTTTTGGATAGTAGGGTGTTTACCTGGTGATAGGCAGAAATCCATAACTCTTCTCTAAGTTGAAGAAGACTATGCTAAGCCAAGTTGAGGAAAGCGTTTGGACAGAGTTTTCACTGTGCTGAATTCGTAAGCACATGTAGATTCAGGATTAATAATCCCCAAATCTTTGAGAAGGGAGTCTCCAAAAGGAAATTTTTTTTAACATCCTTTGAATTGTTGCTACACAAAAGTTACGTACAGCTGTATAGAAGGGCTTAATGTCATGCTCCTCCTCCATCTTTGCAATGAGAGCCCAGGTATTTTCAACAACCCCTAAATTTTCGTCAGAAAGCTGGCCACTCATCGATAGACTAAGAGTGCTGAGGTTACCTTTGGCTGCTTTAATTACATCAGCTTTCAACAAATTTGATGAATATAGACAAACTAATCTGCTCATTTCACTGTATAATTGACAGGTAGTGTTTTCTGTAGACTTTTGAAATATTTTGTTAAATTTATCCTTTGAAGGCAATATATACAATAAGAAGGAAAGAATTAGTTTAGTTAAAGGGTTTCTAATCTGTCTATAATGCTTTGTACTTTGCTTGTCTCAGACTCATCACAAGAAAAGAAATACAACCTTAAACTGAGAAATATACCTATCTACACAGCGGAGAAGACTCAACCTTCTGGTAGTACAATGCTTCAAGATTCTTTCTGGCTCAGTAGTAAAGAAAGAACGCCAGTTATCAGCAAATTCTTGTTTTCGTTTGCTACTATGAAAAAAAAAAAATAGAAGACATCAACAAAAAATTGATCATTGTCAACTGGAAGGGTCTTCATGCCAGCTTTAATGGTTAAATCAGCTAAGTGACATATACAACCAACACCATACAACTTTGGACACTCCCTTTTTATCAACTTTTGGACACCAGATCTTGTCCCCTTCATTATGTTGTTAGTATGAAACATAAAGGCAATGCACTTCTCAAAATCTAACCCTTTCTCAGACAAAGAATGCTTCAAAGCATCAAAAAAACTCCTAGCAGTGCCAACGTTAACAACAGGCATGTCTAAGAATCTTGTTCTGACATCTCCAACATCATGGTCAAGGATCATGATAAGATTAAAATGGATCACTTCTTTTCAGGTTATCGAACATCTTGTTAGAATAATGAGGTGCTATTGCTCCCTAATGATTGCTGTAGTCTTTTCACATCCTAAACCACATCCTAATCCATATCCTAATCCACATCCTAATCCACATCCTAATCCATATCCTAATCCATATTTTAATCCATATCCTAATCCACATCCTAATCCACATCCTAATCCACATCCTAATCCACATCCTAATCCATATCCTAATCCACATCCTAGTATTAACTAAAAGTGCATGCATTAGGTAAAGAGTCACTACACAAAACAGAGAATGTGGTAAGTCATCTACAGGATGCTATGTTCTGATGTTACACTTATAAGTTAGTAGCCACTTAGATTTGTCCATCTTGAGTAATATAAACTATTGGTGAATTAGCTAACTGGTCTATAAGTTATAGCTAGTATTTCATTTCTTGAATTATGGATAGGCTTCATGATGTTATACTTACTGAATAAGTTCTCTCTTCCTAGACCAATCGGTAACTACAAGTATTGTGAGAGAAATAGGTTGTGGGGAAACAACCTTAGGTCAAAGTTGGTATAACTCTATTAAAAATACCGGCCAATAGTTAGGGGTCAAATTGAATCCCCCTTTGTGATCTGGATACTTGTTTACATATGTCCAAGTTGGTTTCTTGTCAGTTTCAATCTATTACCAACAGTCATCAAGTGAATTACAACAGTCATTTTTTGTTAGTTCCCTTTGTTGTTAGAAAACAAGAGAATAACTATTGCTTGAACTCCAGCATAGAAACCTCTTTAATCAAGAAGTTTTGTTTTGTTTTGTTTTTAATTAATCTATCTATAGACTACAGTTGGAAATGAAGAAAGCTGGTCCAGATGATGAGATTTATGGAGTTGCTAGGAGCTGGTGCATCGATTCATGCATGATCCTAAGGCTGAGATGGTAGTAGCTTATGTGAGAAGGTAAAGATTATTGTAACTAATCTAATGTGGATGTTGAATCTGACAATGTTTCTGAACTGGAGTACCACAGTACCACAGTTTCTGAACTAGAATATGCTACATCTGTAAACATATCTACTGTGTCCATACTATTGACTAATTATTTATTAAAATATCACAATGAGTTGGTTAAAGCTAGGTATGGCTAGACAAAAATTTCCTGCTGATCACTCTTATTACATGAAGGCTTTGGACCTGAAATAAAGATATATCTACTTCTTCTAACTGCCATTTATCATGCTATAGAAAGGTCTTCCTAAATAGACCAGGCTCTCTATGAGGTCAGGTTTAAATTCTGTCATGGACTCGTTGAATGGAATCAAGTTAGAGGAAGAAGATTCTTGGAAATGAAGGGAATGTAGGGGTGAATGAGGTCATAATGCAAAGAAGTATACAAACTAGAGATGGATAATGACAGTCAAGAGTTATTTATTAACAACTAGTGATAATAATTGAGTTGTACTACATTCCTTCTCCCTATATGTCCTGTTGAATGTGATGGGAAGTTGACGATAAGTACAAACATTGAATATACAATAGGTAGCTAGTAAACTTCTAAATATCTTCTCTCTACATAATCCTGCTCAGACATTTTGAGGTGCCATCATGCTGCCACCATGCACGTAATAATAATGTAAGGAGAGGGTAGTGCTTTGTTTTGAAGTACACTAATTGTATTTTATTACATCGACTGTCCATCTCACTCAACCAGAGGGAATGGTTGAATTGTGCTAGTGGTATTCATAATCATAATTATTCAGTCATTACAAGATGTTAATCTTCACTGTCTATTTATACTTTCAGAGTCTCTATGTCTCTCTAGTTTGTATACGTTTTTGCATTGTGACCTCATCCAATACATATGGAGATTTTATATATAGCCACCAACCACCCAGCACTACGAATAAACTAACCTGATACTCTGTGTTTAGTGGCTATTAATCTTGCACATGCTACATTGGCTCCTCCAAGCCTCTGAGCTACAGCAATGACGAGTGATTTCCAAGTAGGATCTCCAAATCTCTCGGTGTTGTAATTCTTATTCAACCACTCAGTGATCATGTCACTCGTCCCCTTTGAGAAAAAGTCTGGGTTTAGACGACGAATCCCTTTCATAACATCAGGTCTTATATGTAGCATAATGCCTATTTCGTAGAAACGTGATTCTACAGGTTCCAGCTCAGTCAGCACATCTGCAAGATCATCTATATCTGAAGTAAAATTAATAATGAATATTAGGAATAGGAAATAATGATTTATCTAAATTATCTATCTATTGTATATACTAGCAGTGGCATAATAATACAGTTCAATTATTATTGACATGGTTCCATCTAGGAATTGATTTCCTGGGAAGAATTTAAGTGGGATATGCTCCAGGATCAGATATGTGTGAACTTGTGACCACATAGCATCTCAAAGTCACCATCAAAGGGTGTCTAGAGGAATGCTCCCCCAAACTGGCGTCTAAGACAAATTCAAGTGTATTTAAGGCACTAGTGATCTGGCTTCTGCACTCCCACCTCCACATCACAGATAAATTTCACATTATTATGCTTAAGAACTCTCAACTGGACAAAAAACGTACAAAACAAACAAACAAACAAAAAAAAAAACAGTCTACTTTGAATAGACAGTTATAAATAGTATAAGACTGACTGCTAAAACAAGTTGTAGCTATAATAGTAAGAGACTAACTCTATGTACAATGATAACTAACTTGAAAGATTAAAAAGAGATACATACTGTAGGCATTTTGATCTTACAAGTAGAAATGGCATTTAAAAAAATTTTTGAAGGACTCTTGAAGAGAAGCTTCTCCATACCTATTTCTACAAGCTTACTGCTTTATGTATTTTCAAGGATGACTAACAAATCAATATAGCTGAATACATTATCAAGGTCAGTAGTTATTTTATATCACCCATACAAAGAGGAATCCAAGCCAAGAACCACCTGGAATATGTGTCTGGAATATGCTAGAGAGTTAGAAGTAAAAATGATTTCCAGCAAGATAAGTGATGCAGCTACAGTAGATCGAGAACTCTAGACAAACAGATTCTTTCTATTTTACACTTGCCATGTAAATTTAGCTGCCTCATTCTTATTAGTTGGCCAAATGACCATGGAGCATTTCTTAGCATTTTCTACTAGCAATGTACATTGCATTTCATGCACATTCTGATTAGAATCAAGATTTTGTTGATGGTTTGAGGTTCCACATGCTTAAACAAGTAGGTAAAGGTTGGCAACAACAAACTAATGCAGTTAACCCAAATAGCCATAAAATTATAATACTGTACACGTAATCATATTCCATTGACATACCTAAGGGAGTAGTGTCTACATCAGCACCTATAAAATATTACACCAATAAAATTAATTATTCCATAATAATATCAAACATCTCACACTGGGGGACCATCCCCAATCTCTCAGTGACAACTATGTGGTTATACTCCTCCACCAGGAGCCAACCAGTTTCTCATAAAATGGTATATCTTAATTAAATTAATCATACCTCCCTCAACAAAAGTTTATGTGGTTATCCTCCTCCACCAGAAGCTAACCACTTACCAGCTTCTTGTAAGAATAGCATTATTATGACTTATACCATAACATTCACTTTCCTTATTTTTAGTGATTAGACCTATTCATGATCTAATTTTAATATTTAGGTGACAACAAAAATTATCATTAATTCCAGCTTTTTCAAGCCACTATAATTTTTTTTTTTTTTTTTTTTTTTTTGCTGAGTTTTGAATAAATGTCTATTGGGCAAGCAAGGACCTGGCTTTGGTATCTTATAAAAACCAGTGATCGAGAGAAATCTGATCTTTTGAAAGTAACACATGTGGGTTCATGAGTGGATTATACTCTTTATTCCTGTGCTGTTAATTTATTGATCTAATCATACACACAAAACTCGGTAAAATAAGGGACCGCTGATATTTACAATCATTAATTAAACTATTAAACACACAAGTGTTCCATAAACAGCTCCTTTAGATTTGAGGAGAAAACAAGATTGGTAGCTAGGTCTGTTACATAAGATCTTACAAAGGGTTTGTGGGACACTACTCACCAATATTCTCATCCCCATTCCTTGGTCCAGGATTTAATTCCACGTCTCCTGATAATACCAGTAGTAACTGAGATAATTTTGCTCCATATCCATCATAACTAGATGCAGAAAGGATAAAGTCTTGAATACAGCTAAAACCATCTCCAATAGTTTCCAACACACTGTTGGTTGAACGATTTGCAAAATAAGATTTTACATCAGTGCTCTTAAGGGTAGATTTTGGACTATAAAACTTTACTCTGTGGTAGAGGGAGGCTCTCCTTCGCCTCCAGAAGAAGTGGATGCCACAGAGAATGACCACCATACCAAAAAAGGCCAGCCCAGTAAGGGGAAGGGATGTGTCCTCCTCTAACTCCAGGCTGGTAGTAAAGGAACGTCTCATCTCCCAGTGAGTCTTTCTATGCAGGTAGCGGCCAGTGAGGATAGCATGACAGTGTGAGGAATAGAATTTACGAGTCATTATCTGCACATAAGAACATTTAATTAGCTTCGTGGATGGTCTATCTTTTCATGTGTTAGAGGGCAGCAAAGGAAATGAAGTGAGAAGGAATGTCCTCGACATATTTTCATTATAGCCATGAGGATTCTGGCAAAGAAGTAAAGTGGATTTGATGGATATTTTGTTCTTATGAGTGAAAATGATTGGCTATAATAAAGGATGCTTTTGACTCTATTATGAGTGCACAGAAAATTCATCCATTTAACAATTATTGAGAGTACTCTACATAGTAGCTCATAGGCTCCAACTTTTTGAAAACTAGTTCCAGGACACTGGCCACACCCACCAATCACGCCCAAATCATAGCTAACCCCAACCAAACCACATCATCAAAAACCACACCCATTAAGCATAACAAAAAAATCAATAGTCCTTCTCTGAGTCTACATTTGATGATAGCAAGCCTGTCAAAAAAAGATGCTGACTGTGCATGCATGCACTGTAGCTACTACAATGTACTCTAGTCATAGAACAACAACAACTAGATCTACACTACAGATCTAGTAGTAGTTTTCATAGCTATTGCAGTCAGTGTCTATAGACATAGTATAGAAGTACTTAACTCTACTACTCCAGCATCCAGGACAAATGGCAGGTGAATCCAGGACACAGGACAATGTCAACAAATCCAGGACTGTCCTGGACATTCCAGGACGGTTGGAGCCTCTGGTAGCTATATATCTATAGCTGAAACACTTAATACTATATCTACTGCACTGCAATATCTACAAGTAGCCAGTATTCATAACTAACTCTGTCAACTAACCACACACTAAATATGTCATGGTAATTAACATACCAAGCTAGCTATATCTGTTACTCACAAAAATGTTTCAAAAAATTTATCACTTAAGTTGGCTAATTTTTTTCATAGGTAGTTGGACTGTTGGATTTGGTAAAGTAGTGGCCAATTCTTCAAAAAATTTTTGAGCTTGTCTTATGAAGGAAAGAGAATATATTTTGTATAGATCCTATCTAGTGGTGGAGTATCCACAAACTTTAGCCTAAATATTAACAGATATGTATATAGCTATAATCTGGACATTTAACAGTGGCAAAGATGACTTCTTTCATATTACTGCTATGGGAAAATCCTTGCCATTTCTGCATAGTACTCTCTGATAGACTTTAGAGATGTGACTATAATGGTTATATTCATTGACTCCTTGAGGTTGGACAATGTCCCTCACCACACAAAATTATTATGCTATAATGTTGTAAGAAGCATGTGTAACTACACTTTGTAGAGTAAATTCAAGAAATGCTTATAGAGACTGTTGGGTCCTTTGTGAGGTGAAAGATCAAAAGTATAGCCAGCCATAAGTAAAAAGGTACCATTATATGTCACTATGAGAGGCAAATTAAATCAAAACATTATTTTTATGAAAGTACATAGTGGCTAAATCTATAGGACTCAGTCCACTTAGTTGCTTTCCCATATAATTAGACACATCAAAACTAATAGAGAATCTGATCCTCCACCACAAGGATCAAGATAAGACTGTGCAGAGATTTTCCCAAAAGACCCCACATCAAATCCCCTATAATCCCCCCTCCCCCCTCTAATCCTCCCTCTAATCCCCCCTCCCCTCTCCCCCCTCTAATCCTCCCTCTAATCCCCCCTCCCCTCTCCCCCCTCTAATCCTCCCTCTAATCCCCCCTCCCCTCTCCCCCCTCTAATCCCCCCTCCCCTCTCCCCCCTCTAATCCCCCCTCCCCTCCTCCCCCTTTCCAGAGGAGAAGACAAGGTTTAAGGTTATAATAGAGTTTCCTCATTAACTATTCATGAGAAGTTCATTAATTTTTATGTCATAGGCCAATATTTTGTAGCAAGCAATCAATCTTAGTACATCATACTTTCAATCCTTACTAATACAGTAGGAAAACACAAACAGTAATGACTTTCTGCCATATACTAACAGATCTTCACTTCCTTAGGGATTATACTGGCTCCTCAACCAAAAGGTAGGGCAAAAATCCACTAACGTTACAAGGTCCGCCCCCTCCTTGCTTCATATAATTAGACAACACTGTTTTAGGATATAGCCTCACCAGATTTTCTCCCCCTAGCAGCCTACCTCCGGAGTCAGTAAAGCCTCGGTCAGAGATATTTTTCTCTGGATTGCTCAAGCAGATCGTTACCAATGCAAAAAGTAAATTTCAACTTCTAAAAATTTCAGCCACACCATGACCTTTGACCTGTTCACGCCCTTTGCGCATACACATGCGCATGCGCGTACCTCTTTCCTAAGGAAGGTGGAGGCTACAGAAGATCCTAGTGAAGAAACTCCTGGGAAGAGTGTAAAACATTTAGAAGCTCCTAGTGAAGAAACTCCTGGAAAGAGATTATAATTTTACTCTATAGATGAACTTAAAATTATTCATATCCACCAAAAAAAAAAAAAAATGTTGCTGATTTTTTGCTGACCAAAAACATTTTTATTAGCTACAATGAGTATTAAATTTCCAAGTGGTGGTAATTCAGATTTCGGTTTATTGGTATATTATATAGAATGACATATGCATTGGATGTCTTGCTATCAGAAATAAGAAACTGTTATATATACCATTATTATATCTAATTAAAATTGCAGTTTATGATCAGAGTAATGGCAAAAGTTGAAAAAAATTACATATGATGAAGGTGTCCTCATTTCAGGGGTTGGGTTCCACTGTAGCTATATATAAAGGTGTCTGAATATTTGTTTTAGCTAGACATGGTGGAACAGTGCAAACTCCCATATGGAGAGGTACGCTACCCACTACTCAACTCCATCCATACCTAGTGTCAAGTGAAGGCAATATTGAAGGTACAAAGGAATCACAGGTCAGGAGTTTAAATTCCACCTCAAAAAAATATTTTTGATCACCTAGCTTGTTAATAGCATCCAAACAGTATCCTATAGTAGTATCCACAAAGTAAAGTATCCTTTAATATTATTGGCAATTATTAGTTAATATGGGCAATGAATTAGCTAGTGTAATGGGAGTAGGTGGGATTTAAAGGGGGCTAGAGCAAGGTGGGGTTATTAGGGAAGATGTGATAGGAGAACTCAAGAGATAATTGTGTTGCTCCTGGTTACTCCAGTTGCCATCATAGTGGGAGTCCTCATATATAAAATAAGGAAAGAACAGGTGACAATATAGTGACAAAATACCAATATGCTGTGTAGTGGTTATTTCATCATCTTTTGGTTGGCAGTATTATATATTCATATACCACAGGTAATCTTATAGCTCATAGCCTAACAATAATTAATATACCACAAAATACACTAACAATCTAACAAGACTAATATTAAGCTTACGACTAATCTTACTCTATGTTGACCAGCTAACTTACAGCACTTGGGGGTGGGGGTGAGTTTATTTCACATTTAGCCCAAACTTGGGTCAACCATACTTAAAATTGTCAGCAATTCACCCATCACTTCTCTAACTTGAAATTATGCATTACAAAACTAAAAACACTTGCTTCATAGTTATTATTATGACTGAGGAATGATTACCTATATGAAACTTTTGAGATATAATAATTCAAAAATTTATCTAAGTGTATTTTTAGTTAATCTGAAAATGTAATAAGACTTGAATATTCATCAACATGGTCAATACGATGGGGTACTAGTTCTTCATTATCACGTGATTTATTTGACAGTTTAGTTACTTTACTTACAAGGTACCTTGATACTTTTTTTGGTACAATGTTATAAGCAAGAACCAGAAGTCTGTATGTTGGTGGAATTAAATACAGGAGTATCATAACCCATACAAACCAATTTTCAAAGTTACTTTCATAAACGGGTACAGAAAATTCAATGGCAGTTTCAAGAATTTTTATGATTCCAATCACAGAAAAGAGGACTGCATTGATGACATTGTGTAGGTAGACTTTGTATGGCTGAATCAATCCAATAAGCACAGCCATAGTGAAGTATAGGATAGAAATCAGAGAGAAATAATCAGGACCCAAAGCTAGTTCCAGTAGCAGCACATTAATTATCCTATAAATAGATGATTGCAAAATATCTACAGTTTTTTGGTTTGGTTTTGTAGCTTTTATAAAAAGTATCCATAACAATGTGTATACTTTGCAATTTTGTCCCATATCTGTTAAGACACTTTTGGAAACATTGACACTGGTATAAGCTCAAGATGACAAGTGGGAGAATACTGAAAGTTAATGACATTACTAATGCCAAAATTGAATATGGCAGATGTTCAATTAAATATTTCCAATTTCCATTATACTCTTTCTTTCATTTCCCCATCTTTATCTAACAGTGAAGTTTGCAGCAGAAGGTCAATGCTAGTATTTAACACTTTCACATACGATAAAATTAACATTGTAATGAACACATCTATTAAAGTGTTGTGGAAATCACATACTTTATGACGTTGGTGAAGTACTCGTTGCAATGGTGCCCGGCAGCAAAGTGTGTATTTATCATACACAGATACTATTGCATAAGTTATTAATATAAGTACAATGGGATAAAGAGCTACCATGTAGTCCAAGGTTAGCATTGGCATATCAGGGTAAAGACAGAAAGGTTGATACATTGTTCGAAAGAAATCTAAATTCCAAATGCCATACACATTATACATGTATTTATAGATATTACTAGTAATCTGAGTATTGAGTTCTACTGCTTTGAAGCGAGCTTCTGCTGATGTAGACAAGACTTGACTTACTGTGACAAAACCAACCATTAACCCTGATGATGCCGAAAATCTACTAATAGCCACAAAAATAAAAAATATGGTTTGTGGCCCCAAAGCAATCGCTATATACTTCAACCAATTTACAATATTGTTATTTGTGCACTTAACACAGTTCAGTGTATATGAGTAAACTGGAGGAGCATATCCTTTTTTGCACTGACCGCACATTTGTCCAATTCTGCTGAAATTTCCACATAAGACATCATTAAGATTTGACACATTGATGTGCACTGGAATTAAGATATCGTTCAAGAGACTTTCACTGCAAGTGTATGGGCAAAGTCCAGTAACAGCTTCTGAGGAGTCTCTGTACTGTGTTACACAATAGCAAGGATGTAAAGACAAATAGTCACCATTTTGTGTACATTTTAATATTGTATTGCTTTCTTTGTCACACACACAGTCTTCTTCTGTAGCCCTTGTAGAGTTAATCCAGGTTGGACAGTAGTGAATAGAGGCATTTGGTCTATAATCTCCTTCTAATGTCTTGCAATTGGACAAGTGATACCCTGATAAAATGATGCAAAACAGTATTATTAGATATGCCATTAGTTAACTGTTAGATTCCTCATTCAAAGCTAAAAGTATGGTTTCATGAGATACCCACAGTTTTTATGCAATGTTGATTTACAGTTATAATTAAAATAACTAATTGGGAATACTTTCTGTTCAATGTTTATCATAACAACTATACAAAAATACTGTCCCAAGAAGATTAATTTTCATGCATGAAACCTAATAACCATAACTGTTATTTGCAGTGCACAAAATTAATCAGCACTAACAAGGAAAAAACAGCCAATAAAAAATGGATTTTTTAAGAGGGTGAAGTCGTGTATGGAACTGATGGAAAGATGGAAAATTTAGACCAAGGAAGTATGTGGATGAAAAATGAGGCTTCACCATAATCTTTATGTAGATAATATATCATTGTGCCTTAAAAATTAATTATGAATGAATTTGCTTTCATATAATACTGAGCTTGACCACCTAAATGCTACATTATTAGACCCTTTTTGAGTATGTCATACCAAATTGTTTCTTAGGCCACCCAATTAAAAAAAAAAAGTATCTAGAGAAAAAGTTTATAAAATTTCATAGTAATAGCTACTATTATGACATCTCACAGTAACATAATATAGTTTAGCCACTGCCTTCAGATTTAGTTTGACACAAGAAGTGGCCTTCTATTACGAGACCGACTGCAGCTTTACTATGAGTGTGAGTGACTATACATAAATTATAGGGGGGCAGGAAAGGGGGTTCAAAGGGTACTGCAGCACCCCTTTATTTAAGTCTTTTTCAGTTGATTTGTGTACATATCCATTGCTTCAAGCTGCTTAACATGTTGGAACAACATGTTTACTTCCACTAATCTTGAGAATAGTTGGAAAGTTTTCATAATTTATTAGAGTTTGTTGTTGTTGTTGTTTTTGTGGCTTTTTATAATAATTATGCCTCCTCCAACTGTCAATTGCAGCACCCATACCTCAAATCATCTTCCCGCTTACCTGGATTAATAATATAGATGAAAACTTGATCAGTTACCAGTCTGAACCTTACCAGTGTAGGAGGAATGAGAGGTCCAGACACCCCTCACTTTTTGTCCTCAAAGATTAATACCATGTTTGCAAATAGTTGTAAGATTCAGCCTGATGTTGCTTAACATTCACAAAGAAAATGACAGATAATTGCTGAATTTATTTGAAACTCAGATCATCACTGTAGTGACCACTTATCTAAGCTAGCTATATCTACATTTCATTTATTTCTTGTATGTCATTTGATTTTTGTTCAGTCTGTCAAAAATAAGTTTTTGAATTAACTTGTTAAGTCTAGGCTAATACTACAATCACTTCCAAGTTTTGTTCATCAATAATTAACATTTTAAAGTTTAATTTGTGTGTTAATTAATATGTAAGTAAACCTTAGGATGCACCAGATTGAATCTAACAGTCCACAAAACTTTCAGAAATGGCGAGGGGTGGGAGGGGGTGGGGCTAGAACTGCTGACATCAGCAGTTCTAGCTCATCAGAAGAAGAGGAGACAGGAAGTTAGTCACCATCTCTCCCCCTCTCCTTTGATGCCACCACAGCTGTACCACTTAGCTACTCCCATGAACACCATCTAGTATAGATGAAGAAGAAACTGTTATGAGCCCTGAAAGTACAGCCAGTAGTTGGGGGGGGGGGGGGGGTGGCAGTGGGGGACTCAAATTGACTATCGATAAATCTCTTCTTCCCCTTGTCACCTAGGGGGGCATGTTTTAGAGGACAAAGGTCGGGATTTATAGGTCATTTGGGATCTGTGTATAGTGGTCACCCTTGGGACACAACCAGTTGACTGTTATACAGAGGTGTGGTTTGCTTTGTACAGTGGAACCTGTACATAGTGGTCACCCTTGGGGCAGCTGGCCTGTTATACAGTTCATTGGTGAATCTTTGACCCCATCTTCTTTATCAACAACCTATGGAACTTTCAATAACTACAAACAGTAATGAATTACAAAGCAATGATTCAATACATAAAAGTCTGAGAAGTGTATACAGCATAGCACAGAGTGGAATACTCCTACTAGCTAAATCTAAATTGGGTGCTTCTATGTATAAATTTCTTACTAAATCTATCTGATCACTTATCCATCAGTAAGTGTCAAAACTTTATTTCATTTCCACCTTCACCTTTGAGTCACCTTTCAGAGAGACTGAGTAGAAGTGTGTGTCACAAGATAGCTTATTGGATTTAATTTACCTGACCTGCATAGGTCTGTTTTGATTGCTGTGATCCTTCTTGTACTTCCCAACAGACTGATCAAACTTGTTACTTATTTGGATCACTTACTACATGGTGTTAGTGAAGCCAGTTGCCTTCATTTTCTTTGTCCACTAGGAAACCTGTTCCATGATAAAGCACATGAAATAAAGTCTAGGCAATAGTTAGATGCAGCCTCTCCAACCTCTAGCAGTTTTGGAAGGAGGTGAAGATGTGCAAGGCCTCTAGAGTATGCTTGTCTACTTCTGTCATTAATGGGGTGATTTGTGAATCTTCACTTCTTTGTAGAGATTGCTTGAAATTTGGAACTCTCTTACTGTACGTTTCATTTGGTCCTGTGCTATAATTCCTGTGGACATTGTCCTGCCAGTATTACAAGCATTTGAAAAGTGATCCTAGTTTGGACTCTGTCTGACCACTTGCTTTTCACTGCTTCTGTTATTGCTGATACCATCTCTGAATTTTTCACTGCTATACTTCATCACAACTTTATTCCAGACAGATTGAATGACTGTACACTGGTAGCTATAATATACCAACCCATCCAAAAATCTGGTAAGGATATCACATGTTCAGAATTCTCTAGCTCTCTCACCTAAAGGTCTTTGAATGGTTCATACCCCTTTGGTTCTCTTCTAATATTGCTACTCCTGAGTTTTAGTTCAGAACATGTTCGCCACATTCTGTTGGTCTGGTGAAAAATGTTGTCTCAAAGTATATCTACATGTAGAGGTTCTTCTGTTCATTGGATGAATGAAAAACATGGTTAAACATTTTGATTCTCTTATTGACAGTGTGACCTCTTTCATGTTGTGGTAATATTGCTGTATAGCTGCTATAGCTACCAGTCAATCTCTAAGGACCAGGTAAAATGGTGTGTTTTGGAGTGTCAAATCAATGGTATTCAACAAGGTGGTCTATTATCCCTGATTTCTTTCCCTCTGTATATAGGACGATCACTGATTTCAGATCTGGAAAGTCTTGTGGTTGGATGTCATTGGGGTCATAGATTTGTTGGTACCTTTGCTTGACATTACAGCCTCTGATACTGCTCTTAAGTTAGTTGTGAACAGTTTGCTTCCACTAATGGTCTGTCCTTCTAAGACTTAGACTCATCAGGTTTAGCTCTCCTTTGAGCAGCACCAAAGTTTGTATGCTTGTTCCTTCGTATTCTCTAGAGCTGTCTAACCTATTTGTCACCTTGATAACATTGAATCTTGATTACAGTGTGGACATTCTTTTGAAGAGGTTATATATGAAAACTAACCTACATTTGGGCAGCTTTTGTCTCATGTATTCACTTGTATTTTCCAGTCTTTCTGCCTGTCTCTCTCCGTGCTGTTCCTTTATGGAAGCTGTCCTGTAAGGCTGGAATTGTATTCAATATTATTGTTTGAGAAGAATCTGGAGCCTGCTTAGAAACACCCACATGAGCATTTTACACTATAATGCTAAGCTGCAGAGTAATGGATTTGTAGGTCAAATGATCTTAAGAAGGTATTACATTGGTAAAGTGTATTTTTAGTGAATTCTCTTACTTTTGTTTCACTTCAACTAGATTTAGACCTCAATTTGTCCAGAACAAGACATTATTATGTGCAGAAGTCATTAAAGATACATTCATCAATCTTTTCTTTCGGATATAAAATAAGTGAATATGAATTGTTCCCCAAGAAGAGTATGAGGCAGATTTGAATTTTGGTTGGATTTTCATGGATACATTGATTGTTGAGCTGACTTGTTATATTACATCTCCTAATAGTATTAAGTTACTGACTACAACAGAGCGGGGAATGATATGATAAACACCCCACGCCATGTTTGCTAGTGGAGTTTTAAAAGGTACCCTTCAGAGTTTTAATTGTCACCTGTAAACATTTCTTTGGGCCTTACAACAAACTGGGTAACCTTGGAGCTAGAATCCACCCAGTTTCTCCCTAAAGTATTAATTATGTAGTGAGATAGCAATTACAAGGTGAACTTTTTCTTTAATTGACAAGGAATTGAAACAAAGCTCGTAATTGTGTTAAAGACCTTTAGTAGACACTCATTAATACTTAAAAATATTGAATATAAGAGTTGGATAATTATGCAATTGTCCAGTTAATCAGATTCTAAGACGTAACCTCATCAGTCTTATGGACTTGAAATAACTTTATGGTAGTGTCATACCAGATAGGTGGGTCAAAATTTCTGTGAAATAAAAGTAACATTTTTTAAAGGATTACAGTATATTACAGATACTCCCACTTCAATTAAGGGTCAGTCTCATTTTAGGGATAGCTACCAAAAATTCATTCCCCTCGTACTTTGAACCCCAGAAGCTGGAGGTGAAGCAGAAAAAATGGTACAGTATATGTTTCTATGATTTTAGCTATGTAACCATGTGGTGGATGGCTAGATTGCCTTTTTTTTTTTTTTTGTGCTGTGCAGTCTATGGCACAACTGTGTACTTACATCCAGCTAACTTTGTAGCTGGTCCCACACACTAGGGTTGAGGTAAAGGCAGTTAATAAAACTACTACTCATGTGCCAAAGGTGCAAAGATTCTTTAATGAGTCAACTATGAAAAACTAATATGCACCCCAACTGCAACCAAATGTAACCACCTACAACTTAATGTCTACTGTACAGGAGAATAGCCTACCTGACATATATGACCCCCCAGACATAAGTATGGAACCACAGCTCCGTGCTTTCACTTGTCTGGTACTTTCGGATGAGGATAGGGTGAGGCACCGGGAGTAAACCCACTAGTGTACCATTCTTAAGGTATTCCAGTACTTCGTGTTCACTCTTCACGTCACTACATCCATGAACAACACAATATAATGACATATAAAACAGAGTGGGTGTGGCATGCCCCACCTACTCCACAGTGAGACATAAAAATGGGTTGTACCTGCCCATTACCTATTCCAGTGCAATTCAGAACTGAAACAAAGTAAGCTTGGAGGGAGAAGAAATATGAGATGAACAGAAATATCACCTAACACCTTTATATAGGACAATCAAAAGTTGCTATTAAGGAGCAATAGACAGTTCATAGTAGGAGTCATCAATCTATGAGTTAGCTATCACAGTAACACTTTAGTGTAGTCTTTCTGTAAGACTTAGAAAATTCACAGCCTGGTCTTTACAGTTATGTAGCAAACTGTCCATTTCACCTGGTAGAGGTGAGTCTGTAAACCCTGACACATATACAGCTTGAAGAGAGGAGAGCTAACTAGCCTTACTTTAGTAACTGAATGTGTAAGTCAGACTGTTCAACATCAGTTACTAGTAAAAGTCATGGTTTAGTTGTCAGATCTGCAGAAGGCTTATGTAACTGGAAGTAAGTGAAAGGCTCGGTGTAAAATTAGTATAACTGACCTGGAGAGCACAGTAAAGACAGGGAGAAGTATCTCCCAACCCTTGATTACTGGTTATGTCACTTGCCTTCTTCCTATTATTTCACAAACAACCAGTCTACTCAATATAGCTACGCCTTCAAAGTTTTGTACAACTCAACTGAATCATTGAGTAAACAATGTGCTACCACTAGACTTACTTATCAGTACACAGTTTTTCAACTTGAGGTACAAGAACTTGTAGTACTCTCAGAACTGTATTAAGAGGTAGCTTATGCTTCCATGCACGCACCTACAGTATCATTAATAATAAATAATATTAATAATAAATAATATTATAGTAATTAATAATAAATAATAATTATAGTAATTAATAATAAATAATATTAATAATAAATAATATTATAGTAATTAATAATTATATTTGACCCTGAAGATGGCAACATATTGAATAAAAAATCACTTCAGGAAAACACATTGCAATGAAGAAAGTACCTTTAACATACATATACATGTAGTAACATTTTAATCAGGCATTTAAAGAAGGCTACTGGCCTATTTAAAATGTCACTTGAGTGACATTTTAATTACAATTTTGAAACTATAAATATTCAAGCTTGATTGAAACCAACTTTGAAATGTTGGGTATTAGTCAGTTGTACTCAAACCTCACTATGTCTTACCAATATGTCATGTATGAAAGAAAAATATATTTGGGAGCACAGTAATTGTTGGCTAAATTTAATGTGCCAAATCTGACCACAAAAAAATGGCATTGCAATGATATAATGACTAGCTATAGGCAGAGGAAGGTGGGCAATGGCTCAGGGAACTGAGAAGGATAGCTGGGCAGTGCAGACTTGGAATTCTTGGGGGATGTGGGGGGGGGGGCTGTGGGGGGGGGGGGGAGTGATGGTGACAGGAGATTTGTCCTCCAAACCTATGTGTATATTAGCTGTAAATCTTGTGACACGAAATTAAGTAAAGTGAACAGAAAAAGATGCACTGCCCTGTTAACTGTACATAGTGGGTACATGACAATGCTTGCAAGACCAAATGGACAGGTGATCATGAACATGTTAAATCATTGGCACCTACCCATTCTGCTGTGGGTTTAAATTCAGGAGTAGATGGTTCCAGCAGCTGCTTATTGCTCTTTCCTATGTCCTGGTGCAGAGGCATCAAATCCTTTTCAGACAAAGGCTTAGGTTTTCCAGATTTCTTCTTGGTCGATACCTTTCTTGCTGCCTCTTCTAGTCCCTCAGCCACAGTCGGCAGAGGAGACACCTGATCTTGCTTGGAGATAGACTGCTTACTAGTAGGAGTGGATAGTGCTGATGCAGTTTGCTGGGATGATAGTTGTGACTGCTGTGACTCAGGAGACGATTCAGTGGACAGTGGATGTGAAGATGGTGACTGTGAGGGAGGTAAAGGGTCTTCTTTATTACTATTCTCCCCATTTTCATCATCATTGGTAGGTTCAGGATTTTCTCCATCACTGCTAACGTCTCCAGTCACATCAGGCTCAACCTCCACCTGAACAGTCTGTATCCGACCAATTGGTCTGATATCAGCCACACGGTCACCATCTTTTGACACTGAAACAGTATTTGAATTTTGATTTCCCTGTTCATCTACAGAGTGATATACACAGCTCATTATAATAATTACATTTATACTGTACAATTAGTACTATATAGACTATATATTATCCTACAGTACTATATAGACTATATATTACCCTACAGTGCTATATAGACTATATATTATCCTACAGTACTATATAGACTATATATTATCCTACAGTACTATATAGACTATATATTATCCTACAGTGCTATATAGACTATATATTATCCCTACAGTACTATATAGACTATATATTATCCTACAGTGCTATATAGACTATATATTATCCCTACAGTACTATATAGACTATATATTATCCTACAGTGCTATATAGACTATATATTATCCCTACAGTACTATATAGACTATATATTATCCTACAGTGCTATATAGACTATATATTATCCCTACAGTACTATATAGACTATATATTATCCTACAGTACTATAATAATTATTAATGATATAAACAAAGCAAAAATCATTTCAGTACAAGTATAATTCCTAACTTGTCAGACATTGTAAAGTTAAGGTAATGGTTAACATACCAAACAAAATTATTAATGACATCAAGCTCTTTACTTACTTGCTGATTCTCTCTGTGCATCTTCGACAGGTAGCCTTACTTCATCCTCATTAGCTCCAGCTTCAACATCAGAGAGTGGTCTAACCAGATGATATGACTCCTCAGAAAGGTTAGCTAGTTGGTAGAACACTGCCTTGGATCGGATTATGGAGTATATAAGACTAGTGTTCCCTATGAAAGAAATTACATACTTAGTTATGCCCTATTCAGTTAAGATCCTACATCTAGAGAGATTTGCTTCAGAAACATTGTTAGTAATACAATGAGGTCATCTCCCTTTCATTATGATCTTTGGAAATTTTAGTTCATCAAATTATGGGCTTTAACACCTTTATGTAAATGGTAAGAGTATCTAAACTGGCTTTCCACACTAGACAATAATAATACATTTCCTAGATCAGAACATTGACTATGGTGGTCATTATTCAAGAAGAGCAAGCAATCAGTTATCATGCACAACTGTTAGCTGGCTATTCTTGTCCCAGTTAAAAGTTACACCGGCCTCTTGAAAATCACGTCACAGGTTCACTCCAAACCCAGAAGGCATGATCAGTGATCTTTAATTAGAGTGTCGCTGTTTAAGGAAATGTTAAATGAATCCATTGACAGACTTTAATATGCTTGGGGAGGACACTAGACATGGTGAAGTTCTACTGGGGAGGACACTAGACATGGTGAAGTTCTACTGAGGAGGACACTAGACATGGTGAAGTTCCACTGGGGAGGACACTAGGCATGGTGAAGTTCCACTGGGGAGGACACTAGACATGGTGAAGTTCTACTGGGGAGGACACTAGACATGGTGAAGTTCTACTGGGGAGGACACTAGACATGGTGAAGTTCTACTGGGGAGGACACTAGACATGGTGAAGTTCTACTGGGGAGGACACTAGACATGGTGAAGTTCTACTGGGGAGGACACTAGGCATGGTGAAGTTCTACTGGGGAGGACACTAGACATGGTGAAGTTCTACTGGGGAGGACACTAGACATGGTGAAGTTCTACTGGGGAGGACACTAGACATGATAATTATTATGAAACAGTCCACTATAATTATGATTACACAGCAATTTCACAAGTTATAACATTAAAAGCTTTAGGATTTAATGAATATTCCTAGAACAGTGTTCTCCTTGGTAAAGGGATAATTAAATCACTGCACTACCCACATGCCATCTACAAGCAATCTGCAGTACTGACCATCAAACTGGTACTGTATGACATTGTTGAAGATCTCTAACAAGTAGAAGACAAGGTAGTGGTTAGTTGGCTTGGCAAACAGAAACCAAGGTGTGGAAAATGACTCCATGAGATGCAGCAGACGAGCACAGGTTACCATGGATAGGCACTTTAGGTAAGGGGACACTGCAGAGATTCACACAATACAATGGCATGATACTGCAAGGTAATGTAATGGGTGCACTAAAATGGACAGTAGTGGGTTTATAAAACAACTATTGTTATACTATCACTTTACACAATCTGTTAATAATGCAGTTTAATAAGGGTTAATAAACACATCATGAGCAGGTCAATTTTTATGGGAAAACAGTAATGGTTTTCTGTTATATAAATAGCAACACTGTATAGGTGAAAAAAGTTTACCAGTATGAAAACTTCATATTATTCCATAATAATAATTATTGTCCTTGTAGATTATTGACCTTAACTGTTATTATATAGACATCTCATTAAATAAGTAAGTCATGAAATTATCCAGTCCTAAATCACATCATCTCCTAATGTGGAGGGGGGCTGCACATTGAACCTTACCATTAACCATGACAGTGAGAAGACAGTCATAGAGTGGCTGAAGGCGAGGCAGACCACTTGTGATAATCTTATGAAAGACCTATAATATTAATATTAAATGAACTTTATAGAAATCAGCACTACTACACTCTCACCTCCCTCCCTCCACTCACATCCCTCTCCCAACTCACGTCCCTCTCCCCACTCATGTCCCTCCCTCCACTCACATCCCTCTCCCCACTCACGTCCCTCTCCTTACTCATGTCCCTTCCCCTACTCACATCCCTTTTCCCACTCACGTCCCTCCCTCCACTCACATCCCTCTTCCCACTCATGTCCCTCCCTCCACTCACGTCCCTCTCCCCACTCATGTCCCTCTCCCCACTCACATCTCTCCTCTCACTCACATCCCTCCCCACACACTCCCACCTCCCTTCATTAAATTGAGTACTACGAGGGCTATCAACTTCCTAAAGTATTATAGACCAATACCAAGAACAGGAGGTCAGCGTGAGTCCCACCAGTACATTTGGGGATGTCATAGAAAGGAATCTTTTGCAAGTATGGCTTATTAAGACGAACTCCAAAGTTACGTTCACCCGAGAGGAGAAGGAGGATGAACACGCCTACATGGAGCATGCCCACCAGAGCTGTGCATGTCATGTAAACATAGATAGCATAGTATTAGTCAATTAGGGCATGTTTATGTTCACACCACACCATGGAGTTGGTAGGGGTTAGTGGGGAGGGTGGATTTCAGAAGCCAGAATCATTTTAAAATAAAAGTTTGAAATATTTAAACCACAATGTTGATGATGATGATAGATGCCTGAAGGGAGTAAGCCCCACACTAGAGGAGTCAAATGAAAGATGAGATATGGTATGTATATTCCAATTATTAATGACTTTTTCTTGTGATGATCCTTGCCAAACAAGCCTGTCCCCACAATGCCATCCCTTTATTAATGCTTTTGTCGTTGACAACCATTTTCAATGAAGTATAATCATCACACAATGCATTCATATAACATGCATGATCCACAACAATGACTAGCCCTATATGAGACAAGTCCTACATAAACCTAGAGGGTTGGATACAAGATGCTCTCTTTATCCCTATAAACTAAGGGGGTTGGATACGAGATACACATGCTCTCTTTATCCCTATAAACTCAGGGGTTGGATATGAGTCCATTGTCCCTATACACTCAGGGGTTGGGTGTACCTGGATTGGTTCGTGTCTGCAGGAGTTGGTGGAGTAGAGGTACTACCAAATCAAACAGACAAGAGCTACGTAACATGTGCACCATGAACTTCTGGTTCAGCTCAAAGAGCTTCCAGAAGATAATGTAGAGTTCTTGAGAGAAATAAATCTTTTTGACAGAATGTGGAAGATAAGTTTGCTTCAGAGGATTCATCAGTAACTTAGTGAGACCCTTGGCTATGAACTCCAAGTCCTACAATAACAATAACATTTACCGCAGTAAACATCCTAGGTAGTCTTTAATTAAAGGTATAATCTTAATCATGGGTGTGCTGTCTTCTCAATCATAATAGTTTAATATTTGGAATTTAAAGTGTTCTCTCCTAGATATTCCAAAAAGAGGGGTCACCTGAATTTCAAAAGAAGGGATTAATTGAAGGGGTATATGTAATAAGGTGTTAACCCAGTGCAAACTGCATAGTTACTTCTCCCATAAAACTATATAGTATAGAGAACTAAAATAAAAATGCATTATTTTACAAAATTTTTGTAACCTGTAATAATATAATTATTGGAATATTCTATTGGGTACCTTCCATTTGTGATTGCACAGCAATCGTGTATACTAAAGGTCTACCTCAAACAGAATGGACAGACAAAACAGTCCTTTTATTTAACCCCTCTGGATTAAAACTATACCCCCAAATTCTCCAAACATACCCATCTTTAAATAACCCTAAGGATCCCACATATTCTTTTAACCCTAAGGATCCCACATATTCTTTTAACCCTAAGGATCCCACATATTCTTACATCATTCTGATGAAGTCTGGACAAAAAGCTACAGAATAGATTTCCCATCCCTGGTTCTACCACTGTCATAACTCCTCTCCTAGGTCCCACCCCCTCTGATGCCCCACCCTCTTCCCTTCTAGCAGCTGCAGCCTGTGCTTGTTGTTTCAGCTGCATACTCCGAGCGATATCAACAGGAGGTGTATAATCTAGGAGGATGAAGAGGAGCTGTACAGAGGCCTCAACCAAAGCTCCTCGAGGGTCCTCCACCATGGCGTAGTAGTATCTGTAAAACATAGTACACAAGGTCATGGGTACATAGGACATGGAGGACACCATAGCACTCAAGGACATAGATAGGTACATAGGACATGGACTTACAGGACACTATAGCATTCAAGGTCATAGGTACATAGGACATTGAGTTATAGGACACTATAGCACATCCACAGGTACATGTTTTTTTTTTTAATTTCTTCTGAATTCTGACAATTATTAAATTATGTGTATAAAGATAAATGTATTCAGTGACTGTTCTTTTCTATATCATATCTTTCAGTTTTGAGGCTAAGATCCAATACAAATTAGTCCAGTCTGCAATGTCAGGCTGTATGCACTAATTGTTTCCCAACCCTCCCCACCACCACCAGTGCCACCTTCACCAGTGCCACCTTCACCAGTGCCACCTTCACCAGCACCACCATCTAAAACATCCTACATGAAATCCTGTTTTGTGAGAGCTAACCATTGACTAATAGGACACCATAACATTGACTTACGGGATGCCATATCCCACAGGGTCATAGGTACACAGGACACTTGACTAATGGGACACCATAACATTGACTTACGGGACGCCATATCCCACAGGGTCATAGGTACACAGGACATTGATGAGGGAAGTAAGAAGAGGTAGAACATGTCTATTCTCAGGAGATGTGAAATGAGAGAGCCAACGATTGGTACCAGAAATTTCTGAAACAATAATATAAGAGTATATTATATTCACTGACATTACAACTTTAAGGTCACCACACACTGTATGTTATAAGAATACATAATAGACCAGTGCTACATCCTTGTCATTCATTGTTTTTAAAAAAAAATCTAGCTATTCTATATGATATTAGATCACAGCACAGATTGCTCATACCTCATCCACCTAATTATAGGTGCAAAGGATATACAGAGCTCCGGAACTGCTCAGGGTAGCAACAGTTTTGAGCTGTGACCATTGGACTTACCTTGGTCTGTAGGATTCTTTATTGTCACAACATTGAGATTTCAATTTTACTGTTCTAATTCTTCATGCTTGGAATGTTTATTTTAGACCAGATATACAAATGTTACTACCGTAGATCCATTTATTTTCAAGACACTTTATTTTCACTGATCTCATAAAATCTTGTATTATGAAGCAATTCACATTTTTTTAATTTTCACTGGTGAGGAGGGATTTCAATTAGGTAATGCTTTTGAATTTGTATGTATAACAATTGAAGTTTTTATATTTTCGCTTCCCTTCACCTACCGCAAAAATAGCGAAATTAAAATGACAATGAAATTAACCGAATCTATGGTAGAATGACCTTACTTATTAACTGGGAGTTGCATGTAAAATTTGAAAGTGTGACAACTCATAGCCTTCAAAATTTTAGTGTGTGTAGTAATACTTTATAGATCAGTACTTGTCTCTAGTTGCTACTCCAAGCAGTTTCAGAGTTATTTATCCTTAGCAACAGTAATTTAGTGATCAGCAGCTGACCACTTTACAGTTATGTTGCATAAACTCATGGTTTATGGAGCTTGTCGGGGCAACTCTGTGCACTTACCAGTAGGAGAGAGATAGAGTGCTTCAGAGAAACAGGTGATGAGTAGTTTAATAATGGATGTTCTGTTATTGTCAATTTGCCTGGTAGTTCCAGGAGATGTCTTACAACCAATACCAACCTCCCTATATAAATAAATTAATAGAGATTATCACACAACATATCAACCTCCCCTATACACATAAGAGTGATCACACCATACCAACATTATCTATAACATAATAGAGGTGATCACACAATACCAACCTCCCCTTCACAAAATGCCAACCTCTCCCCACAATACATGTTTTAGAAGTACAATCACAGCAATGGCCATATTGATAAAAACAATAGCCTATGCATTATTAACCAAATTAGTGGAATGTCACCCCCATAACTCCAACCAGGATACTTTAATTTATTCAAGGAGTCACACAGTCATGACTAGTTGCTTGTCGACACCTTACCATATATGCTCACAGCTATCCAGAGATGATAAGTCATCAGGATTTTCCTGTAATAAATGACTGACATCAACCACGTAACATTACACTTACCACCACATATAAATATAACAGTGTATATATTACATAAAATATATATGCCCCCACTGGAATTTAGACAAATTGTTGATGCCTTAATATTGTGTGGATGAAGACTTACAGGTCCTGGCTTAGTTTTAGTCACTATGGTAAAGTCTGGACAGAAGAGCAAATCCTACAGTATAACAACATAGATACATTTAGGACATTCAACACACACTACAGAGACTTACAGCAAGGGAGTTAAGAAGAACTTGTGCTAGAGCTTGAGGCTGCTCCCCATCTTGAGTCTAATATGTATATAAAAGTATTATATAATATTGATGACAACGTGTACCATTCCTATGGGCTAGTATCAGGATAGCATTTTAATATAGAGAGAACTACCAGTTGCCTTTTCTGTTCAACATTCCCTCAGTATCTCCATTTCCTTATTCGGCTCTACTCACTATATACACTCAATACTCACATTGACTATTGTATTGTGTGAGTCTGGTAGTTTGAGCTGTAATGTGAGGTACAACAGCAAATGAATTGAACCTTTGTCCACATCCTATTGTCAAATGGAACTTTCGTGCCACAGGATAAAACCCCACACACATATGCTTCTTATCCAATCATATGCACCAGTTTGTTATAGTCAGCTAATGTTCATTCTTGGGAATAGTATATTTGAATAAACAGCTATTGGTAAGAATAACTGTGATGAAGACCAGCTCCCTTGAGAACTAAAATCAACTCTTCTCACTGGAAGAGAAATGAAAAAAACTTATATTTCCATCATTATCATTTAGCTAGTTTCTGTTCTAGCATTTCACCAAAGGGTTTTAAGGACTCTTCCCACTCATCATCCACCTATTACATAGAGGATTATATACCAGAGTGGATTTAAGGAGGTAAGAGGACCAAAACATTCAGAAAATACAAACTAGGAGGGTACTAAAATTGAGAGAGCAGGAGATAAGATAGGAAAGACTACAAACGGGAGAAGAGAGGGAGAAAGACAACAAAGAGGTAAAGAATGATAGTATGGTCAAATCATTGAAAGTTGGTAATAGTTATCAGCAAAGCAATAGTCAGATATTTGGATCTTAACACAAAATCTTGCCAGATAGTTAAATCCTCTTGACAATGAATTTGTATTTGTCTCCTTTACCAAAACTTATGTCAACTCTGTTTTGATATGTGGTTAGAGCTGAAAGACCTTTCATTCTTACTAAAAGACAACCAAGAATCCCTGAGAGATTCCATGGAATCAATATGTTAGTGCAATAAACTCATGTATTATACAGTAATGTCCATTTCCTGTTAACAAAGACATCCTGAAAACGAATAGCAGCAGACTGAGAGAGTATAGGAGCCATGATAAACCCACCCATGAAGAACCCATCACCATTCGTATTATAAGGGCACATTACCAGACCATGTTATTTTATGACCATCAAGAATAAAGTATAGGTCACAGTATGATACAACACATCATAGAAACATCCTCTTTTTTTTATCAATAGACCCACAAGAAAGATATCTTGAATAGAACACTGCACAACTATTAAGACACAGCAGTCTGTGTTGTTTGTGAGCCATCCTTATAATAATAAGAACACAAGAGCAGGTTTAACAGAGCACATATTTCATGCCAGGATATAATTATGTGGGCTATATACTTCTGAACTTAATTAACTGAGCAATTAACTCACCAGTGAACACTACCTAACTACCATACTATTGCTTGCTTATGTGCATCATTAGTAGGACTATATTCAATACAAGATTATAAGTGGGCTATGTAGAGATATGTACTATCACCAATTATTATTATTACTAACCTCCAAGAAATTGGCAGGGGACCAGAAAAGCAGTCTCCAGTCAGGGTCCTCAAAGAGGAAGGGAAGGAGTCGTGTTAATAAGCTCACACAATTCAGCACTGTATATAAATGATAGTGTCATGGGTGTAGACTCTGTTCTCAGCATGATACGTACCCACATGCTGCTCATTTGCTCCTGTACAGGCTGTGGCTGCAGCTGAAGTTATCCTTTCTATGGTCTTTCATAGTAATATCGCACACAAGAAAAGTAACAATAAGTAATTCAGCAATAATGTGAACTTTAGTAGATGATAATACTATACCTTGAAGCAGAGGGCAGTAAGATTGCCTGAGGCCTTGTCTCGGAGTGTCCTTATATCTTGGAAAGTTATCATGGAGAAGTAGTCAGCTACTGTAAGAGTGGGGTCAGACCACAGTCGATCCCAGAATGAGCCATCAAGGGTGGTGACAGACTATTTTCAATTAAGAACACACGATGTCATTATTCATATTCTTGCCTATAAATATAGGTACTGACTACTTTAAAGCGATTATCCTAATGGGTAAAACGAGCAGGTTGATACGCACCTGGTTGGTATTGACCAAGTCTAAAATTGCAGTCCTAAACTCTTGCTTGCTTGGAGTACTTCCCATAATCTTTCAGTATTCTCAACATTCACTTTTTGAACTCCTTTCTTTTTAATGCACAACCCAGAAGTGAACTATGAACCCACGTGGCACAGTATATAACACGTGGACTTATTGCGAGAAGCTATCTATGGATCAGGTATTGGTAAGTCAGATTCTTCCACTATACATATCTACGTGTACTCCAGTACTTTTTCCATATCCGTGTAGGTTGGGAAAGCTGTAAGTGCCTTGCAAACACACCAAGCAAGGTTGAAAGGTAAAGGGAAACCAAAACTGATCGACGATGATCCTATGGTATCTTTGATTATTGCATTGAAGAAAATTCCTGACAGGACCATCAGACCACACAGAATGTGAGTAAAATGCATGTATGATTACATCAGATTAGGAAGGAAGAAGGTGTGGTGTAACCCATATAGGAAGCAATTGTTATTTCAGTTGGCTATATTTAAGCTACAATTACCAGTTTATATTGTAGCTTGTTTACTGGATGAGCTCCAGTACCCTGTAAAGCAAAGGGTGTATATACATTCAGATTTTGTTTTATGGAGAAATATTGTACTAGTGTCCTACTATTGCTATACTAGTGTCCTGTTGTAGTGACCTACTATTGCTATACTAGTGTCCTTTACTAGTGACCTACTATGTCCTACTATTGCTATACTAGTGTCCTGTTGTAGTGACCTACTATTGCTATACTAGTGTCCTTTACTAGTGACTTACTATGTCCTACTATTGCTATACTAGTGTCCTGTTACTCCTGTGTCCTACAATCGATGTACTTAGCACCCTAGGTCATCCTAAAGATGGACACAGGTGTGTATTAGAGTAAAGATGCATGTGTGTATAATATACTAAATGTGATCACTTCAAAGATGATCTCTGAGCTTGGGCTCCACCTCTGGTTCAATCTCTCAGTGGATGTAGTTCCTCTTCTGTGGGACTGGTCTCTCAGATGGTACCAATGTAATCTACCTTGAAATATTCTAGAGGAATTATTAGCTATCCCTGTCTCTACATATGGCACAGTGATCAGCGTGAAACAAATGAGTATCAAAATCCACAGAAACAATGTAAACTAGATCACGAGAGGAAGTGAGAAGTGTAGGTCAAGCTGAAATGAGCACACATTGGGCTAGATTGTAATCACAGTTATCTTCAGGTATCCTACAAGCAAATAAATTCTTGGGAGATTGTAGTTGTGAACAATAACTGCAAGGTGTAGATTAATTATGTAGTTAATGCTTATTACCAAGAGATAAACTAAAATACCATCACCTCAAGGTTCACAATCGGAGAGTAATGGTCAGAGACAAAAGCAATTAACCATTTTCATGGCAAATGTGCTGTAATCAGGTGGTACTGATCCAGGAATATTCTGTTTCTACACTTAACTAGATGGCTGGTTGTATATAGTTGCCCATCTCCAGTGGTCACATTGGCAGCTAGTGAGTGGTCTCTCCACTAGTGGTATGGCTATTGTGAATGGACAATATTTTGTGTATGATCTAAGAAGTTATATTCAATGGAACATATATTTGAGGTAGATTAGTCAAGAACTGGTCCTGTTCTATATTTCAGTATGTTATGGCTGAAGTCTTGATTCTGAAGGTCTGTGATGTGAACTTAGTGACCATCCTCTCGATCAGTTACCTGTGAGATTGCTTGAATGGATAATGTGCTTGCTTCCATCAAAATCTCATCAGAATCTCATCAGAATCTCATCAAATGTACCTTCAAAAATGGAACCAGACATGAATAGTTTGAAGTTCTTTCATCAATCTTAGAACAGAATAATTGGGATGACCAGAGCAAATCACATGTTAATAGATTTCTATATAATGGAAAAGTTCAGAATAATTCACAAGAAGGTATTAGATGAAATTTTATTTCATGTGCCATGTGGTGTGGTTTGACTCCACTTATGAATATCAAATTTGTGAATGAAAAAAAATTATTCAGTCATGGTCTACTGTATATAAGGCTCTTAATAAATTTTGTCTCTGATGATCCTTTCCAAACATGCATTCCCCTGTATTCTATCGTTCAGGAGATGGACACTCACTCCTTATGACACTACACACTATATAGCTAACAGTAAATCTAGCACAACTCTAAATTTTTTCCAGTATATTTCATGATTAAACTGACCTGGTTTGAATTTTATCAAGATCTTGCTTAATCAAGTAGTTTATTTACCTTTGGAATGAATTTTACTACCTTTGAATGGTTTTTCTGTCCTCTGTATATCTTCCACTATGTGCTATATAGCACTCCTAGAAAATTGACTGTGTGAAGAAGTGGACACAGTATTTATTGTAGTCTATAAGTAGATGAGTTGATGTTATTAGCCTGTGAATTTTTAAATCAATAACAATCACTGTAAATTCATTGACCAGAACTGATTTGTCTGGCAAAACAACTGGTCAAAGTTCTCTCTCTGAACCTCAAAAATATACACATTACTTGTGTAATAGTGTGTGACGTTCACTTACACTTTGGGTTACTCAGGCTTGTCAATATTGTAGTGTTATATGTTTTACAGACCACTGGCTCATACTCTCTATCCTCCAGAAAGCACAGAAATGTGTCTTATCACTAAGAGTGAGAAAAGTGAGGTCAAGTCACTTCTGGAAGAGAAGAAAATTGAAGGAGTAACTAAGGTATGTAGTGGAAACTCTATCATGTGTATAGTGTGGTAATACAAATCTAAAACCAATCAACACCTTTTGGTGTGCAGCTTGTCTCATAAAGATCACTAATGGTAATGAAACAGAAAAAGGTAATCAATCTTTTCCCAATCATGGCCCATAATATTCATATCTGATACAAATTGTGGCTATTCTCTCACATAAGAATCATAGATATCATTATGGATAATATCATTAAGTAGTACTGTACGGTCAAGATTATCTACAAGTACTGCATGTCACAACAATACCAAGTGGCACACATCTACACCTGTCTCTACTGTCCTCCATGAGCAACTGTCACTATACGTACATACATGCCTACCTTCATCTAAACCAGGTGTGTGCAATTAATTTTTACAAGGAGGCACATGAGAAACCTGAGTTGTGTGAGGGCCAAAAACATTATTTCTGCTCAGTATTAATTTTCCCTACTGTCAACTTGGTGTAAAAAGCAATAAAATGCTTTATGGTTCATTTCACTTGTTCAGTGGGGACAATCGGGATCCAGCCCGGCTCTGGGCTTGAACAAGAAGTGCATTGATATTTGGCTGAGTGTGTGGGGCAGATATTCAATTGACAGCTGAGTGGTGGTAATCAGTTTTATCTGAACATCACTGGGTGCATTCTCCACATTATAGGTGAAGGGAGAAGAAACCATGTGCAATTCACTCTCAACTGTTTTAAAATCTTGAATCACCTTAAAAATTCACCATGCAGTGCTTCTAACATGGATGAGTAACTTGTTCTTCATTTGGCTTGAGAGAAGCTGCAATTTTCTAATGAAAGCCTTCACTGCGTTGTACATTTCCTGTTCAAAAAGGCCTCTGCTCTGCAGTTTGACATTTAGTTCATTCATTACTACCGTCACATCTACAGCAAAATCAAGGTCTGGAAAACCAGGGACTACAATTCAGTCTGCATCTGAAAGCTATGGAATGTCATTTCCTTTCTTCACACAGAACTTGTGAATCTTTTCTCTCAGGTCTCAGAAATGTTTCCGTACTTTGCTCAGGCTGAGCCACCGGACAGCTGTGTGGTAGCCATGTGTCACAATGTTCAGTCTTGCTTTCCTTCAAAAGTGACACATACTCTCTGTGATTCAATGCTCTTCGCCCTGATAAAGTTAGTTACAACAGCAACAACATGTTCATTTTTTAAATACTAACTTACACCAAAACACTTCTTAAGGTATAACACAGTGCAAAAATGTCAATTTCTGCTCAGGATTCATTTCTGTCACTTTATTCTGCATTTTCTTCAAAAGTTAAACATTTTCCCCTGTCAGATTTGGACAACCATTTGTTCTCACATTCACCAGCTTAGTCCCATATTAGTCCCAACTTGTCCAAAATATCCATTGACCTCAGTGAATAAACCACTCCCAGTTGTTGTCCCTTTCATTGACTGCATGGCTGCCAGTTCTTCCATGATTTTTTTGAAGTTCGTAGATATCACATGTATGAAAATAATGGGCTGGGCAGTGTCACGTACATCATAGCTCACAACCAAAGCCAGAGGAAAATGTCAAAGCTCAGCTGAAGTTCCATGTTGTTTGTCCTCAACCCTCCTTGTTACAATCTGTCTTGAGAGGAACAAGTTTTCAAAAGCTCCCTTTTTCTCTGGGTATCATATTAGAGCAGCAGAGTCCAACAAACTCCAGTCAGAAAATGGTTTACTTCTTTATTGATTTTGTGAAATGTGACATAACTTGTCTTGACAGCTACATCTCTGGGTGTGTGAAGTTTAGTAAAAAGTCCTTGTTGGTTTTGCAGCTTAGCTGATAAAGCATCAGACTCCCCTGTGTGCTCTTGATATTTCTCCTCATGTTTGGTCACATAGTGACGATTCAAATTGTAATCCTTGAACATGGCGACCTATACCACAAACTAAGCATGTGGCTTTACCTTTGACATTTAGCAGTCCATATCTCGGAAAACATGGCATTCAGTATTGATTTTTCTCTTTTTGCCAAGGACTGATGACATCTTGATGGCTTTAGCATACCAGCACCACGTGTAGTGATTCACCTACAAATGTGTGTCACTACATAAATAAAAAAAGGGTTTTTAGTACAAGTAGCACACAGCCATACTGTGTGCACAGCATCAGGTGGACCAGACAGGGAGGGCCAATGGGTGGTTTTCAGGCGTAAAATGCTCAGATTTGATCTAAACTTTCCATGTTCCCTATACAACAGTACTTTATGAAAATGAGTTTATAAACCATTAGCTACCCCAGTCAAAAAAATCGAGCCATAAACTGGCACTTTAGGCTGGATGTGGATTTTGCTAAGCAAATTATTCACTCAATAGTCTCATAATGATAATGTGGAATGGAGTGATAACAGGTAATAAGTTGATACAGTTATGATGAATATTATAAGCAGGATCAGTTTGGAATCTTTCTCAGCTTTGAGCTCTGGGAATGGTACCAAAAAAGCAAAAAAGCTTCCACACAGATTCTGTGTCTCCTGGGTCAATATCAGACTATGAAACACCCTTCTTCTTGTAGCTTATGGCAACAGTATGCAATACATCAGGCAATAATATGTAAATACAAGTGACAGTGTTGTACTTAGAAGGGATGCAGCTTCAGCATCTCCTGTTTTATCATTTAATATTTCTTTGAAGGTTGTTACCAATGCCGGGAGGCTTCAGTGAACAGCACACACTGCCCTTTCCGAGAAAGCCAATGTGTATCACTGGGCTTGAGCATCTTCAGTTCAAAAACATTTAGTTCGGTCTGTAGCTGAGCTAGCTTTTCTTCTTTCTATGGGGAATAGAGGAAGGCCTTCCAGATAGTCAGTTAGGTGTCCAAAACTCACTTTACCTCTCTATTTTCATCAGCAGCATTGAGAGTAGCCAGTTGCAGTTGGTGACATTTACAATGCACATACACAACACTAGGTAAATAGAGTCATGACCCTTTTTGAATGCCACTCCTCTGCCCTGACATAGTGTTGGTACCATCAAAGCTAAGTCTTCAAATTGCTGAGATGTACTTCACTATGTTTCTCAGTTAAAAAAAGGAGAGTTTCTGTTTCTCTACAGCTGCTTTTTGCTAGTCAGACTTGTGCTTTGCTAGCAAGGTGGTTGCCTTCACCCAATTACTCATAGGTCATGTTGCCCAAGCACTTTCAGCTTGAACAGGTACTTTCCCAAAGGGCATATAGACATACCTTTTGCAGAGGAATTTTGTATAATACGTGAGCTCATGACTATGCAGTAAAAGAATGTAGCCCAAGAGGCAGAGATAGACAAGAATGTGACATGAACTGGTTCCGTGATGTGTGCTCTATGAAGTTAATACAGACAGACATTACCCATGGTGGACCAAATAAAGTCATTCAAATCGATAGCTTATTCTGGGCATAAGCCCAAGATAAACATACTCTTCTTTAACAAAGATGATGTCTATTGACATCAATTTTCAGTTGTAGCAAGAGTCACTGGGTTACTATAGACATCAACTCAACTCTCCAGCGGCTAAGGCTAGAGCTAGCTCTAAATCCACTTGTATGGCTCACTAGTTGCCGTCAGACTCCATGTCAAGTAACTTAGCTCCACCAGTTATCAGTGTCAATAGACAGACAACCTTAGCAAAATGGAAACATTAATTTGCAGAATCGTGGAGGTAGGGGCACCACACAACACATATGGGTATTAGGAATGGTGAAACCTAGTTTGGGGTACATGGAAAGTGTCCCTCAACGAGATGCTGAAGCCCTCTTATTCAATCCATAGGAAGTACCATTCACTCAGATGAATGGGCTGCTTACAGTAGGACTAGGCCTCCCTAACATCAGTACCCATCACAAGTAGTGTAGACCCAGCCACTGGAGTTCACACACAACAGAGTTACTGGAATAGAGTTAAGGTTAAGTTGAAGAAAATGAAAGAAGGCTGCCTTTCAGATCATCTACCAGGATGTCTGGATGAGTTTATGGGGAGTGGTATGGTACCGCAGCTGAGGATGCCTTCAACAATATCATTGAAGATATAGATTGAGCAGTATAAGAACCTCCTGGTCAAACTATCCACGTCATTAGTCATCATGGTTATTATCAATGCTCATTCATTGATTCATACTTCCTAGGACTATTAAATATCCAAAGAACTTGATGTAGTTGCATGCTTGCTATTAAAGGAACATAAGCTAGTTCGATTAATCGCTTAAAATATGTGCCTTCTGTGCACGAAAATTAAAATTTGTGTTTCAGCTTGGGGCATTCATCCATATTGATCCTGAGAAAAATTACTCATGTCTGAAGCCATATTGACTTGCCTATGCCTGTAATTGCATGGCTTAAGGTGTTTGAAACTGCCTGATGCTGTTGTGTGCTTGTTCACTCATATGATCTCAATCCTTCAAAGGACCTGTGTGTCCAGATCTTTCTTGGATAACCTTCTCTGGAGCTCCACTTTCATACATTTTTGTTGTTCCAGTTGCACGCAAACTATGGTTCATTTTGTGTCCTGTGATTCTACCCTGTTCCACACTGCTTAGTTCAGTACTTCCCAATTGGAATATCACTATACAAAACGGTGTCTTGCATGCTTAATTTCTGTAAGGGTCCTATCTTTTTCAATTGCAGACTTCCAACAACATACACAAAATTAATAAAAACAGTGAAAATGAAGGAAAGTTAAATTAGCCACATCTATCATGATCTATGGTATAGAAAATTGGGTCAATTATACTTCGTGATGTCATTTTGTCTATATCATACTTGGTGGCTACAATGCCAGTAGCTAGTTCAGCTACTATGTTATACCTGAATGAAGTATAAAGGTTGATCTTGATTTTGGTGTTTACTAGATCTGTATCAGTATATACTTACTTATAGAAACATAACTATTGTAAGGCTGTTTTACTTAGAACATCTGATTGCAGCTTTTTTTTTTTTTTTTTTTTTTTTTGACATCTGATCTGATTAATCAGAACTGCATTTATTTGAAGTGTTGAACAGAGTGATAATAATTGCCAAATACTTTCGTTGTAGTTTCATCATCTTTCCTGCGATAGCCATACGGTGAAATTTCTCTGAAAGGACTCCCTGAAATGGGGACAACTCCTGTACAATGGACAAACAAGAAAGCACCAATTGATCTCCATTAAGAGCTAATACAAACTTACCCCTCATAGCGGACACCTCTTAACTCTGAACAATGGACACTATTACCTAACTTAGTTTCACTCTACAGTACAAATTAACCTCTTATAACGGACATGATGCCACACACCCTGCTGACTACTGTAATTATTTTTTAAAGAAGGTGGTCCAATGGTCAGATGTGTGGTTTTTAACATTAATGATATAAAAATTCATGACTCTGCAGTTCTATGCCATATTTGCTTCAAACTTTGTTAGATGATAGAAGTATGAATTTCCTTAGACACATGATTTGTTCATGTTCACCTTCAAGACCACAAAAAGGGGGTGTGTAGCCAGATGCCATGCACTCTTTTAGGAAAAGGATAACTTAAGCTATGTTTGTGATGAAACTTTTATTTTAAGACTACATAGCTACCTATCTATATGTAGCATGTCTGGAACTAAGCATTTCGTGCATATGTTAAATGTGCTGACATGCTAGTTCTTTCGCTAAATTAATGGCTTAAAATTATCCAGACCTTGAACACATGGAATTAACTAGGATTTAAGACATTCCAGACATAGAACACAATGCAAGGATATATAACATCACCCACTTTTCTTGAACTATACGGCAGATACTTTTTTCCCCAAATACTTTCGGATAATTGACTTTGAAATAAAATGTTAATATAATCATTCATAACATCAATATAACTCAACAGGTAATAATGTTTTGCTAAATACAGCTTCTTAGAGCAATGCTAAAAGATATCCTCACACAAATGCAATCATAGACTAAAGTTTGGAATTTGTATAAAATATGTAAATATTGTAGTAACTTAACCACCAAATAAATGACAAATAGTTCGAGACAAAAAGGAGTCCTTGTGAACTGATGAGTATTATAGGTAGGTAGCTAGAACAAAATGGGTTATTTCTGCTTTGGGTGAGCAGGTGGATCGTCACCAAACAGCATCTGGAGCTGGGGCTGACACTATTATAGATAAAAGGTCTAGCTAAAAGACAAGCTTCCCATGCGAGATTTAAGGCCTACCTGCTGTACTGGTGCTAGGTACAGAATTATGGCTGTGTCTTCTTTAGATGGTAGCGTCTCTTCTTTTTGTAAAGGCTTCTGGTCTTGATGGTCAAGTAATGTTGTATTCTTCCGTATTCTTCCGTATACTAACAGATTTCCCGACTAAGTGGTCCTCTTCAGCTATTTTTACTAACTATTGTACAAGCCATGTGCTCTTACAGTCACATTTAGCAAGCTTTCTAAATATCAGGGGGGAAAATGTCAAATTTTTAAAACTAACATTGGTGAAGTTATGCGGGATCAAAAATCTTGTTTTTCTGAGGTTATGTTCTTCATCCAGGACAGATAAGTTGCAGAATAGGTGACATTTCTCAGCCATAAACTAGCTACTGTTGACATTTGGAGTTGATTTTTAGGATCACAGATGATATCTTTTGAATTTTGTGTAAAAAAAATATTTTTCACTTATTCTGACCATCGGACCACCTTAAAGAACAATTCTTTTAACAATGACCACTAGCTCGAAGATTTTCCTTAATCCGCTATGTGTAGGCTTTAGGTCCATAAAGTTTATAAATACAGGGCACTTCAAGGCCATAGCCAGCACCTATGTTCACTTTTCCACCAGTAACTTCCACAAAGCCTTAGTTTATTCTCCTATTGGAAAGTATATGGCCAACAATCTCTCTCTCTTTCAGGAAAGTAACTGCATGTTAATTGCAAGGGTTCCCAGGCTCCTTCCTAACCAGCAAACATTGTCCTAGCTGAGGATCCCGGTCTTCCATATAGGGCTTGCCATCTCTGGGTACTTACTATAAGATTTATATATAGCTACAATATAGCTGCTTGCTGGCGATGCTGTAGTATAATCAGCTATACAGTACACAACTTTACAAAAGATGTTAGAAGGTATAATGTGATGGCCTAGAGCTGTAATGGTTCATAGCTAGCTGTTAGCTACATGTTTGAAGCCCTTTTTTTTTCAACCCCTCTATAAAGGACAAAGCAGTGGGTCCCAAGCTCCACTGTACTTGTCTTTTTTCAGTGATAGCTCTGTCAAGAAGCTGTTTATAGTAGGGTAGCTTAACCAAATTTTTGTTACCAGGTGGATAAAAGCACCATTTTTTGCACACAAGTTCCTTATGACCTACTTATCAATATTGGAAGGGGTGCCACCGCCAAATTTTAGTGTATGTGCAGAAAGACAAAATGGCTACCTAATTAGTGCAAAATAATGGTTTAAATTATATACAAGGTCTAGAATTTATTTGATATAGAGGGGGGAAATGACACTCAACCTTTGTTTTTATTTTTTATTGTATCAAGAGTCATTGGTGTAGTGGCTAAAAATGTCTCATGAAGCAATAAAAAAAATGATTTGGTGACTAGACACACTTGCAGTTACAAAGTGGTGAACAATCAATTCTTGCCTTCGCATAAGTGCAGTTTGAGCAATCTCCTTTGCATGTACATCAAATGAGCTCACGACAAGCCTTTGAGACCTCAGGAAGAGTTATCCAAACCGGCACCCATGAATTTGACACTCTTGTCCAGGAAAAGTTTTCAGGTGAAGGAAGGACTTGCTGTGTCTGTGTACTCATCCAAATTCCTGCTTGATACACTGTTCGTTTGGTATGCTGAAGTAAAGCATCCTGAATTAGTGGTATTCTCTCAATTGATCGGTTTCTTTTGCAAAATAACTCCTATCATTGACAGAGATGAGTGGACTGGTTCTGTCTCAGGGGTGTATCTGCTACTACGGTTGGTCGGTTTTCACCGGACCACTTTTTGGGCTAAATTCCTACTAGGAATTAGCTATCATAACACAATTTTGTAGTTTCATTAACCACCACTACAATTATCAGCTGCTTGTGCTAGCACAAGTGTGAGGGAGTGTCACAAGATAGCTGGCAGTAGCTCTAAGGTTGCTTTGCCCAATCTTCCTGAGAAACCACATCAAAATGTGAATTTTAGCTTTCCTAAACGCCAGTATGGGAGGAATAATCCAGTAAAGTGTAGCTTCAAAACTAGCTGGTTTGCATCTTGGCCATTTCTGCATTATAATGAGGCAGATGACACTGTTTTCTGTTACACATGTATTAAGGCACTTACTCTTAAAAGTATAATGACCAGTCACAACTTTTCTCCTGCTTTTGTAAGTTATGTATTATTTGACTAGCTAGATATCTAAGGGTTACTGTAATTGGAAGGATGCTAAGAGAGCCTAAAACCCATTGTGAAGCAGTTGAAGCAGTAGTAAGGTTACTCCCTACAGTTCTTAGTTCTCAAAGGACTTTACTTGATATGGTTTGCCTGGCACAGGTCATGCCAGCAACAAAATGCACTGCTGAAAGGTCCTTTAGTACACTTAAACTAATGTCAGATTTAAGAAGCACTATGACCTCACATCTTAATCATTTGATGATACTGAACTACTATGAATATTTAACAAACAAGTTTACTTATTGCAAATGAATTTATTGATACAGAACCATCCCGATCATGAAGTTTACTACAAAATAAAGTTGGACTCATGTTAATTAGCCATTTATATTAGGTGAGGACACAATCATGATATCACCCGACCACTAAAAATTTCGTGGATACACCCCTGCGGACTCATAAAGAACAATTCTTTCAATGGCTTTGAAATGGATGGAATCAATGCTCAGACTCTCAAAGGGGTGCAAAGAAAGATACACAAATGTATCTGTAACTTCAGCAAATGCCTGCCATGCTTGCCAGGCAGATTTCTTGCCTTCTCTTTGAAAGCTGAGGTTGTATCACTGCCAGTGAGGGCATGAAAAAGTGGAAGAGCCTGCGCTTTCTGCTTACCCAGACTATCAAAGATTGCATTAATGCTTAAAAACCTGTAGCTCTTCCCCATCCCAAAAGCAACCCATATGTCAGCAACTGGTTGAGTTTTAACTACCTTGTGAAATGCTCCCATGAGGATAATGATGACATCTGTATCCACTGTACGTATCTCAATCTTCTTCATTCCCTGTTGTAATGCATGCAGCACATGCACCACAATTCTCGTATCAGCTTCCTCGTGATTGCAATCTGGCACATGATTGCTGGAACCAGTGTGCAGTACAGATTCCCCAGATGTGACATAAACTAAACTGTCTGGTGGAAATGTAGCCTCAGCAACTTTATTTGTCAAGAATACAAACAATTCAAAGTGGGTGTGGCTATTACATGTGGTCGTGGCTGATAAAATGGGTGTGGAAAATTCCATTGTTATGATGGGGTGTAGACATGTGTACAATACTTTCAGAGTGATCTAGATATGCATACATAGGTGAATACATATATAAGTCTGTTTATAGAAATTCGCTACGAGAAAAAAGGTGCGAAACTTGTTCTTCATACCTTATAGAGGGGGTGCGTTTACATCATCAAATCTTAGCAACAGTTGCTAACCGCCATGTTGAGAGGCACGCATAGCAAATCAGCTGTTAATTGTGGTTGGGCTTAGTTGTTTACGGGTGATGTGGTGCCCGATATCTGAGCACTTCATTGGTATTTCTGGTGAAACTAAGGATAGGTACACTGCTAAGGTCTCTGCAGTTGGCCTGAAGAATGACCCATATGCAATTCCAAATGAGTTGTGGGTGGATGAGCCAGATAAAGTTCCAAATGTTTCATGGAGTGATGTTTATTTACACGATTGCAACTCCTAGTGAGTACACCAAGGAGGAGATTAAGGTAGGCCTATAATAATCTATCATGCTAAGCTGCATGCATAGTGCTATTCATCATGCAGAATTGGAAGGGAATGTTAGGTGGGGATAGTTTTGTAAACTGGTTGGTTGCACAGTCTCAGAGCACGCTGCTTTAAACATCCTGATGGTGATAGCTGGCTTGTGATGGGAAAGGTATAATTATGTCTATTAAATTTTAATTGTTTACATCAAATGAAGGTGAAACACTCCCTGAGGATGAGCGCAACTCCACTGGTTCCATGGGTTTTATGTCAAGGAATTGATTTACTTATTTAGAGGAATTGTTCTCATATTGTATAATAGTTTGGTTATAATGTGTTATATTTTAGTAGAGACATGACAGATCAAGCATAATAATGAACCTCACCAACAACATAAATTGTCTGTATACGTGCTCTTAAATCAGATGGCTGCTCAATGAATACTTCAGTGCAATCTATAATCGCACAGCAAGACTTGAAAAAGTGCCTAAAACTGGAAGATAATGTCTTCCGTAATGTTTCTCTGTCTGGGCATTTTGGGTAAAGATAGAGATATGAGAGTCATTAAAGCACTAAAAATAGTCCAGTTTGGTAAACCTTTTAATATTCCTTCATTGTCCTTGAAACATTCAGGTGTTATAATAGCTACTTTTGTCATTTTTAAGTTCAATCATTTCCGACCTTAAAGAAGAATTATCTTAAAATCTTCCAGAGATTTTGAAATCTCTTTCATATACTCTCCTGTTACTTCAGTCTGACAAGATTCATCGGTAAGACATGGTTGATTAGGTGCCAAAGGGAGACTAGGTGAAGGGGGAGGGAGACTGGGTGAAGGGGGAGGGAGACTGGGTGAAGGGGGAGGGGCACTAGGTGAAGGAAATAAAATGAATAGAACATACTCTTGCACCAGAACCAGGATTCCAGTAAGCTTTTCTGTTGATAGCCTTTATGAAGAACGGCATTCTGAGGAGAGTTCTTGTGCTGTTGCTCCATGTTGCTTAATGACCTAATAACCAGGATGGACCTGACACCCAGCTACGGTAGGCTAGTTACAGTTGTAATGATTATAGCAACCATTATATTTAATCTTGCACTCTCTACCACCTCTCTTTCTAGCTGTATTCATCACTTACCTTGGGTATTAAGAAAAAAGAGAAGGCCTTGTCCTTGCCCTGTCTGTTGGAGCACCCTACATACTATTGTATGCTCAACCATAATTATAGCAACGCATTTGCCTCTCAAGATGGCCGATGTGCATTACGTCACACATTAGCGACGTCAAACGCACCCCCTCTATTGTGGGTGGCACCCCTTAATTTACTTTCCATAAGGAACTTCTAAACAAAATTTGGCGCTTTTATCTTCCCGGTAACAAAACCCTTAAAAATTGATGCTAAGCCACTCTACTATTACAGTTAGGATAGAGACAGGTGTGACAGGTTGTAGATGAGTGCCATTTGGTATAGTAGATAATCGTGACAGTACAGTACAGTACTTAACACCACCAGACCAGTTTTTTTGATTTTGTCGCTATTTTACCCACAAAATTTTATCAGTCATCAGTGATCACCCACAGCACAACACAAAATTATACGTCTAGAGCTTATCCTTTGACTGTTTCACTGTAATGCATTACATAATTATTTATTATTAACTCTCTTCACAGGTAATACCTATTGCAAAGTTGAAGACAAATTACAAGTCCTATGAACTAAAGCGTAGACTCTCAAATAGTTATGATATCTTCTTGACAGACAAAAGACTTTATCACATTCTTCCTCGCCTGCTAGGGAAGAAGTTCTTTGAAAAGAAGAAGTAAGGAATATTATAACTTTACAATGACCTTAAACTATACTATATGGTGTGCAGATTTCCTTTTCCAGTTGACCTGCTAAAGAAAGACCTTGCTATGGAGATAAGAAGTGCCAGAGATGCTACTTACCTGCACTTAGGATTAGGATCATGCTGGTAAGTTAAATACCTGACTTCTATTTATTGAGTGCTAGTGGTGCTATAAAGAATTCCTGGGTTCAAAGGTACCTACACATAGTTAGATTTAAGCTTGTTTGTTGTTGTTACTGTTTTGACTTTTAGTTAGCATCTGTATGTGAATTCTTTGAGTACTGATTGAACGCTACTGTGAGGTGCTGTGGCATAATTAATGCTTTGGCTTGAGCAGTGCTATGATTTGAGCAGTGCTGTGGCTTGAGCAGTGCAGTGGCTTCTCCCAAGTGGTCCCTGTTTCTTTCCTCTGTGTTAAACATTATTTAACTAGAGAGAGTGCAGTAGCACTCTGTTGGAATGGTTAAGAGCTCCCAATAGCATCAATATAAAAAAAATACCTGTCTCAGTTTTCTGCTAAGTATTAATTTTTTAGTAAAGTGTTATGTTCCTTGATCTCTATTGCTGAACCATTGTATTTCACGAGTAATAATATGCTCCTTGGAAATAGTGTGCTCTATAATATTATACTGTTAACATTATGATGTGCTATATTTATTTTATAGTTCCGTACCGATAGGCCGAGTGGGCTTTCCTAAAGATCATCTGGTAGAAAATGTTTGTGGAGCAATGAAAGTGGTGGCTAGTCAGATACCTCGTGGATGGAATAACATTCAGTCAATTCACATTAAATCTGTTGATTCAATATCTCTTCCGGTGTTTAACTCTCTGCCACCTGAGCCATCGCTACTCCCACCACTAGGAGATATGCCACCAGTCAAGAGAGTTAAATTGATGGAGGTGAATATTGCAGTGAGGAAAAGGGGGGGATGGGTGGTAATTCAGGGGGTTATGACTTAATCAGGGTGCAAAATTTAGACCTCCCTATCTAGTCTAAATGACCACCTCCTTCCCAAAAAATCAAAATAATAATCTATAGGATGTGAGGAGAAACTCCACAGTATCTGTTAAAATGCCAGGCAAATTAGATAATGTAAGATAACTGTATTTTGCCATGTGTATCAACTCTATATCTCTAATAATGATGACATCACAAAAAAATAATAATAATGTTTGCATAGTTCAAAGTACATAGTTATCTCTGTTACATCACCCCCTCCTTCAAAGGGAACTCAACCCGAGTTACTGTCCTACTGTAGTCGTTGCAGGGATAGGGGGTTTTTCCTTAAGGGATATCTTTTGTTCACGTTCAGGCTCTGTTCTGTCCTGTGTGGGTGAATATAGTGGAATAGCTTGTTTCATGTGAGAAGGGTTGGTCCTGTGGTTTCAGTTATTAGATGAAGTATTCAAGTCAGCACTCCTACCTTGATCAGATAGTACTCGTGGAATTCTGGGATATATCCAGCCATAAAGCCTCCTGGACCTGGTTTGACCCTGTTCTGGTGCACCTTGATTGTGTCATCTCGAGGGAAGTACACTTTCTGTGCATTGATATTAGTGTTGTCAACTTCCATACTGCTGTGCCATGGTCTTGACAACTTCCTTTTCTTGTCTGACACTTCATTTGGGAAATGCAATAGTACCCAATCACCAAGGCGTTATTTCACTGGTGCTTGATATGCTCTAGAGCTGACTGCCTGGCTGAGGCCAAGGTGAGCATAAGCTCTTCACAATAGTCTGATACATTTACTTTGTTGAACTGGTTCTACTGGGAGGAGAGTAGACTCCAAAGGTAACCTGCAGTCCCATCCGAACAAGAGAAATGATGATTTCTCACCTGTCAAATCCTGGGGGGGGTGTTTATCCCACTGGGCTCCTAACTGAGCAACTCTCTTTCAAAGCATAGTTGAAGTGCTCAACCATGCCATCACACTCTGGGTAGTATGCTAGGACTGGTGATACAATTAGCTTATCCTTGAGAGTGTTGAAGGCTACTTTGCAATCAGCTGTTTATTCAAAGGATACACCATTTGCTGTCAGCTGGTGAAGAGGTTGATCAATTCTAGCAAAATTTGATATAAACCTATGGTTGTTTGACAACAAGCTAAGAATCTTTGGACATCATTAATATCCTTTGGCTAAGGGAACTCCTTCAGTAAGATGACGATTTGTCTTCACTCCTTCCTTAGTGAGGGTATGCCCCAGGACCCAGGTGCTCTACTTTTTCTCTGATGAAGTTATACTTCAATGGTTTCAACTTCAGGAACGCCTTCCTCTTGCTTCAGTCTAGACATCTCTGTAGTGTCTTTGTCTTCCTTAGGCTCCACAATTAGGGTATACCCAGACTGGCTTTCCCCAAGATCCACTTCAATATGGCCAGTTGATAAGCTCAATGTCCTGACCAGTTGGACCCTGATTGTAGGGACCACTGCTACATCATGCTGATAACATCTAGCCTTTCGGGCTTGGACTGATGGGTGGTACGTGACTATGTCCAGTTGTCGGGAAACACGTGATGGTGGCTGGCATTAGATTTTATATACACTGTGGTCTTCATAGTCTTTCCATTGAACGTTATGTCCATATCCATACAACCATCCAGGTGGAAGATCTTTCCACCATAGTTCTATCAGACTTACAAAAGTCTTTCTTGCGAAGGTGTGCTATTGCTACCACTCTGGCAGACAGATCTTGTCCCATAATGATTTCAACTCCTGTATCTATCACTCCAACAGCAGGGACTCCTAGGGCATCCACATGGCCAACTGGGACTGACTTCCGCCATCTGTGACTCTGACCTGCTGTACATGGTTCTCATCCTCAGAATCAGAATAAAATAGCCCTTCGACTCACTTGGTGTCATTGTGAATTGGTTAGTAACTGATGACTCAGCTTTAGTTGTGACTTGTCTAGTTGAAACTGGTTGACTTGACCCCTTGCTCTCAGACTTCTTTGACTTACAGTCATGCACCAGATGACTGGCCTTCTTACAAATGAAGCACTTCCTAATATCAGGACTGCCTCTGTCCTTAGTGGGCATCCAGTACCCTGAGCTTTTAGTGGTCTCCTGAGAGGGTTGCTTAGGTCGATACTGCAACTGTTGTGAAGATTTGGAGTACTGCTGCCTTTTCCTCAGGTCAGCCAGTCTCTTCTCCCCATTTCAAGCTGCCACGCACAGCCCACTAGCTTCTGAGACAGCTGGTCCTCTCATTAAGTCTTAACAAAAACCTCTTTGGAGCTGTCCATACATCAACATGTCTCTAATTTCTGCAGATGTCCTATCTTAGTCACAGGCAAGTCAAAATGTCCTCTCGAGACATTGGATGAAATCTGCAACTGCTTCACCACCTTTTTATACAGTGTGGCAAAAGTTTTGAGCTGCAAGTGTCTTGTTACCCAGGTTAACTCTGGCTCGGAGACTCTCAACTGCAGTGCAGAATGTAGCCTTCTCCTCAGATCCCAGTAAGTTCCACTCCTGCAAGGCACGCCCCTTGAGGTGGCCTGCAAGCTGCATTAGGAACTCCTCTTCTGTCCATGAGTTCCAGATACTGGCTTGTTCGCCAGTCATTTTCAGCAGAGAACTCTCCCACTGGTGGAGTCTTCCCTCAACGTATAGCCGTAGAGATCATAACAGGAGCAGTGGAAGGTATGGTGGGTCCTACAGCCAATGGCGACACAATCAGTACAGGATCTGGGTACATGTGGCAGTAGATACTTTCCCTACTCCTTCTGCTACACTCTTCTAACGATATTTATCTACCTAACCTTTAACTAGGGTTAGAAACCACTGGTAAAGCACAGATTCACTAAGATCTCAGCTGACCTCCACTGTAAGATAACTACTGTCTTTTGCCATGTGTAATGAACTCTATGAACTCTATTGATGACATCACAAAATGATAATGTATGCATAGTTCAAAGTACATAGTTATCTCTGTTACAGAAAAGCATGAGGAAGGGAGGTCATTTTTCATGGGTTTGGACTTTGGAAATGAAAGAATTGAACTCTTTCTAATGCTAGCATCTTCTCTAGAGGATCTAAGTAGCTATTGAGAGGAGGTGGCTGGTTCTGTATTTGATACATTTCTGGATGGACTTCTATTCAAAAGGATCATTAATATGATTGTGGTGTCATATTTCTCACCTTAGGAGCCATTTTGAGATTGGACTCTAAGGTGTGGCCAAATGATGTCATAATGATGTAAACATGATATTAATGAATTGTGGGCAGGGATGATAAATCTTCCCATTCCAGGTAGTTTATTTGACTGTGGTTATATTTGATACAGGAGGAAACTGCTGTTCCTTCATTCACTACTGGTTCTGATGATCATGTGCCAACTACAGAGAGGACTGGTCAGCAATCAAGAAAGAAACTTTCTCCAAGAAATCCAAAACTATCAGCTAAAAAGATCCGTGGGAGTACTGTGATTAGCACAAAGTATGAGAAGGCTTTAAGAGGACATAGAAGAAAATTATGTTAAAAATACTTGAAATTTTTCTCTCTCTTTTTAAGAAAAAATGCTGCATCACTATAATATTATCATAATACATCACGACTCAAGATTAATTTTAATGTGGCCAAGGAGCTGAGTGCATTTTGGTGGTTGAGATAGCAATGCTAATGAGGTGCGGGTTACCGTGACTACCACTTTTACCTTGAAGCGATCTTGACCAGATAAAAAAATATTTCTTATTTTTTTGATGTGGAACCCTTACCATACGTCCGGCGGGTGTATCATCAATAAGTAAGCTATTATTAGATACTCCATGTTTTAACTATAGGTGCTAAACGGCCGGAGTACATTCAGGCTGCAATTATGTTTATGCACCAGTATTATATATATATATAGCTAGCTAGTTACAAGTGCGTTACTGTGTTGTACATGTATGGTTGTTACAATATGTATTTACCCTATCTTCCAAATTACACGACTCTCTGTCTTCATTTAGCTTTATGTTTGAACAAGAACATGCAGTTATAAAGTATGGCTGTACAGACTTGGTTTGAAGAAGGCATGCTATTATCAGCCACAGTGGATGGCCAGTATTACAGTTATGCATCAGGCCAGCAGGAAGTTGTGGATATATATAACCCCTTATGTGTAAATTACTCACCTAGACCATGCTTTGATCACTGTGCATCACTGGTAGATAATAAGTGGTATCTCTATGGTGGAATAGGATGTACAAATCTATCTCACATTGACGAATATGAACCAACTTCTCAGAGGTGGCACCAGTACCTAACAACAGGGAATATTCCAACTGCCTCAGCTGGCCAAGCTTGTGTATCTATAGGTAGTAAACTATATTGTTTTGGAGGCTACGCCAAAAGCAAAGAAGCCTCCAAAACAAAAGAGAAATACACAAATGCCTTGTGTGAATTGGACATTAAATCAAAGGTCTGGAGGACTTTGCGACCTGAGAACCCTGAGAAGGCCCCAATACCAAAGCGAAATCCTGCCATGATAGCACATAGCATGTCTCTGGTTACATTTGGAGGGTATGGGGTTGTAACTGGAAAGGAGTCATCTGGAGCACGTTATGACAGAGATAATAAATATGAAGGATGGACAAATGAGCTAATTCGCTATGATCTGGAAAAAAGTAAGTCTATTTTGCTAACATTGCAGCTCTTATTAAAGCCTAGCTTTATTCATAAGTGCACTGCATGAAGACAACAATAAAATTGCTATTCTGTTGCAGTGTTCAAGGGTTCTTGTGGTATGGATGTTTATCTACATATAGAGTCCTCAGAGCATGAAGGTAGCTAGGAGATGATGGGGATTCGTGGTTTGTAGAAACCCTCCTTGACCTTAGCTCCTGCAACTACAGCACTAGGTCATAGGTCAAGGGGCCTTCAAGTTTCTAAATATAGGTTTAGTGTACACTAACTATTTATACTGTAGCTATGCTTGCTTGAAGAAATAATCCATCCAGAGACTACTAATTGATCAACTAACCAGATTACTCAAATCTAACTTGGAAGAGTGATAGGTTGTGTGTTGGGAAGTTGATAACAATAAAGTTATTATTCTGTTATTAGATATCTGGATTGTTCCAGAAGTTTGTGGAATATCCCCTCAGCCATGCAGTGAGTGTACACTAACTGGCATTAGTCAAGACAGAGCTATACTTCTTGGAGGGATTGGACGAAATTGGGAATGTGTCCACAACCTTGAGATGATAAAAATTCTGGACATGTCATCACCAGTTTGGGTAAATCTGTAATAATAGTGCTTTATTTTGGAGGAGCTCAACTTTCATGAATAGGCCATCCTTTCACAAAACAACTTTCACAAGGGAAGCCAGGTAAATTGAGAAGATTAGTTTCTCAAGACCAAAAGTTTGGCAGATCTTTCCACAAAAATTGAGCTCCTCTAAAATAAAATGCTATTTTGTAATGGTGGTGGCGGCGGTGGTGGTGGTGGTAGTTAGTATAAATTTTCAAGTATCCTAAACTCTAGAAAGTATCATGTGAGAGATATAGTGCTACCATGTAGCTATGCATACAGAGTGCAAGCACCTTTTTGTCAGTCCTTAAGGGGAGTTTGGTAAGGCAAATGGTAGACTTACAAAATCTGACAGTAGTTGTGTACTCACATTAGCTCTGAGACAATGTCAAGCCAAAATAAGGCAGTAAATATTTTAATCGTATAAGTAAGATAAGCTCTATCTACAATGAGCAGACTTCCAACTAACAACCCTCCTCTCTAGTTTCCTGCTGAGAGTAAACAGAGACTATTTTATTAATAATGTAACCTGTATGTTTATATCATTTTAGAGTTGGATCACAATGAAGTCAAGTTGCAAGAAACTTTCCCCTTCCCATCGATATGGTCATTGTGCTATTAGCCTCCATGAACTTACTAGCAACTCCTTGGAGCCAGAAGTACTGATGCTATGGGGAAGAGATGAGAAGTATGAATTGAATGATGCTTGGATGTTAAGAAAGAATCAAGATGAGGAATACCAGTGGATTGAGGTATATGCATACATATTCAGGGCCGTAACTACCATGAGGCATTGGAGGCACTTGCCTCCTCGGTTTTTTGTGAAAATTTGTTCTATTTATATGAAAATTAAAAGTAAATTTTAAATCATGCCAGCTGCATGCTAGACTGTGCAACTTCAAGTGCACAAAGTTACTAGCAATGTTACCAGGTCCCAAAACCTGGTAACATTGTAAGGAATAAACAGGTGTTTATTCCTTAATTAGTGGGTGTGGTCGGGGAATGGGCGTGGCTAAAGCAAAAATTTTCCCACGCTACACGCAGAACTTCCTCTTCACTTCTTGCCTCCTCTGTTAAAAATTCCTAGTTATGGCCCTGATATTATACATAATCTCATGGAGAGGTGTGCTCTAACCATGCATGGTAAAAGTCTAATCACTGTTACTTAATAGTTTCACTAACTTCAGTCTTTATTAGTACTTTAGCAGTAAACTGGTAGGGCTTGTTCAGAAAGTAGCTAGAATTTAGAGCTGTAAGTTTGGAAAGAGTTTTGGTAAGGTAAATAGTAGACTTGGTGGGCATAGATAGTCACATTAGTTCTGAGACAATGGCAGCCCAGTTTTATTGACAGTAGCCTAGCTAGACTTTTTGCGAGATAAGTTCATCTACAATGCAGTCTAATATACTGGGGTAAAATCAGTGTGATTGATGCATGGAAGCACCTGTGGTGATAATATTTCACCTAACCTGGTTTCACTTAGCATCTGTGGGTAGCTAGGAAATAATTTAACCTACAGTTGTAGATATGATCAAGGGATAAACATTATTCCTGAATGGGTAGTGGAATTTCTTCGAGCAATCAAAGTGTCAATATAATATTCTAATTTAAGGCCATGCCCTAAACTTTACCTTTATTTTTATTACAGTTGGAATTTCCTTCTGGTTTTAACAAGAGATGGAAGTCAGCTTTCAAATGTACTGCACAGTTGGTTTTGACTTCCAATGGCAAGCAACTGATTAGGTTTGGAGGAATGATCAATGATAAACTTAAACCAGTTGATAATACACGTATCATTGACATACAAGGTGTGTTGTCATCATCGTGCATGTTTCATGTATTAGCTGTAATTCATGTACAGAATCTAGTGATGAAGGATTAATCTACTTTTTGACATGTCGAATTCCAAAGCCAACTTCAGATGAAACTGCTACCATTGCCAATGGTGAGGAATCTTGTCTGTTTACTTCTCCATGTAACTTATGGGGTTACTGTCTAGAACACTGTTGCAATTCTCAAAACAAAACAAGTTGAATATTAACGTTAGAGGTATGGCAAGTGCTAATGATATAATATTATATCATTACATTATAGAATCTATTACACTAGCTATATAAAAGTCAATTTTTAGTGCAATGCAGTTAGCTACAGCCTACAGTTGAAAATTGGAAGGTAATAAGATGCACTTTTCCCGGTAAATGATAAGGTGTCACTGGTAGACTAAGTGCACATATAGATGCCCCATACACACTAATTGGTTACTTTGGGGAGTGTAGTAATACATGCTTGCAACATTTCAGAGAAGAGGAGGAAAGTGGTTAATTGTGGTTGAAGGGCCATCTTTGCTATGATTTCTTTATAGAGGGATGGAGAAGGCCTATACAAAACATAATAATCATAATTAAAGGTCTAAATTATTTCATGGGACACATTGTTATAGTGTAATTATGAAAGGTGGTCTAACATTTATATATTTTCCTTCCCTTAGAAAATGAGTCTATTTCTGAAGAATGCAATATTGAGCCAGGCTCTTCCATTTCTGAAAACAAATTGTTGAGTTCTTCTAGCCCACCTATTAAAGGTAGGCATTCTTGTTGATAATATACAGATTTCTGAGGAAGAATAGGAAAGAGGGTGTATGAGGGGAACATGCCATTGTGCCCAATTTAATTAAGCTATAGATATTTGATTGTCCACAAATGATTATATGACTACATTACCAACATAACAAAAATACAAACTCTGACATCATAAGGGAGCATACATAATACTGTAAATCTGGAATTCACATTTCAAATTTAATTTTGGAAACAGTGCCATTAATTAATAGTGATTAGTTTCAAAATAATTCTTGCTTGCAAAAATATTTTAGTTTCAAATATAAGTAATAGATTTAGCAAAAAGCATCTGTCAATGTGTTTACCATGAAGAAGTACTTATAGTATGGCAAAATACCATGAACAGCAATTAGAAAAAACCTACTTTATAGTAATACATATGTAAGGACCTATATATTATATATATATTACACCCCTAGTACATTAGCTCCCATAGACGAATAGTGTATTATTAGTCATAATGCACTCCCCAGAGGCGAACGGTGCTTTATGAGTTATAATTGCACTTTCCACTGCAGGCTACATACTTGTAGTTTTTGACAGTTGTCGTTCATTCTTATTAGCCTAGCTTAGCCAGCGCTATCCCGAAAACTTTAGATAATAAGTCAATCTAGGGTGTAATAATATAATAGTTATTGCTTGTCGCCTTGGATATTATGGCAATAAACGGTCCTTGTCCTCGGGCTGCGCCCTCGGACTCGGAACCGTTTACTGGCCATAATATCCTCGGTGCCATGCAATAACTATTACATAATGTCACAAAATTACTGGTTACTAGTGTTTGATGGTCTTCTTGTAATACATCTCTAAGGACCTATTATACTCTATATGTCACAAGGTTATTTAATATTAATATTATTATAATAATACTGTATTATTATTGAACAGGAAAACTTAGCATTAGAAAACTTTTTTCATACATACCATGCATTAGAAAGCACATTGTTAAGAGCTATATTTTGGCACTAAAACCAAGACATTCTTGAGTTATGAAATCTGGATCATTATTAATTGTCACTACATAATTATGTGAGCTATAAGAATTGGTTGGTATATTTGTATCTAACCTGCAGTAACCCACTGAATGTATATATTTTACTATTAGAGGGTGTCTTGACTTCAGTTGCTGACTACCCTAACCTTGTATTCTTCAACCAGTCTGAGCACAAGGAATTGACATCATCTGAAATAGACCAAGAAATTAAAATGAAAGATATTGGGGTGACAGTTTCCATTCCAGCTGGAGCTATTCATGAAAATGAATCCGTCAGTTTAGAAGTGCATCCTGTGGCTTATGGAAAAGTAGAGATGCCAGAGAATTGTGTGTCTCACAGTCCCTTATATATCATTCCTACCCAAAAAATGCATCAAGAAATTAAAATCAGCATTGAGCACAGCTGTAATATTGAAACTGAAGAAGACTGTAAGAAGATGGTGTTTTTAGGTCTTGATCCTCAGCCAGATGGTACTACCTATAGAGTAAAAGAAATCCCTAATGCCAAAACTAACTTCAAGATTGGTAGTAGAGAGGGAGAAATATATCTCAAAGATATGCAGCCCTTGAGGATAGGAAGAAGACTTTCTTCTTCAGACTCTCCTAATAAAGGTACTTAACTTATTACCATAATTATAGCCAGTTTTGGTGGAAGAAGGTACAATTTTCCATAATGTTATAACCAGGTGGAATAGAAATTTACTGACCAACTAAACTTCAAGCTCTTTTATCTTTGCCTGAAGCACATATAATAATATTACATAAGAATAATTATTATCATTTTATCATTATCATACCAGTTATCTAGCTATTTACATCCTGTACTGTTAAAATATTTCTTCTGAGTATAACTGTTAAGTAACCGTGTTCAATAATGGTATCACTGTAATATAGTCTCACTGTAATATTATTATTATTATAGTCCCTCCAGAGGAGACTAGTATAGTAATAATATAGTCTCACTGTAATATATTCCCTCCAGAGGGGACTAGTATAGTCTCACTGTAATATAGTCCCTCCAGAGGGGACTAGTATAGTCTCACTGTAATATAGTCTCTCCAGAGGGGACTAGTATAGTCTCACTGTAATATAGTCCCTCCAGAGGGGACTAGTATAGTCTCACTGTAATATAGTTCCTCCAGAAGGGACTAGTAAGTGTCACATTCATATTATTGTTTGTGTAAATTCATATAGATGAGAAGAAAATGTACTCTGTTATGCTGTTCAGAAATCCCTCTCCAACCAAGTTTGATAACATTGCCATCTTTAGTGTCAGCCAACTGCAGTCTACATACATCAAAGTAAGTATGAGCTTACATCATGACAAATCACTGTTACTATAGGTGGTGATGGTAAATATAGGGGGTGACGGTGAATATAGGTGGTGAATATAGGGGGTGACGGTGAATATAGGGGGTGAATATAGGGGGTGAATATAGGGGGTGACAGTGAATATAGGTGGTGACGGTGAGTATAGGGAGAGAATATAGGGGGTGACGGTGAATATAAGGGGTGAATATAGGGGTGATGGTGAATATAGAGGGGGTGATGGTGAATATAGGGGGTGACGGTGAATATAGGTGGTGATGGTGAATATAGGTGGTGACAGTCAAGCTAATCATTTCTTTTACGTATTTATTTAGCACTATTGGTACTGTCAATAAAAATTTACATGCTGCTACAATATTGCTATTATATCACAAGTCACATGATATTCACATGCATGTTACCTGATTATTTCCAGTACCCGCACTACATGTACTGTATTTTTATTTATGTATGACATTATTTCTATTGACTTTAGCTATGGAGAGTTATAATGTCCTCCTCCTCTTTAATAGCCTTGCAATTCTTTTACAGTGTGTTGAAAACTGGATTGAAAAAAGGCATCCAGAATTCAAGAAAATTTGTCATCAACCTGTTTATTTTGTGGATGAGCAAGTGAAGTTAATTCCAGGGGATGTAGATGGCTGGGATGTGGACACAGATAAAGAGGTTAGGAAACTATAATTATGGATTAATAATTAACATTTCTGAAGTGAATGTTCAATATCAGTATATCTCCATTACTAGTTGCAATATATTTGGTCAGGGGAAAAATATTATATAAAGTCTGTCCAAGCTGACAAGAGCCTCACAAAAACATGCCTAACTCAGCTAAAAAACCATCAAATTATGCAAATTTGGTATCATTTAGCAGCTCTTACTGAGGCGCTTCTTACCAGATGCCTGTTTAGTCTGTTGTAGTGCCCCATAGAGAGATATAGGAGACTAATACAAATCCTATGGCGTTACCCTGGACCACGAGGAGCGTTACGCATAATAAAAATTGCTGCATGGAGAGTCAGCTGCTCTCTGGGCAAATATATCGTGAATGTTGTTATTATTGTGAGGTATCTATGAATAATATTAAAGCCCTTCCGGGCTGCTTCCGTGGCTCTTGTCAGCTTGGACAGACTTTAGTTTGTAGTAGCCTATTATCGATGATATTGTAGGCTTACAATCTATTTGTGATAGTATGTTGAAGTAAATACTACATGGAAGTCATGTTATCACACCAGAACTTCATTTTTTTAACTTTCTGATGATAGGTCATAGAGCCAAGTTGTACCATCAGATTCACACTTGTTTCTATAGTCTTCAGGCTGACAGCTAGCTTTTAAGTCAGTAGAAAGCTGAGAGAATTTTACACAATCAGGATGAAAGAAAATTTATTTGTAACTTCTTTGTAGGTCATACTTAAAGGAGAAGTTGATCTGCCAGATGAAAGAGATATCCATGATTTGGACTACCCGCCACTGATCACTATTGAGAGCACAAGGAAGACAGATGCTCTATCACATGAAAAAGAATCTTGTGAATTGACAATTGTTGGCTTAAAAGGAGATATTTCATTCAAACTTCCATTATTGAAGACTAATGTTGAGCAATATGCAGCTAATCTCCCACAATTGGATCAAATAGAGCAGTTCCATTATCAGCAATCTCTCCCATTCTCTCCACCATTTATCTCAACCGATCTGTTAAATCCATATAATGGACACTTCCCTATCCCAACAGCTTCTGAAAAGTATTCTTCAACAGGTACATACATATATACATAAATACTTAACTAGGTGGAGTGTGCTTGTATTTTATGCACATATTATATCAATGCATAAAAACTTATATTCATGAGATACTTTTTAAAGTGTATATCATACAACACATTCATTTTTGTATTCCTGTACTATAGAGCTTTTTAATCACGTCATCCTAATTGATTTACTGCGGGGCGCCCGCCATGTTGGTGTACAGCTGGTGTGCATTGGATATGCAGTCAAATTATGCTGAGAACCTCTTGAATGAAGCCAAGAAGCGGTATATAGCAGTGATAAATGGCTTGGACCCCTTTGGAGGAAACCAATTGAGACCATACCACCTGTAGAGGCCTCCGATTTGGTGGCATATTTAGTGCTTTATCACTACACAGCAGTTTAAACCCCATGAATCCCTCGAGGCCTACAGCTAGTTTGTGTGTGGATGGGTCAAGGATGTTTGTACGTGGAAAGTAGCAGGAAAATTCGTAACAACTGGACGAGTAAGTATACTCTTAGCTTTTGGCTAATGTGTATACATAATGCTGCGTAAGTGCCAGAGCACAAAATGTCTTGTGGTAGCTATATCATCACTGCTAAGAATCAATTGTGATTTGCCCACTGTAATTGTATAACAGACTTGGTTGAGACAGGTACATACATCACTGCAGTGCTATTCTACTTGGAAGTAGTTGCTCGGTTAAAAGGCAAGCAAACTAGCACACAAGTGTGAGTGGATTATTCCTCTTACCTGAAGAATGTGGAATACCTACCTGTTGATTTTACCTCTGCTAGAAAGAAATCTTGATGCAGCAGTTGATACAGTTTATGAAGTACGAACCAGCAGCTTCAACAAACCATGTGTCCAGATTTAAATGCTGGAACAAGACCAGCAATCCTTTCCCTCAATTCTGAGTCATTGTTCACCATATTTCCAAAGAGATTGCTTCCTACTTTTCCAACTGTGTTGTTAGCTATTGTTACAACTGAATTGATATTACACATGACATTGCACCTTTTTATTCAATGTATAATAATTATGTATAATACTCAAAGTTAATAATACTCACTGTTGAATGAAACGTTCTTGTCATGTCCTGAATGCTTAGAAAAGCCAATCACAACACTTAGCCATTGTATGTTGTACACCACAATGGCGGAAAATCAATTTTCACGTGACTGTGACGTCACATGAAAAGGCTCTATACTCATATGAAAGTTTATTGTAAGAAGTTACAATTTCTTCAGCAATCAATGACTAGTAGCTAGTAGAGAGCTCCTGAGGACTTCCTTCTTGCACCCAAGTTTATGCATCAAATTATGGAAAAACAGGAGCGTGTGGCATTCACTTATGAGCATTTCTGACTGGACTGTTGCTTACTAGAGGGCAGCTTGAAGAGTTTTCTCAGAGAAAATGGTTTTATTGCACAATCAGTGAGAAATGGTTCTCTAAGCTGTATAACACTTTCACTGCATTTGTCACTGCACCCATGACACTAATAGTAAACTCGCAGTGCGTGTGTCACTACAGTGGTGACAATACATTAACTACCACCCTGTGTGTATGTCACTGCCTATGTCACTGCCTCCATGACGTGGTCTCTGTGACATGGTCCTCATGGTTAGAAAATGCTTCCTCCTGCCTCCAGGTAAATTTTATGAGGCTCATTATTTAAATAACTTTACCCACTAAGCCTTAGTCTACGACAAGGCGGGGAGATCACGATGAGGCCACTGCATCATAAACAATGCTAACACATCTAATTTAATTGTGGTGTGTGGTTTTGTAGCGTATAAAAGTGTGAAAATATGGACCTAGATGCAGTGTTGTTGGCCCTGTCAGACATTGACAGTTGTGGAGATGAGAGTGACTGTGAATGTGATGAACTAGAGAGGGAGAGTGAGAGTGGGGATGAGGAAAGGATTGGAGGTGGTCTGACAGTGATAGTGGTTCTGACAGTGATGGTGGAACTGACAGAGACCTGGTAGCACCAATAGCAACAACACTTATAATATCAATAACAACACCAGTGATGACCAGCAGCCCATGGAAAGAGGTAACAACCATAGACTCCCAACCTGAGCATCAGTACTTGGAGACACCTGGACCTTGTCTTCCAGATGATGTGGAACTAAAGGAACCAGAGGATTACTTCAGTCTTTTCTTTAGTGAGGAACTTTACCAGCTAATAGCAGATGAGACAAACCTCTATGCCCAGCTTCTCCGAGCTAATAGACCCATGACAGCACGCTCTAGTCTGAGAAACTGGAGGGACCTGTCAGTACCAGAATTGAAGGCCTTCATCGGGTTAATTCTAAACATGGGCATTATCAATGTACCTTCAATCCGAGATTATTGGTCAACTGACATAACAGGCAACATACCCTTTTTTTCACAGGTGCATATGTACTTCAACAATGGCTATGGGAGTAAAGTACAAAATATTAGCATACAGTGTTAAAATTTTAGGTTATGTTTCATACCATAGGTCATGAGTAGAGATCCTTCCTACAGATACTGAGCTGTCTCCACCTCAGCCATCAACCTCCACTTGCTGGACAGCCCATAGGTAATCTCAAGATCCAGCCCTTGCTAGACCTTTTAACACCTAAGTTTGAGAGTCTCTACACCTTGGGCCAGAATATTAGCATTGACGAGTCTATGATCCCCTTCAAAGGGAGGCTAAGGTAGAAAAAAATATATATTTTGTGAGCGCAATGTTTACATCTCTATAAATAGGTACAAGCAATACATCCCAAATAAGCCAAATGCATGGGGGATCAAGGCATATGTCCTTGCAGACAGTTGTTCTGGATACATTTCTCGGCTTCGATTATACCTTGGTGCCCAAACTGATATCCTCAACATTCCTGGCTATGGCAAGACTGAGCAAGCCATCCTCACTTTGATGGATGGACTACTTGGTAAAGGACACCATCTGTTCACAGACAGATTTTATACAAGCATACCCTTGCTGATGGCACTGACCTCAGCAAGAACCTCCTACACTGGCACTATCAATAAGACCAGGAAGAATTTGCCACCCTCCCTTAAAAAGTTAAAATTGAAGAAAGGAGAGATGAGGGCATTTGAAAAAGATGGAAATATGATACTTGCATGGAGGGACAAAAGGTAACTTTGTTCAGTCACACTAACAATAAACAACAGTAAGTCTTGTAATTACTATGAAAATCACCATACCTGGTGTCCCATGTGTAGATGGATGTGACTCCAGCTGCCACTGGGATTTAATAGTCAGGCCACCCTAACAAGTTTTATTGTAACCACACCAAACTATTGACTATCTCTTATAGATACATCTACATGGCATCCAACACCTATGGCAATGAGTCAGCTACTATCCCTTCATGGGTGCCAGGGAGACCAAACAAAACCAAGCCAGTGGTTGTTATGAAATATAACTCAGCAATGGGAGGGGTAGACAAAGCTGACCAGCTAGCAGTGTACTACTGCTTTCAGCGAAAGTCGCTGAAGTGATGGAAAAAAGTATTTTTCTGGCTGTTGGAGACCTCTGTGGTCAACAGTTTTATAATTTATAAAGAACACAACACCACATGCAAAGACTCTCAACTCACATTTAGACGGAAGCTTGTTAAAGCTCTGGTGAAACACCTGGATCCTAGTCAACGCCCTAGGCCAGGCAGACCACGGGTCAGTGACTCTATTGAGAGACTGCAGTCAGGAAAACACTTTCCAGCAAAGGGCACCACTAAATGTGACTGTGTCGTCTGCAGTGAAAGAAGAAGTGGTGGTTCTAGGCACATGACTCCCTTCTACTGCCAGACATGTTCAAATCACCCACCACTTCACCCAGACAAGTGCTTTCAGCACTATCACACTGCCCCTTCAGTGAAAAGGCTGAGGGAGATGTAAAACATAGCTACACAATATTTATTATTGTATCCAATATCTTATGTTACACTATAATTGTTATTGTTACCTCCACATTCTTGTACATGTCCTACATTGTCACCCCCTGGACGACACAAGGTGTGAAAACCTTTTATCATCTACAACCATTACAGCATGTAACTAAGGTAAGTATAGCCTAAACTAAGTATACTTAATCAACACACGAGCATGTGGAGCTTATCCAAGGGTACGGTAACTTCTTTAGCAGTAGTAAGCTACTTCACTAAAAAAAGCTGGCAGCTGGTAAAATGTTTTTAGTGAAATAGTTAGCTAACGTATTACATCTAATCTAAAGTGTGATCTGCAGCTTAGTATGCCACTATGTCCTTGGATAAGCTCTAGAAGTTACCTACAGCCATAGCCACTAAGCAAAATGGCTGGTAAAAGTGGAGCTAGCTAACCGTTTTCAATGGTTTAGTAAATTTGCTAACTAGCTAGGCAATAACTAGGACACACTTTAACTTACAAGCAATCGAGACCTCCTGTGACTTCTTCTATCTTTTGTTGAAGTGCAGTGGCCACTTCAAGACGATCTAAAGATGTAGCGGCCAGCGCATGATTACGTAGACATTATTATCGCTGTGAAAGTGATAAGTCGTTAATATCTCTATTTCTATTGATGGCAAAGCTAGAAACTTGCCCTCCAGTAAGTAACAGTCTAGTCAGAAATGCCCAGGAGAAGCCAACGCTACATGCTCTGGTGTTTCCATAATTTGATGAATAAACTTGGGTGTAAGAAGGAAGTCCTCAGGAGCTCTCTACTAACTACTAGTCACATTGATTGCTGAAAAAATTGTAATAAACTTTCATATGAGTAAATACAAAAATAAATGTGTTGTATGATATAAGTATCTTATGAATATTTATGAGCAAAGTCTATACCATAACCTTTAATATTACCTTAGATCTGGTTAATTTCATTATCACTTTATACCCACTCTTGGCCAATGGACCAGTGTTTTAAATATTATATCCATAGTGTATAAACATAGCTAATAGTGAAAATATCATGATATTATAGACACTATGAAAACAGAATATCTTGAAAATGACTGGATTCTGCTGTGATCATGTTATAATAATTTTACAGGTGTGTATACTTCAAAGAACATGACACCACCAGCTACACCAAAGTGTTACACTGATGATACTGGTAATTATCTAGGCTTAACCCTTTATTGTTGAGGTTAATTTCTATGTTACACTGATGATACTGGTAATTATCTAGGCTTAACCCTTTAGCATTGAGGTTAATTTCTATGTTAATGTGGAAATATTAATTGAATTTCATCTTACAGTTTTTACTGTCTTGTTTGTAGAATTAACCCTCGATGATCTTCAATTACTTCTTAGATGTTTAAAGGAAGCTTCTGTTCACTGGTATTCCATTGGAATTGATTTAAAGATTCCAGCTATTGCGCTCGATCTTATTAAGACCAATCTATATAATGCTGTTAGAGGAGACACACAATACTTCTGTCAAATGATGATTACTTGGTTAGGAATGAAGCCATCAAGTAAAAATACAGTGAAGGTCCTCCGGTCTGCACTTGAAAATGCTGCTGACTTAAATTATTTGTCATCAGAATTAATACAAAAATTAAACTCAGGTATATAATATTCTTGATTCATGCTTGAATTACAGTGCATGGTTTATATGTCAAATGACATCTAATCTATAGCTGCAGGTGAGTATGAAACACTGTTGATTTCAGAAGGTTCTGAGGTATGCACAACTTATGTACCTTACAAAGCTGTTCAATTTGGAGATATGCACATTTTAGCATTGGCTTTGCAATTAGTTTTCTTTAAACTTTTAACAAGTTTGTTTATTCCATTTTCCAGCAGAGATTATGTAAAATTTACCCACTAGATGCAAATTTATCTGCATATTTATTATATGACAATGTAAGATGGTTTTATTCTTGTACTTATGAATACAATGATTTCCCTTTTTTTCCTTTGTGTTGAGTAACCACTGAGAGTATGAACTGTCTCACAAGACAAATAGAGGCAATAAACTTCTAACTGTTTAGGTAATACATTATGTGCTTTAAAAATTCCATTAAATTCTAAGGTAAAGTAACAGGAGTTCGTGTGGAGTAATAGAAGCTCATGTAGAGTGTGTGGAGTAATAGGAGTTCATGTAGAGTGTGTGGAGTAATAGGAGCTCATGTAGAGAGTGTGGAGTAATAGGAGTTCATGTAGAGAGTGTGGAGTAATAGGAGTTCATGTAGAGAGTGTGGAGTAATAGGAGTTCATGTAGAGAGTGTGGAGTAATAGGAGCTCATGTAGAGTGTGTGGTGTAATAGGAGCTCATGTAGAGAGTGTGGAGTAATAGGAGTTCATGTAGAGAGTGTGGAGTAAAAGGAGCTCATGTAGAGTGTGTGGAGTAATAGGAGTTCATGTAGAGTGTGTGGAGTAATAAGAGCTCATGTAGAGTGTGTGGAGTAATAGGAGCTCATGTAGAGAGTGTGGAGTAATATAGGAGCTCATGTAGAGAGTGTGGAGTAATAGGAGCTCATGTAGAGAGTGTGGAGTAATAGGAGCTCATGTAGAGTGTGTGGAGTAATAGGAGCTCATGTAGAGAGTGTAGAGAGTATTATCATTAATTTCAATATACCCCAAATTTAATTAATGCCCCACAAAAATTTTTAAAACGTAGTACCAATAGCTCAGCCACTTATCCTCAGAAACTGTTTCAAGTACCAAAATATAGAGCTTTAATTTTAATGGTCTATTCATGTCCCCCTATGTCCAAAAATGACCACAATTATAAATAATCAATTCTCTATGAATTCTAGTCATCTCTTTGAGACTGGGTGTCTCAAACAATCAAGTCTCTGTGAATTCTCATCATTTGAGACCAGATGTCCCAAACAATCAAGTCTCTGAATTCTGGTCATTTCTTTGAGACTTGATATCTCAAAAAAATCATGTCTTCTCTCTTGACAGCAACTGTAGATAGAAAGTGTACTACTATAGCAGAACCATCAAATATTTTTGTGTAGAAATATTGTTGTGGTACAGGATGGTCTGCCTCATTAAGGCAAGCAAGTATTGCTGACTTTTGACCAAGACAAAGAATATTGTAAAGATGGAGGATGGCATTGGCACACTGCTGACTTACATGCAACCAAATAAACTTGCATTGTTATTTTAAGCTGTCAGCTGCTGAGAAGACTAGCATTTAGCCTTGTGTTTGAGAACACACACACATGCGCGAGCACGCACACATACTACTTGAGCTAAGGATAGAATGGAAAGGTGTTAGCCAACACTTGTTGACATGACATCCATATTTTCCATTCACAGCTCTTGGAATATAGCTAGTTATTACACGTGGTCAGATTGGGTGTACATATTCTGAGTTACAATTCAGGAAAAAAATTTTTTATCAAGTTTCTGGGAGGGAGGGAGGGGGGAGGGGGGGGGTTGGTTTAGTATAGCCAAGCTATCCCTCAGTGAAAATCTGTATGAACATATACGCTACAGTCTGATAACAAAAGGCAAATGAAGTCAGCTAATAATTATAATTTTTTTACAGTCTCATGTGAATGAAACTTTCACTACAGTTGAAGAAAAGAATTCTAGTAAGTTATAATGTTATTTTTTATCCCTTTACATGTACCACATTCACTCAATCAAATTCCTTGCTGACATCTTGATGAATGTCCATAACATCTTAATTAAATTCTTACCCATCATGATTATGCCTTAGCACTGTTTTATGATATACTAATGGTATCATGAACTTGTCAACTGAGTTTCTACTGACAGGCATGCTAGTGAACATGTGAGACCACTTGACAATCATTAAGTCATTAAGCCACTGTAGAAAACCTGGTTGTTGTACTGTAATGACTAGTATTTTGAGGTTTCAAGGAAATCTATATATTCTTATGAATGACCCTTAAATGAGTGATAGACCTTTTTTCTTGGACTGGGGTCTGATAATCTAAAGCCTTGTTTAGTCAGTGTTTCAACCGAAAATGCTCAAAAATCTTTGAGGGTGTCTCCTCCTGGTACCACACAGCAGCATAATTATATCTTCTTCAATGAATAAATTATGCTTTTATTTTTTGAAATGTTTGCTCTATACAGATTTTGAAAATTATCACAAGAAAGCAAATTTTGAGGTTAGTACATTCTTACATGTGTCCATTGACTATGTTACACTATCTCACTAGAGTGATATCAAGCAAGCAGCTGTAGATTTGAGGATGTATGCTGAACGATGGGAGGAGAACAAGATGTTAGTCAAAGCTAAAAATATCGCTTCGCTTATAGAAAGTATTCAACTCTCTTTAAGGTAATATAATACAAGTTCTGAGTCTTTTTAGGGAAATTTTACTAACTTGGTCACACTTACCACTAGAAATTTTTTTTAAGTACCAAAATGTAGCTCTCTCGATGAGCTTTCTAATGGTTTATTAGGTCCCTGTAAGTGAAAAAAATCAACAAGATAGGCTATTTGAAGTGTGTATATCCTATTCCCCTAATAATTATTTGGTATGCGTGAAAAAAAAATTATAAAAACTTTCCACAAGATTAATGGAAATAAACATGTTGTTCCAACATGCTAAGCAGCTTGAAGCAATGGATATGTACACAAGAGACTTGAATAAAGGGGTGCTACCAAAAAAAAAAAAGAAGTAATGCATGCCATTAGCACAACCACAAAAAAACTAAGGGTGCTGCAGTACCCTTTGAACCCCCTTTCCTACCCCCCTGTGACCATTAGAAAGCTCTTTGGAGGAACTGTATTTTTGTACTTGAACCAAGTTTATGTAAGTAAGTGTGGCCAAGCCAGCCTAACCTACCTAAGCACAAATATATGGGGGAACTTTACCGAGTCATTTAATTACCTAGTCTGCCTAGTATCATTGTATGAATTGTATAAACTTATAGTGAATCCAGTGGACTTTTGCACACGTTGAAGAAGATTAAGGAAGAATGTTATGCCTTGACAAGGCATGAGTCACTGAAGCTACTGACTGTAGATAATCAAAAGACTGTAAGAACATAGATTGGGAGAAAGCAACCTAATAATGTTGGATGTAGTTAAAATGAAATAAAAGTATCCACAACACCATGTTACTATCTGTCCAAAGGTCTGTATCAATTGTGAATCTGTTGTTGCTTGTTGCAGAATTTTGGTATTTATTTTTATCTACAGGGAATATTGGTGAGAGGTGGGTGGATCAGCTCCTCCCTCCTCCACTACAGGGGTGTGGTTTTGGTTGATATTATTTTACTATACTCCATGAGAACCTTGTAATCCTGTTGCATGCATCTAAGGGCACTGTGAGTATGGTAGTTATATAGCTCTAAACAAATTAAGATTTCTATATTCAAGCATGATTCACATAATAGGGATGATAATACAACAACTACTGAGATATTGAAAACCATATCTATGGTATAGATATTTTTTGAGAACACAATATCTGAGGTTAGTTCTCATAACTAGCTACCATATTTCTGGTTTAAAAAAACTATCAACATCAACAGAATTTTTTTTTTACCTGAAAGACTAAAAGTATATCACTAAGTGATCTATTCATGATTAAATTGTGGTAACGCTTTTACTGTAGAAGATGATAAATTTAGTTATCACTGATATTCAAGCCTACTGCCTTTACCATTCTTTATAGTTAGAGAGATGACACTACTATCATGCATCATTAAATTAAAATTTTGGCAATATATTTTTGTGTGGTATGAAAGTATATATGCTAATGAAAGAAAACTTAACTATATCCATAGCTACATAATAAAGTGCTTAAAGTTCAAAGTAGGTTGAAGCATGTTATTTTAAGTCTATGATAATTTATGTATATAGAAACTTAAGTGAAGGAACCTGTTTCATTTATTAGTGACTTGATTCACTCACTCACCTGAATACAATGATGTTTGTCATTCTGTTCTATAACTGAAGGTTGCTAGTAGACTATTAGAAGTCATTTATGATGATTTGATTTGTGAGGAGGAATGGTTCCCTACTAGCCATTTAATAGCATGTCCCATTTCAAAATTATGTGGCTAAAATTATAATTGTGGTATTCTGCCTCCATTATGGAGAAACAGCAGAGTAGTCCTATGACCATATTTAATATATATACATCATCTCTTCACAAGCATGGAGTAGCCCACTCAGCTGCATGGTTAGTGTATAACTGTTATATTCATTATCTGTGCACAAGTATGGAGTGGCCCACTCAGCTGCAGGGTTAGTGCACAACTGTTATATCTGCAGGGTAAAGAACTGAAAGACGCTGTTGATAAAGTAATGAATTATTCACATCAGTTAGAGTTTCATGCAAACTCGCAACTGAAAAAATGTGGTGAGTGTTTTTACCATAATTAAATATGATGAACAAATTTATACATACATATATCTATGACTAATCCTGCAGTTATAATGACAGAAGATGTTTCCAGTTTATTGCTACAAAATGTTCACAACTTGTCAGATGCTATACAGTCACTTTTACGAAATACTGAGATTGCTTCTTTAAATGTGGTGGCATCTTTATCATGGATGAGGTTAGAGAGTCTGAACAAGCCGAGAAGTTCCTCTGTAAAACTCAGAAAGAAAGAACTGGAGGAATCAGGACTACCACGTTAGTGGCCATCACGTAATATTGACATCTTTAAGTGCTTGTACAACTGTGTGAATGGACTATAATATTCATAACTGGGTGAAAAATGAGCACCCAGATTATAATAGTGATTTGAGCATGCTGGTTGTTTCTGGCACTTCAAAATGTCTAGTGTTGAAATGTAGGAGGTTGTTGTAAAAACATCACTATTTACTAGGCTTTTATTAATCCTTACTAGGAGAAAATTCAACTTTCCATCCTTCTTTTTTAAATACCCAATCCATTACAGTACTAAAGTCTATTTGGGTTGACCTGGCACCACGAATATTTGCAATAATTTTCATTCTATTTCAAAATTTCAAACACCAATAGTTAACTAATAATCGTAGAATTTTTCTGATATCTTTTATAAGGTTTTATGCCTTACCAGCCAAAAGTTAACTGTATGTCCCATAAGCAAAGTACAGAGCATTCCATTAACCACGCGGAATGTGGTGTGCGTTATTTAGCTCAATTCCAGCCAATACTGTGTAGCAGTTACACAGTTAACACGTGGTTTGGCTCCACATACCATCATCCACAAGTATTTTGCTAAATCAACTAATGATGCACTACTACGTAATCACACTCTACTGCTACTACTTCCGTGGGCAAGTGAACGCTAATAGACAGGGGTGTCAAAGAAAAATTTACCTGGTGCTACACTTGAGGCACCAGTGATCACTCTGGCGCCAGCATTAGTATATGCCAAAAAATAATATTCTGGTTATTTAAGTTTATTATATGGAAAGTTGTCTATAGTCCTTGTGTCCATGTCTAAAGCCATGCAAGCATTTAGTTTATCTTGGGTTAGTCAAGTACGATACTGATTTTTTATAAAATTCCTGTTACTGAATCCTCTTTCACATGTGACAGCATCAGGAGAAATGCAGAGTACAAGCAAAGCTAGCCTAGCAAGCTCATTGTAATCATCATCTTTGTATAGCTTAATGAAAAACTTCACAGGGTCTGAACTTGAGGTCACTTCAAATAGAAAATCAAGGGTTGTATCATGAGTATAGTTACGATATTGCTTGTACAATGTTGTTTTATTGAAATTCGTTTCATTGTCATTTGCAAACTTCTCGACAACCAGTTGAATATCATAGTGACATAGCTTTCTCTGTTTTGGATCAATAAAACTGAAATTATTTGTAATAAATTCAAGCTCAGGAAATCTATTCTCAATAGCTTTGCCAACAGTTTTAAGGTAGGCATACATCCACTTCCTTGCATCAGAAAGCTGTCTTTCAGTAAGCAGACTGTGCTCTTCACATTGAAACAAATGTTTCTGAAATTCTTCCCCTAAGAACTTCGTCACAGCAACATCAATAGAAAGCATGTTGGTATCAGTTACATTTCCTGTTGGGTCATGTAGTAAGGACTCTAAAAGAGTTGCTCTGAAAGCTTTTATTTTGCAGTAAGTAGAATAGAGTGATTGATTAGCCTTCTGCAACTGTCTGTTCACATCAGCTAGAATTTCTAGATTAGGTTGTAGAAAGAAAATATACAATGCAAAGAGGGGCTCAACAACTCTTTTATGAAAATCCTCTGCTTTCTTTCGGGCTGCAATTCTGTTAGCTGTGTCATTTTTCTCCTCTTCAAAGAACCTCACTAGGCTTGGTAGCAAACTACATACTCGGTTAACACAGTCACTAAGGGAGAGCCACCTTACTTTATGGTAATTTACAATGCCAATGAATTCATGCTCAGGGTCAGTTAACTCTAATAGCAGGTGAAATTGATCCCTTCTGGTTGGACTGTCCTTAAAATAGAACAAAACATCACTTATTGTCTTCTCAACGAAATCAGGGATCTCTTTTTGAGCTGTTTTCGATGCTAAGACAAGTCTATGTGGAGGACAGTGAGTCAAAAACAATTTGGGGTTAATTTCCCTCCTAAGTTTCCCAAATACCCCCTGTTGGTTTGAAATCATAACATTAGCACCATCAAATGTAAAAGCAACCATTTTGTTTAATGGAAGGTCTAGGCCATCCTTACCGATTACCTTTAAAATGCTTTGGTAGATGTTTTTCTGACCAACAACTTGGTGAAAGGCCAAAAAGGAAGAGCTGATGGCTTCTTGGTCTATATCAATAAATCTTCCATACACCCCACATTGTTCTTTGACTGCACTATCAGTAGAGTCATCCACCATTAATGACCAATAAGATGAATTTGAAATTTTCTGCTCAAGCTCAGGTTGAAGCACTTTCTGATGTAACTCAACAGTTTTAGTGGCAATTATGTTTCTACTTGAAGCCATGTATTTGAAAACAAGAGACTCAGGGTCGGCTGCCTTTGCAAAGGATACAAAAGCTTCACGGGCACTAAAGGGTAGTTTATTCTTTGCTAAAGTGAAAGCAAGTTTATAAGGTGCCAGCCTATTCATCTCATTTGGAGACATATAGTCTAGGACCTGGCTTAGAGTTGTATGCATTTAAAAAGGGAGAGGATATCTCAACTGTTTTGACCTCAAGGAACAACTTGGCATATGTGCCAAAATGTCTATCTGCTGCGAATATGCTGAAAATGACCACACCCTTTTTTATCGGAAGTGCAACTTTTAAAATGGCCATATTTTCTGAACCGTTAGGGTTACAGGTTTTATGAGGTGCTTAAAATATTTAGAATGGCCAAGTTTAGGGGAGTCACAAAAGAGTATAAAACTTCTAACTTGATATTTTAATAGTAAATGGCTCAAATGGCTTAAATATAACACCCTGGGGTGCTGCCTTAACACTTTTTTTTAACAGTGTGGGTGGTGTTCATTCGGTGATAGGGTTTTTACAGTCATCACTTCCCTTGCACTTGCAATACTTGCAACACTTTATCCCAGCTACCCTGCAGCAGCACACATTCTGGCGAGCACACTTGCTACCTTTCCATCAGTCAAGATGTAGTTCAGAATTTGGAAAACTACATTAGTTTTCAGCTGTCCATCTTGGTGGTGGGTTCTTACTAAATGTATCCATTGATATCCTTAGATCTTGGGGCTCACAGAAGTTCTTCTGTACTCCAAAGCTGTATTCTTTCAGCTCCTGTGCCAGTTCAGTTGCTACCTGCTGGACAGGTATGACTCTCAAAGACTCTACCAAGGTCTCAGGAGAACTCTTAGTAGAATATTAATACCATCTGGGATATTCTTTTGTTTCTTGGGTAGGTGAAGCAGACAGCATCTCCATACAGTTCAAAAATTAGATGCTTTACTGCTCTGCTATTCCAGGTGAACTACCTTCATTTAGCAGGGGTGTAGACAAGGGGGGGGGGGGGCTTGGGGGGCTTAAGCCCCCCCAGATTTTTGTAACTAGATAATAATAATGATAGCTAATAAGCTCAGGCTCTGGCTTATTTTTTAGTTACTTTTTCTGTAAACTCCATATGATGTGCATTGTAGTGGTTTGGTAAACAGTATTTAATCATGACAGTAGTGGTTAACAGGTAATCATGGTAACATTGTAACAGCTGCTTAGAGAACTTGCTTGACTCTAAACCTAATTGCTAGTAGCTAGTACCATGTCTGTGAATCTTTAAGATAGTGGTTTAGCACTCCTTTAAAGCCTGGTGATTTAAGACCAGCTATCAGCCTGAATTAGCCAGCAGTCAGCCTGAACTGGTGAGCTAATAATATTTAGGTTTTTCGATCAGTGTATTCGTTTTACTAGCTTGAAAGTGATGTTGAAGATGTTTCACTACAGAATCCACTATCTTCAAATGAAATAGAGCCTAGCCTATTATTTGAAAATTACTTTCTTATACCTCTTGGATTTTGAAAAAATTTTTGCTTCCGCAGGAGGGGGCGCACCCTCCCCCTTGAGCTGAATTGCAATATTTTTGCCGTTATCTTATTAGCACTCCCAGTCCTAAAGAGTTGTCTACACCTCTGTTTAGCTGGTCTCTGATGGAAGTAAGACTTTGTGCTGACTTACTAAAATCAAGTTTAAGAGCTAAAATCTAGCCTTAAAGGAATCATCTGTGGCTGTTACTGAATCCTCCATTTCAAGGTTATTCATTATTTCCTCAATTTTGGTGTGATATTTACGAAAAATAGGCTTTACAGCAATTGTCATGATAATGGATAGCAGCTGCAAAAACATCACCTACATACATTACACATTACAGCTGTTTCAGTATAAACGAAGTCTTTGAACAACATGGCTGCATTTAGTAGCTTTTGGACCATGGGCTTTTCACAGATTCTATACAATGTGTGTATTGTTTTCCTTAACAGTCAGGTAATCGGAACCACAAATAATGCAGTAATAGGTAGGTACACTGGGCTTAAATCTCTTACTATGTGGCTCAGGTGTATCAGTCACACCTACATACCTACCAACCCATCAATTTTGGTTTGCTTGATTAAACTCATATTTTTGCTTGAATTAAAGCAGTTTTGCTTGATCACACATATTATCGAAGATGGATAAAGAGAATATTAAAGAAACAAAGTTAATTGTCATTAGTATCCATGGCACAGTGTCATGAAGGCAGCTATTAGCTGCTAATAAGAAATGAGTAATAATTCTAGTGATGGCGGTACCATGGCCACACCCTAAATTGAGCTACTAATTACCTATTAATAATTTTATTGTTTGAGATGAAAAAGAAGAAAGAAAGACCGGGAATTGTACAGTTGTACCGGGATATTCCCAGTGTTGCCGGGGATAGTTGGCAGGTATGCACCTATCACCTGCTGAGTTGGTTCCGGTTGTTCTAAAGGTTGTGTTACACGATCAGTCTTAGCCATATCTTTTTGAAAACTTCGTAGCAAGATAAAGCATATTTCATGACACCCTGCTCTTACATAGTCAGTTGAAGGACTCTAGTAACTCGAGTATCATCACTTTCTTGGCTAACAAAACAATATTTACTAGAAAGGCACTCAGATTGCCTTTTCTTTTGGCACAAAATGCACTCTTTAAGAATTGATCATTTTCGGTACAGCACAAGGAGCCATAAGACATACCTCATTCTGAAAGAGGTCATAATTTAGTCAGCAGGGATGTTATGCTAACCCAAGTAAGGTGCCCCTTGCATGGCCTCTTAATGTGGTACAGTTATTGGTAAATTTAAAAAATTTTAGTTCACTGTTCTATCGTAGTGGATAAACCTCCTTGCTGCCAGTTAGACCTCCTTTTTTGCTGCCAGGTAGCAACTGATCAGTACTGCAATGCTAGCAGCTGTTTAGTGCAGGTTCTTAACATGCACCTAATATTATATATAGAGTGGTAATTAACATAGCTATTTTTTAGCCATTTAATATCAAGTTAGAAGTTTTATACTCTTTTGTGACTCCCCTAAACTTGAACATTTTAAGCACCTCATAAAACCTACCCTAACGGTTCAGAAAATATGGCCATTTTAAAAGTTGCACTTCCGATAAAAAAGGGTGTGGTCATTTTCAGCATGTTCGCAGTGGATAAACATTTTGGCACATATGCCAAGTTGTTCCTTGAGGTCAAATTACCCTAGAACAGTTGAGATATCCTCTCCCTTTTTAAATGCATACAACTCCAAGCCAGGTCCTCGACTAATAGCCTTTTTCATTAAGGACTGCTGTCTAGATAGATTGCTCACAAAATCAGCCACCAGTTGCCTTCTCTTACTAAGGTCATACTGCATACTTGTGTTATGCTTCCTTTCAATGTGCCTTTTTATGGTAGACAGTTTGAAAGATGTCAACTTCTCTAAGCAAACAATGCATGTCATAAACTTGCTTGACTTATCTGGCCACATAAGATACCCTTCCTTCCACATTGGATTGAATATAGCTTTACTAGGGCATCTTCTTTTACTTGGTGGTTGACTGGATAATGCTGTATCTGTGCTACTAGATGCTATATCTTCAACATCTGAGTCAGATTGAGAGTCTCTGTTACTGTAAGTGTAACTGTCTGGATCCAGCTGCTCACCATCATTGACACACTCAATAATAGGGGTGGAGTCATGGGGTCAATCTTTGACCGTATTCTAGTAGATGGCTAAGTACATGTAGCTACTAGCTAGCCCAGTAGGCTATATGCATGTTGTAGCTGGCGCCAAGAATGATGGTTGGTGTTCAAAACTTGTATCTGGCACCAAATTTGGCGCCATAGCGCCAGTTTGACACCCCAGAATAGACTTTACTCTCTTTACTTTTAATACAGTCTATAGTTTGCTAGTGGAAAATACCAGGAGGTAACAATTTGTGTATCATGCTAAATGTGATAGTTCTTAATGACAGATTTGTATTTATAGTTTTTAGAAGATCACTTCAGGAAACACTTCAGGAAAATTGAAGGAAAAGAACAAATCAATTTTTGTATTTTACTAACAGCTACTATGTAATTGTTTTTGTCAACTCTGTTATTTCCATGTCCAACTAGTGTGTGTATATATGAATATTGTCATTCTAGTCTATCAATATGTTCTAGAAGTTTTTGCTGTGTATAGAATTAACTGATTAGTATGTCTATGCTTTCTAGATGTAGCCTCCACCCTAAGGACTAAGACAAGATTGTAATTCTTCTGCAAATGAAATCATAAAATTATAACCACATATCTAGGCAGTGTGGTTCCAAAGAGTGTCCTTAAACTCAGGCTCATCTATGACTTTATGTACTTTGATATACTCAGGCCAACTAGCTAGCACTGTTGTATTAGTTAACTAAAACTAAAACAAATGGATAATAGTTCACTAATTTCTTCACTACTATAACTAAACTAAACTGTAGTTCACTTACTTGCCAAAACTATAACTAAACTATTTACATCATATTGCACCAAAAACTAAACTAAAACTAATGAGAGCAGAGGTTGAATCTAATATTAGTTGAGCACACCTCCAGCTGATAATTATTGTATTAATGTTTGTAGTTAACAAGCAGCATTCATCCCATGGAAGCAAAAAATTACATTTCCAACTAACTTAAACTATGATTGTATAAGTTGGATTGCCCCAAAATAGCTACCATGGTCTTGTAACTAACTAGAACTAAACTAATGCTAGGCTCTTGTAACTAACTAAAACTAAACTAAAAGAAATACCAGGCTCTTGTAACTAACTAAAACTATACTAAAATGTTGTAAGATTCCAATAACTAACTGAAAACTAACTAATAGTCCAAAACTACTAACTAAACAACAATACATACTAGCTAGATGAATTGGTTAAGAGTTCAATTGAATCAGTTACTGGATGGGAAACTTGAAAGTTGGAGGTTCTACCATACTTTCACTATACACACCAATGAAGCCAAGCTTATTTTGCCTCATGTACAATGTGAAAACAACAAAACAAACAAAAATAAATAAAAATGATGTTTGCATGGCTGGACTACAGTGTTTTGACTTAACAATCTCATACCTTCAAAGGACCCAGATCTTACCTGGATAACCTTCTCTGGAGCTCCACTTTCATACATTTTGTTATTCCATTACACACAAACTACGGTTCATTTTGTGTCCTGTGATTCCAGCCTGTTCCACACTTTTAGGCTTAGTTCTACTTCCCAATTGGAATAGAAACGGTGTCTTGCATGCTTATAATTTCTGTAAGGGTCTTAAAGTTTTCTTTTTCAATTGCAGACTCCCAACAACTTAGCTACACAAATACAAACAGTGAAAATTAAGGAAGGTTAAATTAGCCACATCTATAGTACCTATAGAAAATTGAGTCAGTTATACTTCATGATGTTATACTTTTTGCTTTACTTTTGGTGGCTACTGTGTAATTTTACTGTCAGTAGCTATACTGTTGGTAGGTAGTTCAGCTATTATGTTACACCTGAAGTAAATGCTGATCTTGATTTTGATGGTGACTCTAGATCTGTATCAGTATATACTTACTTATAGCAATATTATTACATAATATAACTAGTATTGTAAGGCTGTTTACTTATGCAACTTTTCTGACATCTGAGTGAGTTTAATCAGAACTGCATGTATTGGAAGTGTTGAACAGAGTGATAGCTAATAATCGCTGCAAGGTTTTGTTGATTATCAGTACACTACATTCATCACCCACAGCACAACACAAAATTATACCTCTAGAGCTTATCCTTTGCACTGTAATGCATTTATTAACTCTTTTCACAGGTAATATATACCTATTGCAAAGTTGAAGACCAATTACAAACTAAAGAAAGAAGTAAGGAATATTATAACTTTACAATGACCTTAAACTATATACTATATGGTGTGCAGATTTCCTTTTCCAGTTAACCTGCAAAAGAAAGACCTTGCTATGGAGATAAGAAGTGCCAGAGATGCTACTTACCTGCACTTAGGATTAGGATCATGCTGGTAAGTTAAATGCTTGACTTTTATTTATTGAGTGCTGTATCTTGTAATCAGTGTTGTCAGGTTCATGGATTTATCCACAATCTGTGGACTTTTGGAGCAGTAGTTTCTTCCACATTAAAATGAAATTTCTTTTTAAATATTGTCCCTCTATCTAGCTGATTAGCAATGCTCAATGCAAGTTGTAGTAACCAAAGTACTGGCTGGTGATGAGTCTTTCAGCTTTGGGATATGAATCTTCCATGGATTTTTTTAGACAGCAGTCTGGCAACACTGTATTAGTTGTATTATAAAAAATTCCTGAGTCCAAAGGTACCTACACATAAGTAGATTGAATCATCTTTCTGAGCTTGTTTGTTGTTGTTACCATGTTTTGACTGTACTGTTTGGTGCTGTGGCACTTGAGCAGTGTTGTGGCTTGAGCAGTGCTGTGATTTGAGCAGTACTATGGCTTGAGCAGGCAGTAGTTTGAGCAGTGATAGGATCTGAGCAGTGTTGTGGCTTGAGCAGTGTTGTGGCTTGAGCAGTGTTGTGGCTTGAGCAGTGCAGTGGCTTCTCCCAAGTGATCCCTGTTTCTTTCCTCTGTATTAAACATTATTTAACTAGAGAGAGTGCAGTAGCACTCTGTTGGAATGGTTAAGAGCTCCCAATAGCATCAATAAAAAATACCTGTCCAGTTTCCTCCACTAGCTGCTAAGTATTAATTTTTTAGTGTAAGTGTTATGTTCCTTGATCTCTATTGCATTTCATGAGTAACCATAAGCTTGGAAATATACTGTTAACACTATATTTATTATGTAGTTCTATACCAATAGGCCGAGTGGGCTTTCCTAAAGAACATCTGGTAGAGAATGTTTGTGGAGCAATGAAAGTGGTGGCTAGTTGGATACCTCGTGGATGGAATAACATTCCAGAGCCTCCAACCACACGGATTTATCCGTATTTTTACGGATTTACACCTATAAATAGGGACTACGGAAATTGATTCAATTTATACTGAAGTATGTATAATAATAGCTAGCTATATAACAGAACAGCTGTGAAATAACATTGTCCAGCAGAGGCTTAAAGAGTTGTCTAAACAGTTCATATTCCTCAAAACAGGTGATAAAAACAGTATTGTCAGTTAATTCATGATATTTGTTTACTGGTGCATTGTTATTTATAGCTATAGCTTGTTCCAGTGTCATGATAGCTAAGACTCTCAATTCTAGCTCACAGTATTTAATCATTATTAATCACAAGATACCTGCACACATAGGTGTGTGTCTTATAACAATAATAATGATTAAGAATGATGCAGGTTATTAAACTAGCTAGCTCTTGCACATCTACACGTAGGTGTGTGTCTTATAAGATGCAGGTCATTAAACTAGCTAGCTCTACGGAATTTGCTACAAAAATATGGAAAGAGAGCAATTTTTGTACTGAAGTTATTCACTTAAAGTTGGAGACTCTGAGTCATTCAGTCAAGTCACATTAAACTTGTTGATTCAATATATCTTCCGATGTTTAACTCTCTGCCACCTGAGCCATTGCTTCACTAGGAGATAGGCCACCAGTCAAGAGAGTGAAATTGATAGAGCTAAATATTGCAGTGAGGGGGGGGTGGGTGGGATAGGGTGGTAATTTGGGGGGTTATGATTTAATCAGGGTGCAAAATTTAGACATCTAAATGACCACCTCCTTCCCAATAAATCAAAAAAAAAAAAAAAAAAAATCTTGGAGGAACTCCACAGTTGAGTAAATGCCAAGGCAAATTAGATATGCAGTTTAGCATCACACAAAGCATGAGGGTGGGAAGTCATTTTTCATTGCTTTGGACTTTGGAAATGAAGCAATTCTAATGTATGATTGTAGTGTCTTGTAGTGTCATATTTCTCACCATTGCTTTCTGTTATAAATATCACAAAATGCTCACTACTTTAGGGGCCATTTCAAGAGTGGACTCTTATGGTGTGACCATTAATGATGTCATAATGATGTAAATATGATATTAATGAATCGAATAATAATTGGAATTATGGGCAGGGATGATAAATCTTCCCATTCCAGGTAGGTTATATTTGATAAAGGAGGAAACTGCTGTTCCTCCATTCAATGCTGGTTCTGATGATCATGTGCCAGCTACAGAGAAGACTGGTCAGCAATCAAGAAAGAGACTTTCTCCAAGAGATCCAAAACTATAAGCTAAAAAAATCATGAGAGTACTGTGATTAGCATGAAGTATGAAAAGGCTTTACTAGCTAGGAAAAGTAGGTCATAGGAGAACTTTTGTATATATAATATTATATAATTATATTATAATATTATTTTATATATAATTATTTTTTTTTTTTACGGAAAAAAAAAAATGCTATCACTAGCTATTATTACTAGCTACATCAGATTAATTGGTAAATTGCTAGTACGGGTTTGCTAGTACGGGTTACCATGACTACCACTTTTACCTTGATCAACCTTGGCCTGATGTTTATTGTTATGGAAAACCTTTACCATTATTATTACAGTATTATGTCCAGCGGTGTCGTCAATAAGTAAGCTAATTAGCTAACTATAGGTGATAAATAGGGTGCTTTCGATGTGCATTCTGGCCGCAATTATGTTTACGCATCAATATGTAATAATAGCTAGCTAGCTATTGATCTTCGAAGTGCACCACTGTGTTCTTGATTATCGGTGTTACAATTACGTATTTACCCGCAAATTACCCCACTCTCTGTCTTCATTTAGCTTTATGTGTGGACAAGAACATGGAGTTATGAAGTATGGCTGTACAGACTGAGGAAGGTGTGCTATTATCAGCCCTAGTGCGTGGCCAGTATTACAGTTATGCATCAGGCCAGCAGCAGGTTGTGGATGTATATAACCCCTTATGTGTAAACTACTCACCTAGACCATGCTTTGATCACTGTGCATCACTGGTAGATAATAAGTGGTATCTCTATGGTGGAATAGGATGTACAAATCTATCTTACATTGACGAATATGAACCAACCTCTCAGAGGTGGCACCAGTACCTAACAACAGGGAATATTCCAACTGCCTCAGCTGGCCAAGCTTGTGTATCTATAGGCAGTAAACTATATTGTTTTGGAGGCTACGCCAAAAGCAAAGAAGCCTCCAAAACAAAAGAGAAATACACAAATGCCTTGTGTGAATTGGACATTAAATCAAAGGTCTGGAGGACTTTGCAACCTGAGAACCCTGAGAAGGCCCCAATACCAAAGCGAAATCCTACCATGATAGCACATAGCATGTCTCTGGTTACATTTGGAGGGTATGGGGTTGTAACTGGAAAGGAGTTGTCTGGAGCACGTTATGACAGAGATAATAAATATGAAGGATGGACAAATGAGCTAATTCACTATGATCTGGAAAAAAGTAAGTCTATTTTGCTAATATTTATTAGATAAAGCCTAGCTTTATTTATAAGTGCACTGCATGAAGACAACATTATGCAAATTAAATTACTTACGCATCTCCCTAGGACAAGAATTGTTGTGTTCTGTGGTTGCCTCTTTCAATTGAATCAGTCATAATCATCTGTTGAGTAATAAGTATAAGTCTAATCTAAGGTCACTATTGAACCATTGCTTCAGTGTACGGGTTCTTGTATTTATCGTTAATCTACATATTAAGTCCTCAGAGCATGAAGGTAGCTAGGAGATGATGGGGATTCATGGTATGTAGAAACCCTCCTTAGCCATAGCTCCTGCAGCTACAGCACTAGGTCATAGGTCAAGGGGCCTTCAAGTTTCTAAATACAGATTCAGTATTTATACTGTAGCTATGCTTGCTTGAAGGAATAATCAGATCTAGAGACTGCTAATTGACTAACAAACCAGATTACTCAAATCAAAATTACTGGGATGAGTGTGTTGGTAATATGTGGGAAGTTGATAACAATAAAGTTGTTAATTCTGTTATTAGATATCTGGATTGTTCCAGAAGTTTGTGGAATATCCCCTCAGCCATGCAGTGAGTGTACACTAACTGGCATTAGTCAAGACAGAGCTATACTTCTTGGAGGGATTGGACGGAATTGGGAATGTGTCCACAACCTTGAGATGATAAAAACTCTGGACATGTCATCACCTGTTTGGGTAAATATTGTATAGCGCTTTATTTTGGAGGAGCTCAACTTTCATGAATAGACCATCCTTTCACAAAGCAACTTTCATGAGGTTAAGTGGAGAAGTAAGGTAAATTAAGATTAGTTTCAAGTTTGGCGGATCTTTCCTAATTCATGAAAAACACAAAAGTTGAGCTCCTCCAAAATAAAGTGCTATATGGTGGTGGTGGTGGTGGTTAGTATAAATTTCCAATAGGGTTTTCATTGTCCAGGGGTTATAGTCAATAAGAATCATGTGGGAGATATGCTGCTACCATGTAACTATGTATACAGAGTCTTGCACATGCTCCTAAGCACCTATTTGTCAGTCCCTCAGGGCAGTTTGGTAAGGCAAATAGTAGACTTACAAAATCTGACAGTAGTTGTGCACTCACATTAGCTCTGAGACAATGTCAAGCCAAAATAAGGCAGTTTTGACAGTAACTTTCGAGAATATTTTAAGCGTTTAAGTAAGATAAGCTCTATCTACAATGAGCAGACTTCCAACTAACCCTTCTCTGCTAAGAGAATAAACAGAGACTGTTTATATAGGTCACAGTATCAGATATTGCACTTATGTATATTAATATTGTAACCTATTATGTTTATAACATTTTAGAGTTGGATCACAGTGAAGTCAAATTGCAAGAAATTTTTCCCTTCCCATCGGTATGGTCATTGTGCTATTAGCCTCCATGAACTTACTAGCAACTCCTTGGAGCCAGAAGTGCTGATGCTTTGGGGAAGAGACGAGAAGTCTGAATTGAATGATGCTTGGATGTTAAGGAAGAATCAAGATGATGAATACCAGTGGATTGAGGTATATGCATACATATAATTATATGGTATGACTCTAGCCATGCATGGTTGATAATTTCTTAGTGAAACCACTAACAGTGATTAGACTTTTACTTTAGTCTCTGTGGAAGGAGTTTGGGTAAGGTAAATAGTAGACTTTGGATAGCCATGAGACAATGGCAGCCCGTAATGGGACAGTTTTGTTGACAGTAGCTAGCTAGACTTTGCTATAACTGAGGTAAGTTCATCTACAATGAACTGTCTATAAAATTAATGTGATTGTGTATCTAGATGGGTGGAATCACCTGTGGTGGTAATATTTCACCACTTTGCAACTAACTAAGTGAATAACAATTTCTGCCTATAGTTGTAGGGATGTTTACTTAAAGGGATCAGAAGAAGTAGGAAGTAGTGGAATTTATTAAAACAATCAAAGTGTCAATATAAGTATAAGGCTATGTCCTAAACTTTAATGCTCAAACCTTGCCTTATTTTTATTACAGTTGGAATTTCCTTCTGATTTTAACAAGAGAGGCAAGTCAGCTTTCAAATGTACTGCACAGTTGGTTTTGACTTCCAATGGCAAGCAGCTGGTTAGGTTTGGAGGATTGATCGATGATAAATTTAACCCAGTTGATGATACATGTATCATCGACATAGGTGTGTTGTCATCATTGTGCATGTGTGCATGTTTCATAATAATAATTCATGTACAGCATCTAGTGATGAAGGATTTATCTACTTTTTGACATGTCGAATTCCAAAGCCAACTTCAGATGAAACTGCCACCACTGCCAAAAGTGAGGAATCTTGTCTGTTTATAACTTATGGGGCTAACTGTCTAGAACACTCTTATGCATTTCTGCAATTCTCAAAACAAAACATTAACATTAGCAAGTGTATGTCATTACATTAAGCAATCTGTTACACTACACTAGCTATATAAAAGCCAATTCTTGGTGCAATGCAGTTGGCTACAGCCTACATTGCATGAAATAAGATTTTTGAGAAGACCATGCACTTTTCCGTTCAAATACTATAAATGAGGTGAAAATATGTCCCAAGTGCACACATTAATTAGTTACTTTGGTGAGTAGTTATGCATGCTTTTAGCGTTTCAGAGAAAAGGAAGAAAGATTCGTTTTGTTAATTGTGGTTGAAGGGCCATCTTTGCAACCCATAGAATCCTCAGGGGTTCAAAGTGTAGTGTAGCATCCCTAGTTTTTTGTGGCTATGCCAATGGCATCCATTATCTTTTGGCTTCACCCCTTTATTCAAGTCTGTTCCTGTTGACTTATGTACATATCATTACTTCCTCCGGTAAGCTACATGTGTAACATGTTTAGATTTTGATTTAAACAAATTGGCTAGTCAGGTAGTCGGTGGTCACTAATCCAAGAAGAGTTTTCATAATTAAATTAGAGAATTTTTGTGGCTTTATAATAATTATAGCCTTAGGGAATTGCCCCCTCCCCCCCCCCACTGTAGATTGCAGCACCCCTACCTCAAGTCATCTTCCTACACCTCTGCTATAATTAATGAAGGTGGAGGGAGAGAGAAGGGTCCCCATCCCCTATACAAAACCTCTATTTATATAATAAAGGTGTAGGGAGGGAGAAGGGTCTCCATCCCCTATGTAAAACCTTTATTAAGGTGCAGGGACCCCATCCCCTATACAAAACCTCTATTTTAGGTGTATATGGAGGGAGAAGGGTCCCCATCCCATATATAAAACATCTTATTTATAAGGAAAGAAGATTTTCACTTCTATTCGTGGGACACATTGTTATAGTGTAATTTAGGAAAGGATATTAACATTTCCCTCCCTTAGAAAATGAAACCCTAAACTCTACTTCTGAAGAATGCAATATTGAGCCAGGCTCTTCTATTTCAGCAGAAACAGTTCATGATTGATGATAGATTTAGCAAAAAATGAGTTTACCACGAAGAAGTAATTAAAGTATGGCATAATACTATGAACAATGATTAGAAAAAATCCCTACTTTATAGTAATACATCTGTAAGGACCTATATATACTGTGTCACAAGATTACTAGTGTTTGGATGGTCTTCTCATCTGTAAGGACCTATTATAATATGTGTCACAAGGCAAAGATCTGGCTTTCTACCTCTATACATATAGTCCATTCAGGCTTTTTCTTCTTCTTTTACATATTATAGGTGCAAAAAAGAGAACTGGTGTGATACTAAAATGAAGGGAATGTAGAGATGAGTGAGGTCACAGTGTAAAAAAGTATGCAAACATGAGAAAGAAACTAAGTGAAAGGAAACTGTTATACTTACGCAACACAGACTTTCCCTGCGTTAGTGAGATGAACTTTCGGTAAGTACAAACAGTAATGAATAATGAAGTTCTTATATTCCAAAATAAACCCTTTATAGACATTCTGAGGTGTCACTGTCCTCTTTAGCACAACTCATTCGGTAGTCAAGCTTTTACACTACCTCAGGGTGATGTGTAGGGAGAGAGGACAATTTTAAGAACTTTATTCATTACTGTATTTGTACTTCCCATTAGCTACTGAAGTTCATTAAGGTCCATCTCACTAAAGTAATGGTTTGTGTTGTGTAAGTATAAAAATGTATTACAGTTTCGTTTCACTAGGTTGTGTAGGTACTTTTTACATTGAGACCTCATCCATCCCTCCTACGTTCCCATCAGTTATTTTTCCTCTTACTTGTAACTAGAGATTCGTGCCGAGTAACTTTTTGCAGATGGAACTATTTACAATGACTACATGTGATATGCTGATTATGTTCAACATTACTTTCTACTCTATTAAAATGTCACAGGAAAATATTATCCAACCCTTCAACATTATTCCATCTGAAAGACTGACAGAAAGAGTAACATTGCATAGCATTATGTGAGTCACTTGATTTTTTTAGGCAAGAAAAGTGAGCCACTTATTTCTTGAGCAAGGGTTTCTGTGTTTGATATTTTGTTCGTATACAGACTTATAGACATTAGGTTGCATGGTCTTTTAACAAGACAATGCAGTGTTTCCTTTAGAAAAAAAAGGGGGACACATTTTCAGGCTTATCAGAAAAATGAAATAGATATTTGAATTCCTAAAGCTTAGACCATTTTGATACAGCTAAATACACTACTGTCTCGATAGAATTTGATCCAAAGATGAGGCAGTGAGTCTATTTCTGAGTGGTTTTAATTTTGCTCATACAGCTGAAACCCCTTTCAGCACTAACAGGAAGTGTAAGAGCCACATGAGCAAACTTAGAGATAATAGAATACAGGGCTGATATTGGTAGAGAGTAACGAATGCATGTGCTCAATCTGTAGTTTCTGTTGTGACCCTCACTGTTTCTAGTATCACTGAGTAGCTATATATATATATCTCATCTAATCATAAATCACCAATTTGTTACCTCTTCAAAATGACCTATTGCTAAATAATTAGTTCCTGGATTTCCAGTTATCCAATTCATTACTGCTGTGTTTAGATCTATTTAACTGTATGCTCTTGCACACAACTGGATAATCTGATGGCAATGTACATACATACTCATAGTAATGTTAAAGCTTGCTGTGATTGTTTTAGCACTAGAATTTAGCCAATCTAAAGTCTATTCTGAGCCCCTTACAAATGACATATCAATTAACAGTAAGAAACATGGTTTTATTTGTGCACACATACATGGCTAGATTGTCCATACTTCCATTATTATTTTTCCTAGTTTGCTGACCCATTGTACTCTGTGTAATCAAATGGCATGCTGTATACAGTAGACCCTCACTTATACGGACTCCTTGGGACCAGCACTAGTAGTATATGTAAAATGTCCATATATGCGAAACAATAATGTATACATGTGACAAAAATTATTTAGGAAGAAAAAAAATGATTGTACTTTAAGGGTGGTCCCTACAGCAACGCCGGCGTGGTGGTTTGGGGCCTTATCAACACCTCATTAACACCATACTTTGCTGGCCCGCTAAAATTGTATTTTTGGGACGTCCAGCCCGCTCTGCGCATTGTGTGACTAACTAAAATGATGTGGGTAGTTCATCCAAATAAATTCATACTTCTCTGGAACCTGGTACTCGGAATGTGCCCATTCTTTGCATAAGGCTAGCATTTGGTAAGGTGTAGAAAATAACATTTAGTTTTTCTAAATAGCTATTCTGTAATTTCAAAAACAGCTGGTCAAGGGTGAATAAATAGAGAAATAAAATGAAAATCAACAATGTTATGATGTTGAAGGCGAGGAAATGAGTCTCCCAAAAATTGTGAAAATCTACTAGCCATTCCCAGCAGTCTCTGAGTTTTATTACTGCAGGTAAGATCTGTTGTAGCTCCTGCAAAAAACATCAGAATTAGTTTATATTTGCTGTACACCATACTATGATGGTGCTCTACCTCTAGAAACTTGTTTTGTGTTGCTGCTAAGACCAGTTGTAGAGATATAGCTCCCTAGCAACCAAAACCGTGCAGCGAGTTGCTGTAGGGACCACCCTTAACTGGGTACATCTCTAGCAAAGTCCTTTTGCATTAACAGAACCTGTTGTATCAACCCAATGCTAGTATTCATTACGTAAAGTAGATATAGCTAGCTAAGTTAGGTGAAAAGCCAGATAAGTGAGGGCCAGATATGCTAGGGTCTACTGTACTTGCTTATGTGATACACAGCAGTGGAATGGTGTACAGGCCTTTAAATAATAATGATAAAATAACTTTCTAATCTGGAGTCAGCTAGTGTTTGTAGTTTTGGGTTGTTCTCAAGTTATTAGCAATCTTCTAGGGCCCAAGTGAATGCTAAGAGAGTTAGTTCTTTGACCCTTAGTGAAAGAGGTAGCAGTTAACTGTCTGAAAAGATTTATGAAGCAATGGCAGACAGACACTATACCTATCCCATTTAATTGAACAGGAAGACCTAGCATCAGTATGCCATAATTAAACTTTTTTCATACTGCTGTTTTATCATTCTAAGAATGTTCAGGAGCTTAAAGTGAAACATATCATTAGAAAGCACATTGTAAGAGCTATATAATATTGGCACTAAAACAACTCAATAGGATATGGTATTCTTGAGTTATGTATGAGATCTGGATTATTATTTGTCACTACATAATTATGTGAGCTATAAGAATTGGTTGGTATATTTGTATCTAACCTGCAGTAACCCACTGAATGTATATATTTTACTATTAGAGGGTGTCTTGACTTCAGTTCCTGACTACCCTAACCTGGTATTCTTCAACCAGTCTGAGCACAAGGAATTGACATCATCTGAAATAGACCAAGAAATTAAAATGAAAGATATTGGGGTGACAGTTTCCATTCCAGCTGGAGCTATTCACGAAAATGAATCCGTCAGTTTAGAAGTGCATCCTGTGGCTTATGGAAAAGTAGAGATGCCAGAGAATTGTGTGTCTCACAGTCCCTTATATATCATTCCTACCCAAAAAATGCATCAAGAAATTAAAATCAGCATTGAGCACAGCTGTAATATTGAAACTGAAGAAGACTGTAAGAAGATGGTGTTTTTAGGTCTTGATCCTCAGCCAGATGGTACTACCTATAGAGTAAAAGAAATCCCTAATGCCAAAACTAACTTCAAGATTGGTAGTAGAGAGGGAGAAATATATCTCAAAGATATGCAGCCCTTGAGGATAGGAAGAAGACTTTCTTCTTCAGACTCTCCTAATAAAGGTACTTATTACTATATAAAATATAGCCAGTTTGGGAGTAATAAAGGTACCTAGCTTATTAGTTTTGGGGGGTACATAACTTATTACTGTCACTGGAGGAAGTAAGCTAATTAACCAGGACGGAATAGAAATTTAATAACCAACTAAACTTCAAGTTCTTCCCTCACTCCCTCCAGAGGGGACTAGTATAGTCTCACTTTAATATAGTCCCTCCAGAGGGAACTAGTATAGTCTCACTGTAATATAGTCCCTCCAGAGGGGACTAGTATAGTCTCACTGAATATAGTTCCTCCAGAAGGGACTAGTAAGTGTCACATTCATAATATTATTGTTTGTGTAAATTCATATAGATGAGAAGAAAATGTACTCTGTTATGCTGTTCAGAAATCCCTCTCCAACCAAGTTTGATAACATTGCCATCTTTAGTGTCAGCCAACTGCAGTCTACATACATCAAAGTAAGTATGAGCTTACATCATGACAAATCACTGTTACTATAGGTGGTGATGGTAAATATAGGGGGTGACGGTGAATATAGGTGGTGAATATAGGGGGTGACGGTGAATATAGGGGGTGAATATAGGGGGTGAATATAGGGGGTGACAGTGAATATAGGTGGTGACGGTGAGTATAGGGAGAGAATATAGGGGGTGACGGTGAATATAAGGGGTGAATATAGGGGTGATGGTGAATATAGAGGGGGTGATGGTGAATATAGGGGGTGACGGTGAATATAGGTGGTGATGGTGAATATAGGTGGTGACAGTCAAGCTAATCATTTCTTTTACGTATTTATTTAGCACTATTGGTACTGTCAATAAAAATTTACATGCTGCTACAATATTGCTATTATATCACAAGTCACATGATATTCACATGCATGTTACCTGATTATTTCCAGTACCCGCACTACATGTACTGTATTTTTATTTATGTATGACATTATTTCTATTGACTTTAGCTATGGAGAGTTATAATGTCCTCCTCCTCTTTAATAGCCTTGCAATTCTTTTACAGTGTGTTGAAAACTGGATTGAAAAAAGGCATCCAGAATTCAAGAAAATTTGTCATCAACCTGTTTATTTTGTGGATGAGCAAGTGAAGTTAATTCCAGGGGATGTAGATGGCTGGGATGTGGACACAGATAAAGAGGTTAGGAAACTATAATTATGGATTAATAATTAACATTTCTGAAGTGAATGTTCAATATCAGTATATCTCCATTACTAGTTGCAATATATTTGGCCAGGGGAAAAATAGCCTATTATGGAAGATGTGGTAGGTTTACAATAACTTTTCACTATTTGTGATAAGAAAATACTACATGGAAGTCATGTTATCAGATCAGAACTTCATTTTCTTAGCTTTCTGATGATAGGTCATAAATAGTTGTATAGCTGTTGTACCATCAAATTCACACTTGTTCCTATAGTCTTCAGGCTGACAGCTAACTTTTAAGTCAGCAGAAAGCTGAGAGAATTTGACAGAAAGTAAAATTTATTTGTAACTTCTCTGTAGGTCATACATAAAAAAGAAGTTGATCTGCCAGATGAAATAGATGTCCATGATTTGGACTACCCGCCACTGATCACTATTGAGAGCACAAGGAAGACAGATCCTCTATCACATGAAAAAGAATCTTGTGAATTGACAGTTGTTGGCTTAAAAGAAGATATTTCATTCAAATTTCTATTATTGAAGAGGCAATATGCAGCTAATCTCTCACAATTGGATCAAATAGAGCAGTTCCAATCTCAGCAATCTTTCCCGTTGTCACCACCACTTACCTCAACCAATCTGTTGAATCCAGGTGGTGTGTGCTCGTGTAGCATTGTTGGTCATACATATGTACATAAAATATATAGTAAAGTTCGTAGACTACTGCTATAGAGTGCTAACTATTTTTATGAAGTCCATTTTAGTCTTATTGTATTTTATGCACATTAATGCAGAAAACCTTATTACCTTAGATCTGGTTAATTTTTATACTCACTCTTGGCCATTGACCAGTGTTTAAAATATATCCATGATAATTCTATAAGCATAGTGAAAATATAAAACTTGTAGTGATAATTATAGACACTATGAAAACAGAATGTCACTGGATTTACCTGTGGTATGTTGTAATAATTACAGGTGTGTATACTTCAGAAGTGACACCACCAGCTACACCAAAGTGTTACACTGATGATACTGGTAATTAACCCTTTATATAGCATTGAGGTTAATTTCTATGAAATTGAATTACATCTTATAGTTTTTTACTGTCTTGTTTGTAGAATTAACCCTCGATGATCTTCGATTACTTCTTAGATGTTTAAAGGAAGCTTCTGTTCACTGGTATCTCATTGGAATTGATTTAAAGATTTCAGATGAGGAGCTCAATTGTATTAGAAAAACTAAACCAGACACAGAATACTTCTGTCAAATGATGATTACTTGGTTAAAAAAGATGCCATCAAATGAGAATACAGTGAAGGTCCTCCGGTCTGCGCTTGAAAATGCTGCTGACTTAAATTATTTGTCATCAGAATTAATACAAAAATTAAACTCAGGTATATAATATTCTTGATTCATGCTTGAATTACAGTGCATGGTTTATGTGTCACATGATTATGCCTTAGCACTGTTTTATGATATACTAATGGTATCACGAACTTGTCAACTGAGTTTCTATTGGCAGGCATGTTAGTGAACATGTGAGACCACTTGACAATCATTAAGGCACTGTAGAAAACCTGCTACTGTTGTACTATAATTTTGTCAAGGTTTCAAGGAAATCTGTATATGCTTTTATACACATGGAGGTAATGTTTTCCAGGAAAATCTTGTAGTCTTATATGAATTCATGACCCTTAAATGAGTGATGGAGTGATGGACCTTTTTTCTTGGACTGAGGTCTGATAATCTAAAGGTTTTGTTTAGTCAGTGTTTCAACCGAAAATGCTCAAAAATCTTTGAGGGTGTCTCCCCCTGGTTTATATAAGTACCACACAGCAGGAAATTTTATGCCATTCACAACTTATTAAATTCATATCTTCTTCAATGAATAAAAAATTTCTTTTTTAGATTATGCTTTTATTCCTTGAAATGTTTGCTCTATATAGACTTTGAAAATTATCACAAGAAAGCAAATTTTGAGGTTAGTACATTCTTACATGTGTCCATTGACTATGTTACACTATCTCACTAGAGTGATATCAAGCAAGCAGCTGTAGATTTGAGGACCTGTGCTGAACAGTGGGAGGAGAATGAGATGTTAGTCAAAGCTAAAAATATTGCTTCGCTTATAGAAAGCATTCAACTCTCTTTAGGGCAAGTTCTAAGTCTTTGTTTATTCATATCCTCATTGCAAAAAAAATTTACCTTCACTTGGTCACACTTACCACCAGAAAATTAGTACCAAAAATGTAGCTCTCTTGATGAGGTCCCTGTAAGTGAAAAAAAATCAGCAAGATAGGCTATTTGAAGTGTGTATATCCTATTCCCCTAATAATTATTGTACATATATTATATGTGACCATGCCTACGAAAAGGTACAATTTCACACAAATTATTAAGTATAGTTATAGTACGTGTTTTTAGCTATAAAATGATACCTTACTTGAGGCTCTAGCACTTACGCTTGTCTAGTTACGGACGCTTCTCTTTGAACAGCACGCTCACCCACTTCTGAAGCCTTCCACTCTCTGAAATTTAGCGTGGTGATAGTAAAAGGATGGTAGTTGCTTCTGAGGTAATAAAAAGAAAATGGCATTATAATTATGATTCTAACAAAAAAATGTTGCACAGTCACATATATAGAAAGCTCTTTGGGAGAACTTTGTACTTGAACTAAGTTTATGTAAGTAAGTGTGGCCAAGCTAGCCTTACCTACCTAAGCACAAGTATATGGGGAAACTTTCCCAAGTCATTTAATTGCCTAGTTTGCCTAGTATTGTTGTAATTGAATTGTATAAACTTATAGTGAATCCAGTGGACTTTTGGACATCTTGAAGAAGATTAGGGAAGAATGTTGTGCCTTACTACTGACTGCAGATAATCAAAAAACTGTAAGAACAATGTCATAGAGTGGGAGAAGGCAACCTAATAATGTTGGATGTATAGTTAGAATAAAAATTTAATGTTTAGGGGTTGCTATTTAAAAGTGTCCACAACTCCATGTTGCTATCTGTCCAAAGGTCTGCCATCTGTATCAATCTGTTGTTACTTGTTGCAGAATTTTGGTATGTACAAGGAATAGGTGGGTGGATCAGCTCCTCCCTCCTCCACTGTGGGTGGGTTTGGTTGATATACTCCATGAGAACCTTGTAATCCTGCTGCATGCACATTCAATTTGCATCTAAGGGCACTGTGAGTATGGCAGTTGTGTAGCTCTAAGCATAATAAGATGTCTATATTCACTGTTAGTCATTGAATTCAGAAGTATGGTTCACATAATAGGGATGATAACACAACTACTACTGGGGAAAAAAATGACCATATCGTGTTATCAGATATTTTTGAGAACACATTTGAGATGACTACTACCGGAATTTCATGGTTAAAAAAACTCAACATCAACAGAAATTATTTTTTTAACCTGGAAGACTAAAGGTATATGTGAAAATGTGTGCTAATGAAAGAAAACTACTACATCCATAGCTACATAATAAAATGCTTAAAGTTTAAAGCAGGTTGTGTTATCTTAAAAGTCTATAAATTATTATAATATAGAAATTTAACGAAACCTATTCCATACATTAGTGACTGGATTCACTCACTCACCTGAATACAATGATGTTTACCATTCTGTTCTATAACTGAAGGTTGCTAGTAGACTATTAGAAGTCATTTATGATGATTTGATTTGTAAAGAGAAATGGTTTCCTACTAGCCATTTAATAGCATGTCCAATTTCAAAATTGTATAGCTAAAATCATGATAATTGTGGTTTTCTGCCAACACTTGGAGAAACGCAGAGTAGTCCTATGACCACATTAAATATAACATTATCTCTCTGCACAAGCATGGAGTGGCCCACTCAGCTGCATGCATGGTTAGTGCACAACTGCTATTCATTATCTCTGTACAAGTGTGGAGTGGCCCACTCATGGCTGCATGGTTAGTGCACAACTGTTCATTATTTCCGTATAAGTGGCTCACTCAGCAGCAGGGTTAGTGCACAACTGTTATATCTACAGGGCGAAGAACTGAAAGCTGTTGAGAATTATTCACTTCAGTTAGAGTCTCATGCAAACTCACAACTAAAGAGATGTGGTGAGTGTTTTTAATTAAATATGATGAACATGAACACATTTATACATAACATATTATAGTGACTAATCCTGCGGTTATAATGACAGAAGAGGTTTCCAGTTTATTGGTACAAAATGTTCACAACTTGTCAGATGCTATACAGTCACTTTTACGAAATACTGAGATTGCTTCTGTAAATGTGCCGGTGGCATCTTTATCATGGATAAGGTTAGACAGTCAGAACAGGCAGAGAAGTTACTCTGTAAAACTCAGAAAGAAAGAACTGGAGAAATCAGGAATACCACGTTAGTGACCATCATGTAATATTGACATCTTTAAGTGCTTGTACAACTGTGTGAATGGACTATAATATTCAAACTGGGTGAAAAAAGAGCAGAATGATTTGAGCATGCTGGTTGTTTCTGGCACTTCAAAATGTCTAGTATTGAAATGTAGGGGGTTGTTGTACAGATATATAAACATCATTATTACTAGGAGAAAATTCAACTGTCCATCCCTCTTTTAATGCCCAGTCCATTACAGTACTACTCTCTTTACTAGTTTGCTAGTGGAAAATACCAATTTGTGTAGCATGCTAAATATGATAGATTTTGTATTTATAGTTTTTAGGAGATCACTTCAGAAAACACTTCAGGAAACACTTCAGGAAAATTGAAGGAAAAGAACAAATTGTATTCATATACACTAACAGCTACTTATGTAATTACAATTCATATCTTGTGTTATTTCCATGTCCAACTAGTGTGTGTATATGTGAATATTCTAGTCTATTGTTCCAGAGGTTTTTAGCTGTGTATAGAATAACTGATCAGTGTGTCTATGCTTCTAGATGTAGCCTCCACCCTGAAGACTAAGACAAAATTACAACCACTTATCTAGGCCTTAAATTCAGACTAATCTATAACTTTTGATTTATTTATATACTTCAAACCAACTAGGGTTAAGAGTCAGTCACTGGACATATAACTTGCCAGTAGTAAAGGGAACTTAAAAGTTGGAGATTCTACCATACTCCAATCAGTATCCATATCAATAATGCAAAGTTTATTTTGCCTCATGTTACAATAAACAAGACAAAAAAATTTTTTTTTTTTTTTTTTTTATTATACAAAGTCAGTAAATCATTTAATGGTGTGTTGGGTAAATGCTTCAATGCACCCAATGAGGTCTGGAGTGCAGTTGTATGAAGAATGTGTGGCCAGAAGAAATAGCTTTCTCAACAGGTAGTTAGCATCAGATCCTGAAACAAATACACACATCACTATTAATCTATATGTACATGATCTATATACATGTAACAGGACATCCAGATATTGATTATATACTAAAACTGCCACACATCAAAATCCAACCAAGTTTTTTTTGTTTTTGTTTTTGTTTTTTTGTTCTTTTTCCCTGGTTTAGTTATCTCTTTAGTACACAGAGCAACACTCACCTTTGCACAGTAGCAATAAATCAGGTAAACTTGGCACAGCAGCTTTAATGATTGAATAGTCTTGTGACTCCAAGCACCCAATGAAAGCAGGCAACAAGTCATCCACAGCACTAAATTATTGCAAAAGAAATAGCACATAATTATTATTAATATTGTTAATATCCTACTAACTCATGCCATCGTCAATATTATATGGAGCATTTGGCAATAGAGCTGAGCTGAACTGTAACTTACTGTTAAGAACTAGCAGGAACAGGGAGACAATGAAGTGGTATGTAACAGTAGACAATGAGCTGAGCTTTTTTATCATTGGACATAGATCAAGGTTTAAAATAATCTCTTACCAGCTCACATTAATAATTATTCTAAGTCTATGCAACACTAGTGACTTCTCTATCTAGTTTTTATCTTGTCTGCTTGCTTTTTTGCTTTCAAGTAAGTGTTACCCATAGACCTTAACTCTGAATAATATTTGCACCAGGGTCTTTCAACCACAGAAAAGTCTTATCTAATAGACCTTTCTTCAGTAAGTTAAGAGAAAGAAAGCCATTGCATGTCATACTTTTGCAGTGGTAAAAATATATGCAATTGAGCTGTGTGTATTACACACTGACCACTATAACTATAAATGTACCTACCCAGGAGAATGCTTGAGATGTCTCATCAACAAGTCATGAGCTAATTTACAGCTTTCTTGTTCTGGATCTTGAATGATTCTACATAGCTCTGGCTGAAAAAAAAATAACAAAAAGGATATTCAATTACCCAGACTACTTGGACTGTGAACCATGTGATGTACATAACACTAGACTAGAGTAGTGTTCGACAAGTGTTACAAGGCATTCTGCTATTATATTTACAGTCTTATGGGGAGGGAATGGGACATGAAACATGGATTACTGATTATAACCAATAACATGTTCGCAAGTAGAGCAGAGAGATAGCAAGTTATGTACATGCTGTCTGTTCCACTTGGAGAAGGTTCTTCCAAAGCAGCCATGTAGGCTGTACACATGTACAACATAAAGAATACTGCCATGAATAGTGTGGTAAGGAGCTATTGTTATGCACAAGTATTGAATCCTTACCACAAAATGCTTCAATATGTCTACCGAGTGCAATGAGGTTTCTTTTAGATCTTGCAATACCTTCAAAATATCTAAAAATGACATCAAAATCAGTAGGGTTCAAGCTATAAACATAATGTATGTGAGACTTCACAAGTGCACAGGTCACTTTTATACATATTATATAAAGCATACAAGACTTGTTTCCAGCAAGAATCCTCACCAAATCATTAATCTTAACTAAATGATAGGATTATAGCTCTCCTTAACCAAAGAACCCCCTCCCCCCTCCTCCCTCTTCTTCCCTCCCAATCTGATATACACGGTGTAACTGTGATTAATAGTCCTTTTTTGTTTTTGTCAATATATAGTTTGTACTTATCAAAAATGTGTACATGTTGTATGTATACAAACTTATTAAGGAGGTGTTACCTTCTCTCTGTTGACCACTTTCTAATTTCTTCAAGAAAGGCATGACTTGTTCATGAGTAAGCCCTTGCGATGCCGATGAAGGAGGAACCATCATTAGAGAAAGAGGATTTACTGAGTTCAGATTTTCAGGAATCCTTGGGAAGCAGTCAACAAGAGATTTTAAACTGGATTTTTTATTTGCATGTACTTCACTGAGTGATCTGCACATACAACTAAATATGATTTATAAATTCTACAACAGAGCCTTTACCTCAAAACATCCAAATTTTTGTATAGGACACCGGCTGCTTTATCTCTATTGTGGTGAGCATATTGCACTAAAAAATCAGAGAATCTGCTCACTATGTCTTGATATTTCTTGCTCTCTGAACAGTGATTCTGTATGTTGATTAAAATATTGTGTAATGATGGTATTACTGTTGCTCAAAACAAAGCACACAGCATACAATCAAGAATAATAACAGGATACATACATACCTTCATGAAATCAAAAAAAGCCTCCAGACACAGGTTCAGTGAATCAGCCTGCATGTTAGGAAAATTATTTTAGAGGTTCAAAATTGAAGGGCCTACTTCCCCATTAAGTCCCAATAGTAAGTCTCAGTAGTAAGTCCCAGTATTATAGTAATAATAACACATACTGTCCACAAATCAATTGTAGTGAGTGGTTAAAATCTTTTCATAAAAGATATTTTGTTTAAAATACATACCTGAGAATCTCTGAATATAAGTGGCTGCAATAATTCCAATAAAGTGAAGACATTCTCAAAAACCAATTTGTGATTTCTATTTCTAAATTCCCCCGGTCTGAGGTGAGCACGTCCCTTCATCATCCAACCCAACATGGGAAGCTGTCGTAGCATGAGAGCTGGATGATGTAAAGTGAGTTTACGGCAAAGGAAAGCAGCATTACTAATTTTTTGATGGCTTGCTTGTCCAGGTTGAGCATCCGCCATAGATGATATGAGGTAGTGAAGTTCACTATCGAGCTAAGTATATATATTTCATGTATAAATATATTTTCATGTTCTGGCATTATCATACTATAATCTGACAAAAGTACACATACTGTAACATCTTGGGACAAACTAAAGAGCACTTACTTTTGACGAGGAAGAAATGTCCAGTGCTGATATAGTTAATGGCTGTGGATGATCCACAGTGAATATCACTCTTTCATCGGCATGATAAAGTTGTACCAACAGTTGCCAGCTGAGAGATGGATAGCTACACAAACAACAAAATGTATACTTTATATCAGCAACTTACCATCCTTTCCATCACATAGATAAAGCCATCAGCAACAGATTCCACACTGGAATTCCCTTTTTAATAGTACTCATGCTATTAGTTGCATGGTTATAACATTATCTAGCTTTGAGTTCAGAAATTAAATTATCGTGCTCTATGTATATTATTATTAGGTTTAGTCATTAATACAGTAGAACCTCCAATTTTAACAACCCCGTACCAAAAATTATAAGTCAGTTAGTGAAGAATCAACTACTATGTTAATGGCTAAAGTATTCTGTAACTTTATTTTCTAAGCTGAAAGTATTTAGCTATAGTCACATGTTCAGGTTCAGGTACATGTGGTTGAAGACATGCATGATGCAATGTTAGGTGCTAATGGTTTTACACTTTTTGTTGCAGTTGTGGCTGTAAACTCTTGTAGAGGAGTTTAAACCTTGACCCTTTGCATGCCACTGTTCAACTTGTAGAGGGTTTAAGTTAGTGAGGTTCTACTAATAATACTATTAATATCAGTAGAGTGGATGGTACTTAAATTAAGTGTTACATACTTACCTGCTATTAGTTTGCAAGAATTTAACAATTAGATTTAAAGACTGGTCTTCAGAGCAGCAACAGATAAGTAAAGGAAGCCGAGAGTGAAGGAGAGATTTAACTTCAGGAGAACTAGAATGACGTTATTATTATTTATACACATATATCTATCATCTAGCTTACATTAATGCATGGTCATCTGATTTACTTGCAATAATGTCTTCACTTTTGAGATATGAAGTGGATTCTTTCAATACATAGTTGACAAGAGTTTCCAGCTGAGAGGAAGTCAATGTTAGTTTACTATCTTCATCGACACCCTAAATATATATCATCAAAATAATATGTAATATTAATTTAGTGTGGGAAATTATGCAAGGTATCAAATTTTCATGGAATCATACACTTCCTCAACCATTTCAATACTAATAATAATAGCATTATTGTGTATTAAAATCAATGTTAAAAAAGCCCACTTCTATTATATTGCCTGCCATAAGCTAGGCTTGTTTGGATAGGCCCCATAACTACATAATTCCCCTCCTACTCACCAGGCTAATAGAACTGTTGACTAAGGCCTCCTTCTTCACTCTCTCCTGCCACAAGCAAGGCTTGTGTAGACAGGCCCACAAAAAGTCTAAAACTGATGAAGGATTAATCCTGTCAAAAGAAGATAGTAAGCAGCACAAAATAAAATTACAAAAACATCCTCCTACCATTCAGGCACATTAGTCTTGTCAAGTACACGGTTCACTGCACCCAGCAAGCTGCACCACGATGAGGTATTCACCACACGTGCAAGGAGATACCCTTCACCTGAGAGGAGAAAATTAGCTGCTGAGGAAGAATTGGAGTCTCTTGTTCTTGATAAAGGTACTTCAGAAAGCCCAAAAATAAACCTCATTGAAGCATCAGGTGAGAGAGAGATAATTTCAGGATCCAACAGTTCAAATACATCAACGAGTAAGCCAGTGACATCAGGAAAATGTGAAGACAAAAACACAGAGAAAGAATTCACATCAGTCCCTCCTATCATTTCCAAGTCCTTACTTGAAGGTGTTGAGGTGGGTACATTGGACATTGGTTTGTTCATGAACAGTTCAGAATTACATTGAAAAGCAATTGGAACACAGCCATTTGTTACAGCTACTTTAATCTTCTCTAACAATTTAATACATCTACTCTCCATCTTCAAGACCACAGCTCTTTTCACCAGAAAACTGATAAGAGATTCAAAGCACTTAGATGAATTATTTTGGATTATGTCCCGACACAGTTTTATTAAAGCAGATTCATTTTCAAAGGGATTAATGCAGACTTTAACATCTCTGCAAGCTTTCCACATAATTTCAGTCACTCCCTCAGCTGCCAAATTACTATCAACCACATTCAGTTTCTTGCAGCAGGTCTTTAGAACTGCCATAAATGAAGGATAATACTTCAGCTTGACCATTTTGTGTCTGGAAGATTCCAAAGATTCGCTAATATTTCTTAAAGTGTTTTTAAATAGCTCAGACAAATGACGTCCAAGCAACCCAATCTCATGGAACTTGGTAATCATCCGAAGTAAAGTTAAAGAGAACTGATTCTTCACCATACCTTCTAAGAACTGCATTCTTTTGATTGATGTCCCTGTTGACAGTCCATTAAGAGCTGTAATAAGACTAGTAAGATGGACACCAACTTTGCTAGTTCCACTAGCAGATGATCTCTTTAGATTGAGCACTTTCTTGAGGTCATACATTAACATTTTTGCTTCATTGGAGTGAGGTGAAGACTGAAAAATATGAAGAAGTTGCTCTTCAGCATCTTCTACTGACATTTTTTTCAGAAGTGTTGGAGAACTCTCCAATGAAGACTGGGACATCACTCTTTGAACCATGTCTGACTTTTGATGTCTCAGAAAGGACTTGGCCACACCTATTCTGTAATCATTATCAGAGACATCATCACTAGGTGAAATATTAGCAAGGCCTCTAATGAATGTAAGAAAATGCTTCCCAGATTTAATCTTCCTTCGCATTTGAATCTCAATACATCTAGCCATTGCTTCAGGAGCAGATACACAATGGCGAAGTTCAGTAGCAACACTATGCTCCTTGCAAAGCTCATCCAAGACTTCTAGTACTTTATCGGCAGAGACAGCAGGACAGCCAAACTCCTGGACAAACTTACACAGCTCAAAAGGCTGAGCTGCTGCAATGGAGGCCTCAAGAACACGAACGTTTGTAGACAACAAAGTGTAGCACAATACCTCACTAGGAGGAAGAGATATCTCTTTCTTACTCTCAACTGTACAAGCTTCTGGTCTGTTGAGAGGTTGTGTAGGCATCCATAAATCCAACAAGTAGGTAAAATCATTATGAGATGTACCATGTGGATGATCATGAGAGAGAAGCAAAAAGATGGCCTGGATGAAAGACGTGTGAAGTATAGCTTTCTGAGAGGTAGAAGGAAAAGTTACCAGCAGACAGTTGGCACTGCTAGAGAGTTGAGGCATAGTCTGAGAACGAAGAGCTGCTTCCATTGCATTTCGAAACAGCTCAAGTAGAGATCCTTGCAGTATAATAGTATTAGATCCTTGAAGACTTAACACCTCATACTGCCAACTGGATGTTGTAGGAGAAATGATTTTCTTGATTATAACAAATCTATCTACTATTAATTGAGATATGCCAATAACAGACTCATAAAGTTTATCGTGAGGGTAATTCTGAGTCAAGAATAGAAGATAGTGCTGCAAACAATTGAGATTTGTTTCCACCAGACAAGCTTGTAGCAGGAAGGGGTAGATTTGAGGCAAGATTGCCACAAAGTGAGTTATACCGGGCAGACAAGACACAAGTCTCTCCCCATCTCTAGGGACTAAATAATAATCTCCATCTTCAGTGTCATCTGAAAAGCTTGAGAAGTTGCTACCACTAGTACTTCTCTTTGAACTGCCACCACTCTTTGCAAGAATATCATGTAGAGCCTAATACAAAAGAAATAACTTGTGAAGTCTGAAGTCCTTGAAGTTACTACTATTCTACGTCACCTATACAGACAGCAAAACACACACTCTCTGAAGTTCTTGAAGTTACTACTATTCTACGTCACCTATACAGACAGCAAAACCCACACTCTCTGAAGTTCTTGAAGTTACTACTATTCTACGTCACCTATACAGACAGCAGAACCCACACTCTCTGAAGTTCTTGAAGTTACTACTATTCTACGTCACCTATACAGACAGCAAAACCCACACTCTCTGAAGTTCTTGAAGTTACTACTATTCTATGTCACCTATACAGACAGCAGAACCCACACTCTCTGAAGTTCTTGAAGTTACTACTATTCTACGTCACCTATACAGACAGCAAAACCCACACTCTCTGAAGTTCTTGAAGTTACTACTATTCTACGTCACCTAACAGACAGCAGAACCCACACCCTCTGAAAAACTAAAAATGTCCATGCATAACACTAATAAGGATTTGTATCTGGGATGCTTAGAGAAGAGGAATTCCAGTGCACAACATAAGGAAGTATTATTTAGAGTATATGCACACAAAGTTATGAGGGCTATTTGAAGGAGTGATACGATACCACATGTATGTATATTCAATACTAGTCTCAAATAATATTATGTATTACACTGTGAATCTTCACACTTACATTTATTGACAGCTTTCTGGGAGTAAGATGAGAGAGGGTCAGTTTTTCCAAGAAATAAGCCAGTACTTCACTACAGCTCTGAGGAGAGGACTTGGGGCCAGATATCAAGTTCTGAAGCTGTTCAATCAGTTGTTTATGTCTTTCAAATGCCTGTATAATAATTGTCAGGGTGTATGTAATACAGAGGGAATAGGAGTCAAGCTGTAATCCAGAGGGATAGGGTAATCTAGAGGGGATAGGGTAATCCAGAGGGGATAGGGTAATCTAGAGGGGATAGGAGTAAGGGTATAATCCAGAGGGGATGGGGTAATCTAGAGGGGATAGGAGTAAGGGTATAATCCAGAGGGGATAGGAGTAAGGGTGTACAAAGGGGATAGGAATCAGGTTGTAATCCAGAGGAGATAGAGGGGATAGGAGTAAGGCAGGGGTTCCCCACACAATAGCCAAATTAGCCATTGGCTAACTCTAGTAGCTTTTGGCTACAGTTTGACAAGCACAATTAGCCAAAATGGCTATAATCCTACTTTACCCCAGCTTGCAGCAACCTTCCAAAATCTAAGCTCTACCACCTTTAATCTTTCTGGCCTCTACTGCTAAATGATATACCCACTTTTCACTTGGCATTGCTACAAACTGCTGTATCATGTAATAAATCTAGGGTGATTCTATGTGTAAATTCTCGACATTACGTCATTTGTAATATACCTGTAATATTCAATAATATATAAGATTACTGAATATAAAATAAGATTACTGTAATATACTATAAGAATATTGTAAGGAAATTTACACATAGAAGCACCCTAAATCTATCATTTTTTTTGCCTTAATTATACTGACAGGTGCCAATGTATGGCTACTAACAATTAAAAATGGCTAAACAAAAATTAATAAATTAGCCATTTTGGCTACTATTTTTTTTTCTGTCGGGAACCCCTGTAAGGGTGTAATCCAAAGGGGATGGGAGTGATCTTTTTCTTAATTCCTCTCCTCTTTACCCTCAAACTTTAGAGTAGTTTTTCATTTTATGTCAGAAATAAAGTACATGAACACCCTCTAAACACACACCTTGGATTAATTAAAGCAACCCAGTACAGTCACCATCACATTATCAATTACCTATAGGACCTAGTGCGTTCTCATCAAAAAATTTTCTTTCTTACCAATTATTATACTAAAATACACAGAACAGTAGCAAATGAACACTGTCTGTTAACACACTTTATCTTTTGCTGATTTCTTCCTCTTGTAGTGTGATCTGTGCGAATTTGAGTCAGTTTCTGTATCAGCAGAACTCCCAGGAGCTCCAGCAAACTGATCTTGGTAGGATGCCATTAGAAACTCACAGAGACAAGGGACAGGAAGAACTTCCATTGAACTGTGACTACTTTCAACCAAGTCTGTCAACCACTTCATTGACTCCAAGGTACCTTGTCTTTTGATGATGCTGAGAAGAAAGTCAGGTGAACGACAGCGGCAGAGCAGTTGCCCCAGCTTTAGTGTCCGATTTACTGTTTTAATAAGTTCAATAACAGAAGATGGAAGCTTTCGAGCTGGTCCTCTGAAAAAAATTATAGACATTCATTTAAGCTATTAGTGTATACCACAATACAAAATTATAGGCAAATGGTGATAAGTTAGGCAGATAAAGTCTGCTATAGTGGTAGTACAGCATTGATAGCTTGTACAGTGATGCTAGGTTTATTATTAGGTAGAAATTCCTAGGTATGAAATTGAGTAGCTGTAGCTAACACATTAACCCACATGGATTTGCACGTGCTATTAATGTTAGTGTGGCTGCATTTACTTTACGTATGTGTTAGCTATGTACATATATGTAACATAACAGTAACTTATCTACGAACTTTGGATTCAGCATGGTCACCTGATTAACCAGGTAACTTGAAGACTCGGTGATGACTTTTTGACCAGATGAAGATGCAAGGTGATTCTCGTATTCCAAGATAGAGTCTTTTTCGGACCTTGCCAGCTGTAGCTCCTTAACTGAAGCACTGTCTTTGCTCTCAGTAACTCCTTCATCATTAGCCTCTAGGTTCATGGACATTGGGAAACTATAGTTATTAGTCATAACCATTTCCATCATCCCTCGTAGCATTGGGTATTCATTCCACCCCGTTGCCCCAATAGTCTTGGGATTGAAAGCAGACAAAACGAGCAATAAGAGCCATCCTTTCCAATACAGTTTAGAGATAGCAAGGGAAGGTGGAAGGTAATCTTCAGGCAGCTGGATGTTAAGAGGAGGACGATAAGTAGTGATGTCAAATATTGCATTGAAGAATTCCTTCCTTTCAACTGAAGGTAGTCTCTGAATCTCTACAACATACATACATACATACATACATAAAATAAATTTACTTTCAAGACACATCCACTGATAACTATTATAATCACCATCAGTGTGTGCATTAGCAGCCCGTGCTACTAATATATCTGCTATATCCATAGCATCAGCAGGAGAGAGAGGAAGTTCTCTAGTCAAACCAATCACTAGAACACGCATCAGAGTGTCTTCCTTGAGACAAGATTCTCCCATCATCTTCATGATCAAACTAGAGAAAAGAAACATAACCATCACACTTCAGAATAGCTGAGTACATAACTCTGCCCACATTAATATGTTCATGAACATTGAACAATACACCTTTAAAAAATGTAGGGATGAGCTCCTGGTGATACACACACTGAACTATGTACAAACCTTCTACACTACCCACACTTAAACACTACCTACATTATCTACACATATACTTTACACTACCTACACATATATACTCTACACTACCTACACTCTACACTGCCTACACTACTGCCTACACTACTACCTACACTTAACTACAATAACAGTAACAGTACCCACCTTCTGTCTGCTTCAGGTGGCCAGTTGTCTCTAGTATAAGTATCAGCTCCTTCCAAGAACAGTACTTTACGAAGACATGCTTTATACTCCACAGGTTGTGGTCTAAACATAGATGGGACCACAGTGTGAATCCACCAGACGGCATCTCTTTGGATCAGTCCCAAGGTAGAGAAGAATTCTTGCAATAATCCCACCATGGCTCTGTCACCTTTATTGTAACCGTTGTATGCTTCCCTTCTTAACATGTTGGCCGTAAGCATGCAAGCAGTGCATATCAAGTCAGCTAATCCATGAACCATTCTTTCCTACAACCCACAGCCATATCACATAAAACTTCAGGTAACAATATAAACATAAACATATAGAGTATCATTACTACTACACTTTAAAATCGGGATGAAAGTTTTCAAGAATGTAGTCATTAACAAGCAGACTATATATACACTATTCTAAAGAAGTGTTTATGTAAAAGGAAAAGATGTGCTTTCAATAAGTATTGTGTACTGCATGTACCTTGTGAGCTGGTTCCATTTGATTAAATTCTTGCTCAGTCCGTTCTTGCATCAGTGATCGAACAAACATAGTGAATTTGAATTCATTTCTAATGACTCTGACAACTTCTCTTAGAAATGCTCTCAGTGCACGCAGATAATCTTCCTTTCGGGTAAGAAATTCTTGAAAAATGCATCCTAGTAACTAAAATATCATAGTTGAGATATCACTCCAATGAAAAACATCTAGTGCCAAATGTGCTATACTAGACATCATGAAGTTCAAAGGACATCTCAGAGAACACATATTTACTATCATAGATATGATTTTTTTACGTCATGTTATTTTTGCTATAGTGTATCTATATTGCTGATCATTGACAATGAAAAATATTATGACCTCATGTAATAGTGAAAATAATAATAATATACTATAAATCTGGAAATTTTCAAAAGTAAAACCTTTTCAGAAGCCAGAACCATTCCAAAATTATATTATCAATGGTACTGGTTCCAAAATTATATTATCAATGGTACTGGTTCCAAAATTATATTATCAATGGTACTGGTTCCAAAATTGAATTTCACCAAACAATTAAAATTCAACTCAAAAATTTCCAGATTTAAATCATAATACAAATTAGTGGAAATAATATAATGCCTTAAAAATAGCCATATCTAATGGTAAATCATTCAAATAATTGGGTTTGATTCATTAATAGTTGAGCCCCTCTGTCCCAACCCCCTAAGATGAGGACACCTCTGGAACTCCTCTATTCCAACCACCAGAAATGAGGACACCTCTGTACGAAACTCCTCTATCCCAACCCGCCTGAAATGAGGACATTTCTGTATACAGTGGAACCCCTCTATTCCAACCCCCTGAAATGAGGACACTTTTAATTTGTCCCAAGGTGATAAGGTTCCACTGTAGATGAAATACAGATAGTAAATTCAATATGCTTCATGCTGGGGGGGGGGGGGGGGACACACACACACAAACAATTACCTTAGCTGCCTCCTCGGGCCAGGAATGGACCATCATAGAAATGAGAGCCATATTACTAACACTATGCCACTGACCAAGTTCATTATTGACCACACCTCTCATCACAATGGCGAAATTAGATGGGTGACTTCCAATTAACTCCCTAACAAACACAACCACAAGAATATACTCAATATTATAATAACAAAAAAAATCACATGAGAATATGTGGGAACAATTTTTTGGTCTGGAGATATGACTTCAAATTTATGTATGCATCTGATAGAGTTCAAGTAACATCTAGATATCAGAGTGAGGTCCTCTCTTAAATAAAGGTGACAAAGTCCCCAGATACAGCCAGACCAATGTTGGTTTCAAAGTATGTCAGTTTATTGAATAGTTCAACAATAAGAAACTGAGATGAAATAAGCAATTTTGCAACATTCCCTAAAACCAGAGTTACAATATTATCAGTTATAACTTACTTGATGCATGCAACAAACTGGCTAGAAAACAGTTTTGTTTTCAGTCGAATGTTGATTAATGTCTCAATCACCTTGATATCTTCAGGACTGTGTGCATGGCAATTTACAGCTACTGTCATCAATAACTCCTGACAGGACTTACCATGCTAATATACAAAAATGACAATAAATTTTATTTTAAGTACTTAAGTATACCTCTAGACAAATATTCCACCCTATGTACGGGTATATCTAGACAAATATTCCACCCTATGTACGGGTATATCTAGACAAATATTCCACCCTATGTACCTAGACAAATATTCCACCCTATGTACGGGTATATCTAGACAAAAATTCCACCCTATGTACAGATATATCTAGACAAATATTCCATTACAGGCAGCTAAAATACAATAGTCCAGGACAACATTAATCCTCTAGGTAAGGTTGTTCACATAATGTATTAATACCACATATCATTGCAGATATTATAAATCATTATCTTCAGGAATGAAAAAAAATCATACACTCTCCTTTGAAGGAATACACACTCACTCACTCCCTTGGACTGACACACTCCCTTGGACTGACACACTCCCTTGGACTGACACACTTCCTTGGACTAACACACTCCTTAGGACTAACACACTCCTTTGGACTAACACACTCCCTTAGACTAACACACTGACACCACTCCCTTGGACTAACACACTCCCTTGGACTAACACACTCCCTTGAACTGACACGCTCCCTTGGACTGACACACTCCCTTGGACTAACACACTCCCTTGGACTAACACACTCCCTTGGACTAACACACTCCCTTGGACTAACACACTCCCTTGGACTAACACACTCCCTTGGACTAACACACTCCCTTGGACTAAGACACTCCCTTGGACTAAGACACTCCCTTGAACTGACATGCTCCCTTGGACTAACACACTCCCTTGGACTAACACACTCCCTTGGACTGACACACTCCCTTGGACTGACACGCTCCCTTGGACTGACACGCTCCCTTGGACTAACAGACTCCCTTGGACTAACACACTCCCTTAGACAAACTTAATAACTGTCATCCAAATGGACAGCAATAACAAGAAGCCAAAAAATACTCATGCACTCTGAGGTGTACTAAGATTACACTGGGTAAGCATATATGCACTCCTCTCCCTCCCTCTCTCTTCCACAACTCACGTTGCTCTTAGACAAGCTAACTTTGATACCACTGTCCAAAGTTTTCACTCAGATCACTCAGACCACTGTTTTAGCTTATTGGTTCGCTCGCTTTCTTAAGTTAGGTGGAAAGGGCAATTTCCTCCCCCGCCCTGCATGAAACCCTGGATGTACCTTTGGGTTCTGTATCCACGAGTCTATCTTTTGTGCAACCAAGAGCCTTAGCTCAGGAAAACCCACTGCTGAAACGAGAAACTTTAGCAAATTTCTAGAGACATTATCAGCTGGCATGTTGTGTCGACCAAGTTGCTCGTTTACCACTTGCATGACATAGGCCTTCAAGGATTTTATGCTGGAGTGGGAAAACCTGTACACACACACACACACACACACACACACACACACACACACACACACACACACACACACACACACACACACACACACACACACACACACACACACACACACACACACACACACACACACACACACACACACACACACACACACACACACACACACACACACACACACACACACACACACACACACACAATACTAATTCATAATCATATGAAAATGGGTTACATAAAAAAAGTCAATCAGTTACATAAGTAGTAATCCTTTGTTGTATAATGGGTATTCATGATAACTTTTTTTTCCAAATAGCCAGTTCCTTTTGGCAGGAGTAAGAGCAGGAGTAAGAGAACAGCTACAAGAGAAAGTTTGAAGACTACTTGAAGGTTAGTTTTCCTTCTAGAAGTGAGTGTAGTTATTCATCAAGAGTATGCTATATAGTCAAGGGTGTCTGTTGAAGAGACTGGTTTTCCTAAATTTGGACTTAAGAGATATTCTTGTTGTGTCAAGGAGGGAATGAAAGTAAATTTAGCAACAATCTCAGCCTTAAATTTGATAAATCTGCCACACTTCACCTGACCTATATCTGCCATACCTAACCCTGACCTGTATCTGCCATACCTATATCTGCCATACCTCACCCTGACCTGTATCTACCATACTTATAAATTTACTATACCACTATCAGATGATATTTATGGCCTCATACTGAAGAGGAAATGATTATAAGTGAACTTTTGAGGGTTTCAGTAAGAACCTAAGCTTTGTCATGTCCAAATATGTCTTTCACTAGAGGATATAGCTTCTGAAAGTCAAATAACAGATGCCATAATCAGGCTACTACAACCACCAGTAATTACCCAATTTCTTTTATCATTTAGAATAACGGATGCCATAATCAGGCTACTACAACCACCAGTAATTACCCAATTTCTTTTATCATTTAGAATAACGGATGCCATAATCAGGCTACTACACCCACCAGTAATTACCCAATTTCTTTTATCATTTAGCTTACTTTTACTTCTTGTGATGTTCTAAAACTTATGAAAAATGCACAGTTATGCAAGTCTAGTCTATGTGCTCTAGCCTATGATGCTATGACTAAGTTACATCTTTATAACCAATTAAGGCCTAAATCAGCTGATATAGAAGAAAAAAACCAACAGTGCACTCCTGCCTATGATTATTATAACAAATTGAAAAATCACATGTGATAAGCTGTGAAACTGGATAAACAAATTAAATGAACGGAGGCTCAGCCACCATTAAAATTAAATGAACGGAGGCTCAGCCACCATTAAAATTAAATGAACGGAGGCTCAGCCACCATTAAAATTAAATGAACAGAGGCTCAGCCACCATTAAAATTAAATGAACAGAGGCTCAGCCACCATTAAAATTAAATGAACAGAGGCTCAGCCACCATTAAAATTAAATGAACGGAGGCTCAGCCACCATTAAAATTAAATGAACAGAGGCTCAGCCACCATTAAAATTAAATGAACAGAGGCTCAGCCACCATTAAAATTAAATGAACAGAGGCTCAGCCACCATTAAAATTAAATGAACAGAGGCTCAGCCACCATTAAAATTAAATGAACAGAGGCTCAGCCACCATTAAAATTAAATGAACAGAGGCTCAGCCACCATTAAAATTAAATGAACAGAGGCTCAGCCACCATTAAAATTAAATGAACAGAGGCTCAGCCACCATTAAAATTAAATGAACAGAGGCTCAGCCACCATTAAAATTAAATGAACAGAGGCTCAGCCACCATTAAAATTAAATGAACAGAGGCTCAGCCACCATTAAAATTAAATGAACAGAGGCTCAGCCACCATTAAAATTAAATGAACAGAGGCTCAGCCACCATTAAAATTAAATGAACAGAGGCTCAGCCACCATTAAAATTAAATGAACAGAGGCTCAGCCACCATTAAAATTAAATGAACAGAGGCTCAGCCACCATTAAAATTAAATGAACAGAGGCTCAGCCACCATTAAAATTAAATGAACAGAGGCTCAGCCACCATTAAAATTAAATGAACAGAGGCTCAGCCACCATTAAAATTAAATGAACGGAGGCTCAGCCACCATTAAAATTAAATGAACGGAGGCTCAGCCACCATTAAAATTAAATGAACGGAGGCTCAGCCACCATTAAAATTAAATGAACGGAGGCTCAGCCACCATTAAAATTAAATGAACGGAGGCTCAGCCACCATTAAAATTAAATGAACGGAGGCTCAGCCACCATTAAAATTAAATGAACGGAGGCTCAGCCACCATTAAAATTAAATGAACGGAGGCTCAGCCACCATTAAAATTAAATGAACGGAGGCTCAGCCACCATTAAAATTAAATGAACGGAGGCTCAGTCACCATTAAAATTAAATGAACGGAGGCTCAGCCACCATTAAAATTAAATGAACAGAGGCTCAGCCACCAATACTTATTAATGTAGCCCAAGTAATACTATTAGTGAAACTCTAGCTCAGTCACTAGCAACAAAGGTACTGTCACAGCTACATATAAAGGAAGGGCAGGACAATTTTGTCTGTGATGGGAGTTTTTCTTTTTCCTGTACTCATATTGAAACAACTTCAAGAGTAGTAGCCAGGATTCCTGCCTGCAATAAATAAGTCTTGGACTGTCACCTGACTCACCTCCAATTTATAACATGCTAAAAAGTCTGGTGGGGAATTTAACACTACAGCACTGCCAATACCTATAGCTGCTTATTACTCATTACACTATTTCCTTAGGCCCTTGAGATAATAGCTGCCAGCTATGATAGCTATAATAAGAGTCAGTCAAAGATTCACAGCAAAATAAAGCCAGAGGGAGACCACATCTGTAAAAGGCTTGGCAATGGGTATACCAAGTAGAGCTCCTGGATCTGGCACGGAGTTCACCAAATTTGCCCAATTCTACTTTATTAATGCAGGGGATTTACATACCTTGAAACTATTTCTATTCCTGATAACGAAACATCTTTATTGAATTCATCTCCCTCTCCTCCACTAATCTCACTCCCCTCGTCAGCACCTGATTTCCCTACTTCACTAGCTTTCACAGATCCAGAGAGAGGGCCACTATTACTCTGTCCAGGAGTGTAAGGCTTAGTCCCAAACAGAGTACACATATTAGCAACCAACTCTTTGCAGGGATCCAGGTCTACCCACACACGATCTCCCAATGCATCCTCTATATACACCTGGGAAATGTAATTTAATACACTACTTTAATATGATAAACAAATCACACAAATAAACAAACAAATCTAAAAATATAAACAAACACCCAAAATTATATGAAAAAGAGTACCAATTCATTATAGTATGTGCATAATAGCTATGGCCCAATATAATAACCATGTCATTATAGAGTTGGATATTAAAGTACATGCACAGTATGTAAATGCAATGATTTGAGAAAAGTATCACGTATTTAGGAGTGAGGAATGCATCTGTGTATCTATGCCATGAGGGTATGGAAGAATGCCAGGGTATTGGATGTTCCTTTCTCAAAAACTCCCTCAAGAGGAGTCTCTAGCTTACCCACAAAGCAGTACAATAGTATACTTTTAACTTATTTCCCTTTGAGGTATTAATTAAGGGAATACAATAATATCCAGTATGTGAGTGCTAGTGGTCAGTTTTAACAAGCACAAGTATTGTCCCCCAACAGCACTAGCTATGTATCTGTAAAAGCTATAAAGTGGCTTTGTCCTTGGGCCCTTTATAGACTACAGTACTGCACAGAGTGATTCAAACCATCAAAACCCTAGATGTAATTTTGATGCAATAATGCATAGAGTACCACTCCTCTCAGTATTTCTAGCCTACAAGGTGATTAGTTATTCTCTAGATTACATACATCTTGGGGAGGGAATAATACTGCAATCCCCTATTCTTACATTTGGATTCAGTCACTTTGTCAACACACATTACTTCATGTAATGCAAATAGTGGGGGTGGGGGGAATATAAACACTATACAATAAAAGTGAAACCCCCTCACTCTCATAAATGTGACTTACCAAACAAAACTTTCATGAAGTTGCTTTACTTTACTTGAATAATAAATACACAGATAACCTTGCTTCACTTACTAACCTATAGTATCTAACATACATACACAGATAACCTTGCTTCACCTACTAACCTACAGTATCTAACATATACACAGATAACCTTGCTTCACCTACTAACCTACAGTATCTAACATACATACACAGATAACCTTGCTTCACTTACTAACCTACAGTATCTAACACACATACACAGATAACCTTGCTTCACCTACTGACCTACAGTATCTAACATACATACACAGATAACCTTGCCTACAGTATCTTCCTTTACATAAACGTGAGAACCTATTTAAGATTACCTATGCATGTATGTTAGATACTGTAGGTTAGTAGGTGAAGCAAGGTTATCTGTGTATGTATGTTAGATACTGTAGGTTAGTAGTAGGTGAAGCAAGGTCATCTGTGTATGTATGTTAGATACTGTAGGTTAGTAGGTGAAGCAAGGTTATCTGTGTATGTATGTTAGATACTGTAGGTTAGTAGTAGGTGAAGCAAGGTTATCTGTGTATGTATGTTAGATACTGTAGGTTAGTAGGTGAAGCAAGGTTATCTGTGTATGTATGTTAGATACTGTAGGTTAGTAGGTGAAGCAAGGTTATCTGTGTATGTATGTTAGATACTGTAGGTTAGTAGGTGAAGCAAGGTTATCTGTGTATGTACTAGGGAGAGATTTCTGTTATCTTCTCTTAACAACTATATAACTGTCTACCAGAGCTAATTGTTTATCAGCAGAGGATTGTTTCAACACAATGTACCTCTATTTTAGCATTTCACCATCTACACCAATCTCTACCATTTCTCCAGTTCACAAACCACTCTTACCCTTAGTGTTTAATAGCATTTAGTTACCCATTCCAGGTAAAAAAAAATCTCACAAAAAAAACTGACCTTTGCTACCATTTCAGGCCAATCATGAGAGTCCTTGAGTGCAACCAGCAACAATTGAGCAGCCAACACATACACTGAAGGATTGCTTTTAACTTTGAATATAATAGAAGGTTCTCTCTTCAAGACCAACACTAATCCTTCAATGACTGCTGGAGTGGAAAACATATCAGGAAACTCACGAACGAGACTTCCGAGAGCAGAATTTAGAGTTGTATCAGGTTTAAGTCTGGAAAGTTTCAGTTGCTTCAGTGCTCCTCCTAAAATCTTTGAGGCCTTGGTATCATTTTCAGTTGACTTGGCATTTCTGACTGCTGAGAGCAACTCAGTAGATCGAACTGAATTATAACAGTAAAACAAAATTATGAAGTGTGTAACAGTGGATCCTGGATACTTCAACATAGTCATCCTGCATTAAGGACACCCCAGATGTGTGGATAGGTCCCAGATGTGTGGAAATTTCATTGGGAACCCAGAATCATTGGGTAGGTCCCAGATGTGTGGATAGGTCCCAGATGTGTGGATAGGTCCCAGATGTGTGAATAGGTCCCAGATGTGTGGATAGGTCCCAGATGTGTGGAAATTTCATTGGGAACCCAGAATCATTGGGTAGGTCCCAGATGTGTGGATAGGTCCCAGATGTGTGGATAGGTCCCAGATGTGTGGATAGGTCCCAGATGTGTGGATAGGTCCCAGATGTGTGGATAGGTCCCAGATGTGTGGATAGGTCCCAGATGTGTGGATAGGTCCCAGATGTGTGGGTAGGTCCCAGATGTGTGGATAGGTCCCAGATGTGTGGATAGGTCCCAGATGTGTGGATAGGTCCCATAATAATTTATTATCCTCTGGAGATTACTCTTTTTATCAATTTCATGTCAGTCTTACTTAAGGAGTTTTTGAGTACTAACAGTATTCAAGCATTGAATTCTACACCCTCTGAAAACATTTCTTGGTTTCTTGGTATATAGACAATGAATGAATGGACCAGTCTACATTAGTTATTATAATTATAACAGTTTCAGTTTCCTGGGGGGGGCTTAGATTGCAGCAAGAGGAGGGGGTGCAAAAGGTAGATCTAGGGGAGGGGTTTGTTGGCTCAAGCCCTTTCACTCCCAAGAATAAATATAATATTGGTACATTTATGTGTGAAGGATTGGTAAGAGTACTAACAGTGAATTGCTAGTTAAGTACAATAGATCAGGATTGATCCAATAAAATGACAACACACCTTCTATGATCTGTTGTGTTGTTGATACCCCGACAGGCTGGGGAGATTTTCCATGAACAACTTTAGAGGAACCTGGTTTTCCAGAAGATCCCAATTGCTGACTCGCTTGAGTGACCCTAATGGGGTCAGAAAAGAGTCCCCCTGAAGTTTCACCTGATGTAGCAGGTTTAAACTTCTTTGGTGGATTCCCTCCAGCTAATGTATTTGATGTCTTTAATGTTTTGGCTGTATCATCAACATCAGGACCAGAATGACGCAATTTGGCAGATGATTTTGACCCAAGAGCTATCAAATCACCTGCATGGGGGACTTTAAAAAAGTACATACAAGTTCAGACTCTGTAGTTAGCTGTATCAGCTCTTTGGCTAACAAAAAGACAACACTGACTTTTTCACATAAATTAGATAGTAAGAAGTCAAAACTCAATGGAACAATATTGCTTTATAGTAACCACCACCCACCCACCCACCACCCTTAGTGGCTACTAATAGATAATAGCTAAACATAGTAATACCTGTACACTTCATGCAAAGTCAATCTTACATTTTAGTGTAGCAATACACACACACCATTCAGGAAAAAAAAATAGCTAGAATATATGAACAAACTAGACCAGACCTTTCCTCCCTGACGTCCCACTTCTCTTAATCCCACTCATTTTAAATCAGTAAGCATTTTAACCCTAGTCTGAGCATAAGGTCCTGCACACACACTTATTAGTTTAAAAATTACGCACCACCTAAGCGCGCGGGCGAATTAGTTACGACACTGGTACCTATTATTAGAAAATGAGGACTTATAAGTGCATGGCGGTGGTGTAAGAGTGTGGGAGAGAAGAAGGAAAGCAGTAGTATCGACGTTGCTTTACACACTGGGACTGTGGGGACTGTGGTCATTCAGGGAGATTCATTTTAACTATGGCTACCAGCGTACGGGTACGAGATAATAGCGGTGATTTACAAAGCCAGCCTCCAAATTTAGTGGTGACTACTACTCCGGATGTACAGTTGGAATCTGAAAGTGTAAGCTCAAGAGCTACTCATCTAAGCTAAACTAACTACCTGGCTAAATTGACTATAGTGAGATTGATCTCTTAATAGCCAAACCCCTCTTCTTTTCCTTGTAATAAGCAGATGTAAGGAGAGGTCCCAGTATGACATGTTCTGTTCTAGTAAATGATATTCTAGTATTCAAAGTCTTATAATCTCATACAAGAATTAATGATTCCAAATCTGGAGTCATGTTCTTTGCCCATACAACACTGATTAACCATTATGGTAACATGGCACTGACTGTATAAACTTCCTATAGAACTTTGAACCTCCAAGCCCTAGTGCTGAACCTATCCTCATGAAGGGCAACTTGCAGAAGAAAGGAAAGCGTTTTAAGGGTTGGCACCAGAGATACTTTGAACTCCAAGGAACTCACATGTACTATTATAAAAACTCCAACGTAAGCTGATCATCATGTTCTATAATGAATTAAAATGTTTAGTACACTTTGTGGCAATATGACTTCTAGCTAAATACACTAGGCAATTCTTTGCTTCAGTATGTTGCCTGATCTGCTTTGCACATATTGTTTGTAGCCAATAACAATATTGCCTGGTGTGTTGGCCTTTTAAGTAACATGAATTTCATTATCCTGGTGGCATGTTGGTGTGTGATCCTTACTCTATGTTTCATTATCCTGGTAGCATGTTGGTGTGTGATCCTTACTCTATATTTCATTATCCTGGTGTAGCATGTTGGTGTGTGATCCTTACTCTATTACATGTACAGAAAACTGATTGCCTGGGTGAGATTGACTTGTCCTTGGTGAGTTTCTCTATAATGTTGTACAAGTATCTTTGTTAACTTACGCTAATTGCATGTTCTTGTAGTGCGTTCACTGTGTAGCAACCACAGAGGCAACATTTGGAGCACCATTTGAGATACATACTACACACAGAAGACATGTGCTGGTATGTAGGAGTATACTGTATATGTTTATTCTGTATTGTTTTTTGTCCTTTGCTCCATTTGTTTAAGTACAAGATGCCGTAAGTGATGAAGTGTGGTCATAATATTTATATAAAAAGTTTATATAGACTACAGTTGGATCATTTTTTACTGTATATATCCAAATTCTAGTGGGTCAAACAGTATGACTAGTTTCCTACCTTACAAATACTGTTTATAGATAATTTTTCCCTTGCAAATTTAGTAGTGTCTTGTGAGGGCAGTATTTCAGGTCCACCTATTCAGTAAAGCAGCCTTAAATTTTCTCAGAAATAGCAGAACTGGTCTGAGTTCAGTAACTGTGGTAAATCAGGTAGATCTCCCGTAATCATTATAAAAGTAGAAATGTAGGACTTAAAATACTTCAACTTCTGGCATTATAAATGTTTGTTGTGTACTGAGCAAGTTACTAAACTGTCTCTTGTGTAAATTTTGCAATTAGTAAAGATAAATATTTTGAGGGAAGCTTATCCATACCCTTTAACCTTAATCTATCAATCCATCTGGTTGTTTACACAGTCTTCTAGAAGTGATGAAGAGAGAGCTCAGTGGGTAGAAGTTATCAGAGCGCAAATGGTTAAAAGGTAAATAATGCACAGATATAACTTCTTTAGCTGTTGTAAGTCTCAATCATTTAACTTCTGAGGATAACTAGACACCATTAATAATATTGCATGGATTCTGATAACTAGATGATAATTATTAAATATTGCATGCATATTATAGTTTTCGCTGAAGATAAACTATGGAAGAAAAAATTATAGCTAGGACCACCTAGTATTATTATCCACAAAATCCATACTGAATATCTATATTATACTCTATTGTTATCCATAAAATCCATATTGTATAGCTATATAGAGTACTCTATTGTTATCCATATTGTATAGCTATATAGAGTACTCTATTGTTATCCATATTGTATAGCTATATAGAGTACTCTATTGTTATCCATATTGTATAGCTATATAGAGTACTCTATTGTTATCCATATTGTATAGCTATATAGAGTACTCTATTGTTATCCATATTGTATAGCTATATAGAGTACTCTATTGTTATCCATATTGTATAGCTATATAGAGTACTCTATTGTTATCCATATTGTATAGCTATATAGAGTACTCTATTGTTATCCATATTGTATAGCTATATAGAGTACTCTATTGTTATCCATATTGTATAGCTATATAGAGTACTCTATTGTTATCCATATTGTATAGCTATATAGAGTACTCTATTGTTTACTTATTATTATTATTATATTATATGTTCAAAACTTCTTATGATTGAAATATTACATCACTTGTAGAAGTGGCAAGAAGACAGGTTTAAACAAACCAAAACGTTGGCAATCGTTCAAAAATGCATTCAAGATTCACCAGCATCACCACCAAAAACAACAGGATCCAAAGAAAAAGAATATCATGGATAAATTGAGGTTCAAGAGAGCTCGTACACCTCTCACACTAAGGACAGAGAATGCAGAAACACAGTTTGATGATAGGCCTTTGTCAATGCTCAATGATGAAATACCTAAAGATACACTAGAAGCCTTGCTGGACAATACACCTTCACGTTCTCTTCCTGCAACACCACTGACAAAAAAAAAACCTGAAGCTTTCAAGCTACCAGCATCACCTGGAATTGCTGATTCTGAAGGATCACTTTCACCTATATCACCTACAGTTAAAGTGCTTGTGGACATGGCCTTGAATGATGACCTTCCACCAACAGGTAGTCCTACTATAACTCTCACAACGGTGAGTAGTGATGTAGAGAAGCCCAAAGAACAATCAAAGGAAGACTCTGTGGCTAAAGACAATGAAATGACAGAATTTCAGAAGCAAAAATTTACTTGGGATGAGATCCGTGTACTGTTAGAAGAATCGGATGAAACAAATGATGTATCTTGTGACAGCCTTCCAGCTGAAGACCAGGTGTGGATGAAACAACCATGTGGCATAGAGCAACTGAGAGCTTTCCTTGTTGTTTGTTACTGATACTGTCATTTATTGCAAGTTATTATGTGGCCTCAGGCTAATTACAGGGTTTTATTTTTTAACTGCATCATTTATAATAGTTGTTGTATTGTGTGATCACTATTCAGAACTTGTATGACAACATTGTCATCAAATGTGCACATTGTAGCGGATGGGACATTTCCAGTACTTAATGTTGAATCTCAATGTAGACAATTCCCTTTCTTTTGCACCATGGCTTTTTAGACCACACTTTGATAGCAATTTCTGAGTTGACCACTCTAGTTTACTTGAATCTGGTTATTTTTTGCTGCCGAGACTATAATATACCTATGTATTCTCCCATGCCAATCTCTCAGAAGTGAATGTGGATTTCAATTATGAATTTCACAAAAATAAAAACTCTGTTGACATGCTTGTCTATAGCTAATCAAAAAATGTTTCTTGTGTTCACCTGTTTATCCACTTGCTGTTGTAAAGATGTCACCATTGATACGGAAGGGCTTCTTTCTAAACAATCACCTACTCCTTTGTGATACACATATGTATAGGTGTAGCAATGCATCTTTTCAATGGCAGTATAAGTATAGAGTATTGCAATCATCTTTTTTACTGCCTAATACTAGCTTTTAATACATCTAGTTGATAGCTCCATTTTTAGAATAGAGTAGAGCACTGAGACTATATATGGTTTCCCGTGTTGCTCTTACTTGCTGTAACATGCATACATGCAATAAAAACCCAAAGACTGATAATATACCCAGTGACTTCCACTCTGTCAGCTAACAAACAAGTTGCCACCTATCAAACTACAGCTAAATGTTAATTTAAATCTTCAGTTACTACTACAGTGTATAACACTTCCTTCTTTAGTTTCAATGATTTCACTGTGGATGCTTTAGCTTACCTCAAAAAAAAAAAAAAAAAAATCTTATATGTACTTATTGGTTACACTATCAATAGGTAGTTCAGAAAACCTATTTTTAAATCTCAGCCAGATTGGTTAATACTGAGGTCTTGTAAAATAGCATGATGTTGATATTATACAGTTGCTACTATTTGTAAGGTTGTCAATGAATAATCTTCTTTTATTAGAGTGCTCTTTGGTTATGCACAGACATCATTATTTTTGCATCAAACACTTATCAAAATTTTCCCAACATTTATATACAATGAAGCTGAAACTGGTTCCTATCAGTTTTTGTAACAATGACCACGAAATCACAACAAGAAAGAGGCTTCCATCATCAGCCTAATAATTATTAGATGTAGCTACATTGTTTGTTTTACCTTTTTTAGCAGTTTTGCTGCTGTATATAAACGTCGGTGTAACTGTTGCTACTTCATCTGAACAAAAGTTGAGATGTTTTATCAAATTCTCAAGATGTGGCTCTATTATTCCCTGATCTGCTGTACACTTTGTGAAGCCAGGAAGCTGTATGTTGTACCAGATAATGGTAATAGAGAGGAGAAGAGCTCATGTGAATCGATGAACAGTAGCTACCATACAAACTGTGCACCTTTACACTACTACATTCAGAACGTCAACAAATTCTTTATTTCTGACACCACGTTCATTTTTCTACCCGGAGTCCACATACTAGAATCAAATGAAGCAATTCACCTTGACAGAATCAACAACTTTGTTATTCAAGGTAACAATAAAGTATCCTTCAGTGGCAATTCTATATTGCCAAGCAGCACTATTAAATGTCAAGGTTCAAAAATGACAGGATTTTATTTCAAATATTCAAGTAATGTACATTTTGAGAATATAACTATATCTGGTTGCAGCATGGTATTATTTAGCCATGTCCGTGCTGCATTAGCATTTGATGTTGTTCAGAATCTAAGTATTATTCAAGTCAATGTGAATAACAGTGTGGGATTTGGTTTATATGCATCTAATGTGTTTGGTAGTGTAACAATTTCCAGATCTCTTTTTTCATTCAACAGAGGTGACGATGAATGGTATGGGGGAAATGTTCGATTTTGGTATAAACATTGTCCATTTAATCCAGAAATACAATTAAATATTAGTAATTCCTGGTTCATGCATGGATTCGACACAAAAAAGAAGACAACCTTTTATCCTTATGCATCTGGTCTCGCGCTATTCATATACTGTCCTTCTGTCAGTGTCTACATCACTAATTCAACGGCTATTAATAACACTGCTGAAAATGGAGGCAACATAGCCATTAAACTAAATTTCACGGCTTATGGAAAAGCAATTGGATCAGTTGTAATGCGTGACTGTTATATTGGCCAGGGCATAGGTCATCGAGGTGGTGGATTGAGAATATGGTCAATTGCCCAGCCATTAGAGTCAAAGGAGTCAAACTATTACAAAAATACAACTAACGTAATAACTGTTACTACTTTAGAAGTCATCAATACATGTTTCATTGGGAACCATGCTAATGCAGCTGGTGGAGCACTTTACATCAGTAACTATGAACACGATAAAATTAACCTCTTCACACACAAATTGATATTTACCAATTGCACTTTTTCCAAAAACAGTGTCCCTGCATATGGAAATGGGGGTGTTGCCGAAATAATAAAGCACAAAATCATTGGTCATAAATCTCGTGTTTTGCCACAGTTTGAAACCATTTTTGTCTCGTGCAATTTCACTGAAAACTGGATCATCTTAGATGATATTGAAATCACTCATGGTGCAATTATGGATATATTTTCAATAAATAAAGTATACTTTCAGAGTTGTCACTTCATAAACAATAACAGTACAACAATATCAGCTGTTGGAAGCAACATAATATTCTCAGGAGAACTGACTTTTGAGAATAACACAGCTGTTAATGGAGGTGCTCTCAAGTTTTGTGACACATCAGTCATGTACATAGAGAACAACACTAATATTCTGTTCATTAGAAACAGAGCGAAGTTTTTTGGTGGTGCCATATATGCTCAGCAGCGATGTTTAGAAACAGCAAACCCATGTTTTTTTCAGCCTGATGTTCACGACTTCACCAAAGTTTATTCGATTGAACAAGTCATTAAACTAGAATTTGTAGGCAATAAAGCTGGAATATCAGGTGATGCACTGTATGGAGGTTCAATCGACATGTGCTATACATACCAACACTTCGTACTAGACCATAAGTCAAGTTACTACTATTCATCCAGTGTGTTTAATAGTATATCTGACATAAGCCAGCAAAATGGATCTGTAATATCATCAGATCCATATGGAGTGTGTTTGTGTTATCCTAATCCACTCATAAAGAACTGTACAATCAAAGAATTGCTAATTTATGATGTTTATGCTGGGAAGGAATTCAGTATTTTTGCCGTCCCTATAGGTCAAAGACATGGTGTAGCTCCAGCAATTGTTCTTGGGGAAGTTGTCGATCAGATCAATAACGTTTCACTAAAACCAGACAAGGGGAACCTGTTATCACCAGCTCGTGAATGTAAAGAATTGAAGTACACGATAAACTCCAACATACCTACAGTTAGTTTTAACCTCACAGCTCAAACAACAACATTCTATGAAAATTCTTTCTACTACAAGTTTGAGCCGCCACAAGTGATCGTACAGCTCCAGCCTTGTCCATGGGGTTATAAACATGAGAATAATCATGATGGAAAAAAATATTGTGCATGTCATTACTATCTACAGAAATCAGGTGACATCGAATGCAGCACTAAGTATCAGACAGTCACTCGCAAGGGGACAGTATGGATTGGAAGTGATTTTAACTTCATGAATCAAAGTCAGCAAAATTTACAGTTTTCACTGGATCTCTTGATAAGTGAATACTGTCCTTATAACTACTGCAAGTTACAGAGCATAAACTTAACAAATGATACAACAGACACACAGTGTGACTATAATCGAACTGGAATACTCTGTGGTGCGTGTGATAAAGGCTTAAGTGTTATACTAGGTGGACCCGAATGTTTTTCTTGTACTAACACATCACTCTTGCTTGTACCAGTGTTTGCAGTAATGGGTATTGCACTGGTCATTTTTCTGAGCCTCATCAACTTGACTGTAACTCAAGGCACTATTAATGGAATTATATTCTATGTCAACGTAATTCAAATAAACAGAGCAGTTTACTTTCCAAGTGGAACCTTACCTCTACCGATAGACATACTCTTAGGAATCATCTCCTGGTTAAATCTTGATTTTGGTGTTCGTACATGCTTCTATAATGGAATGGATACATTCACTAAGGTCATACTTCAGTTTATATTTCCTGTCTATATCTGGTTGGTAGTAATCATTGTTATTTTCTTAAGCCGAAGATACACATTGCCACAGAGACTGATAGGTATAAATGCCATCAAAGTTCTTGCTACATTATTCCTCCTATCATTTGCCAAGTTGGGCAGAACAATCATTATGAGCTTAAGCTACATAATTATATCTTCATCATCAGGCCAGAGTTATGAAGTCTGGTTGCCAGATGGAAACCTACCCTTTTTAAAAGGAAAACAGATCTTGGTTTTCACTCTTGGTCTCTCCTTTCTTATTCTTCTCTTCCTATACACATGCTTGGTTACTTTAATTCCATGGATTCAGCGAGCTCCATACAAGGCTCCCTTTTCATACATCATCCGATTAAAGCCTTTATTAGATGCCTATACTGGACCATTGAAAAACAAGTATCGTTTTTGGACTGGTTTTCTACTCTTTATCAGAATAATTCTTTACACTTTATTAGCCCTTAATGATCTTAATAATCACAGAGTGAAGCTTTACCTTACAGCATCAACAACTTTCTTTATTCTATTCTTGCAATCTTCTTTTCAAGGTGTTTATGAAAATTGGAAGCTGGATGCATTGGAAGCATCATTTTTCTTTAATCTTGGAATTTTATCTATTTCTTCTTGCTTCATACAAAGCATGCATGAGAAGAACAAAGCTGTATTCTCAATATTGATTAGTTCTCTTTCAATTTCTATAGCCCTTCTTGAATTTTTTAGCATTGTACTATATCACTGTTATGTAGCAGTACAAAAATCTTTAATTCTTAAAACTTGGTGGGCTTCACTCACTGAACCAGCATCTAGACAAGAAATTGAACTTCCAAGAAGATTATTATTTACAGACAATGACACGATGACTGGAAGTGGACACTCTACTATATCACAAACAGAAATAGTTGTAACTCCAACTGAAGGCAATACTCCAGCCTTATTATGCGAACAAATGCCTCCATTTGTTGATTTTTCATTACCTCGAGAACCACTGTTAGAAGATAACTAAATGGATTGGTAATGCAATGCTTAGCACAATACACAGAATCACAATATATGTACTTAATCACTAACTTATATATTATTTTTTAACGTGTTCATTGAAATTCAGCCATTAACTATGGGTCTTTATGAGTGTGATCAATTTCTAACTTAGAGTACAGTACTATCACTCAGTTCTTCTATAATTAAGTGCCCCTTTTACTAATGTTCTATAGTATGTATTATAATACTGCATTGTGAATCACTAGTGGACACGTATTGACAAAAATTAATATTTCAGAATTATATTGGCATAATTATATCTGTCAACTTAACACAAATATAAAAATTAACAAAAATGAACATAAAAATTAACATAATATAAAAATTAATGGCTCCCACTCAGTAATTGCTACTTCAATGAAAATTTGGATATGAGAATGATTAACTAAATTAATTGTTATGGAATATTTAAGGTGTTTAAGGAATGTGAAAATAATGGACTAAAGAATTACTACTGCATGTCCATATTCTTATAAAGAAGACATTGAAATATCGTGCAGCAAAGATAATTATGAACTGAACAGTCTATTCTTTATAAAACAAGAATAATTATTATACAGAGCACAAATAAAACATGTAGCTTAATGCAATGCATTCTCTACCACAGTTAAAAACTGTGCTAATAAATAACCTGCCAGTCCACCCTGATAGGTAAATAATTGATGGTTGTCAGTCTTTTTTTGCAGCAAATTAATATCCTAAAGAATCAACAAACAAGTAATCATTACTACAACTATGTGTATTACATAATATATACCACTACATCATAACATCATCCTTTACTCCGGTTATGCTTGCTATTAAATCGCAATGACATTATGGTTATGACATAAAGGTCGTGGGTTAATGTATCCCAGGCCACATTATGGGAACCCTCTGCCCGTTGTTTTATAATACTAATAATTATAATATAGTGGACCCTATAGATCTCTATTTCAGCACATTGTATATTGAGGAATATATGCATACACATCTAAATCAGTATACCATGCAGAAGGCTACTTATCACACATTATCAGTAACACAGAATGAATTAAGCCCTCAATATTAGTGTATAAATCAGTCATACTACATTTTAAAGGTTATGCCAATTACAATAGCCTCTGGATCATTTTATCACAGACTGATAATAATTGTACCACTTACCTCATTCAACCGAGCTGTTTGCTCATCAAGTTGATTATTAAAGGAATCATTAAAATTCTCTAACTTCTTTATAGTTAATTCACAGTAGCTTTTCCAATACTCCTGAACAGCAAAATAACATGCTGATAAATATAACTGAACTAAGGAAGGTCTATGTTACATGTGAGGAAGGAACGTCCATGTTATATGTGTTATAACTGAGGAAGGTCTATGTTATATGTGCTATAGGAAGGTCTATGTTATATGCGCTATAATAACTTAGTTTTTGTGGGAGAAAATTCTTTTTTTTTCTAGCACTATAGAGTGGAAAGAGATTCACATACATACATATGAATGTATATGTCAGTCTATTGTGTTAGCAACAATAATTAGTTTGCATGGGTGGAGAGTATGAATACCCTGGCATAGGCGAGGGGGGGTGGGGGGGCAATTAAAGATATTAGGGGGGTATTGCTAAAAATTGCCATGATCCATGCCTAATAGCTATTTCAACTGTGAAACCATAATGAAAAGTGCCGCATGCACAGCATTTGCTGATCAAATAGCTAGCTATAATGGCAACACTACCTTACTGAGTTACATACATGTCTAAAAGAAGTCATAATGAGGAGAAAGACCTCCCTTCCATAAACTTGACCTATTTTTATATCAGTTAATGAAAGCAGACAATCTTTTTTGGTAAATTTTGAATAAATTGTTATTTTAACTGGCTTGCTACCTAATAAAGTATAATACTCACACGCTCTCCCCCCCCTCCCCAAAACAAAAATGCTTCTTCTACCTATTCGGCAGGGCCTGGTTCACAGGAAACATGGATACCATAATTTCTATTGGGTTGTACTTATATAGCACTCTAGAGATTTTATGAACACATGTATATAAAAAGTTAAACATGCATGCAGGACTAAAATATACACGTAACACAGATGCAGAACATACTCTCCTACGTGTAGCTATTGAAAAATTCACCACCTATTTTACTTCTTATCGAAAAAACTACATATCCTGATACAACCTTCTCTACAATACAGGACAGATGTTATCTATTATTATAAAACCAACTCCATTATTTGAGTGCTCATGACCATCAGACCAAACTTTCCCACCCTTCCCCCTCCTCCCTCCTCCCTCAAAGTCAAACCTACCTCAAGTACAATCTTCTGAAAATCATCAAAATATGTCTGAATTTCTTTGTCAATTGATTCATGCAATTGAACAACAACACTATCCATTTCTGGAGTCCACTTTCTATAAAAATATAGCACAAAACTTAACACTGTCTGGTCATACTTTTTTTCAGGAACCTGATGGTCATATATCATTACTGCACTTCAACTCACAAATCTGAATGTCTACAAGGTAGTATACATATTTTTACTTAGTTTACAGTGCAACAGGCTTATGGTGCATGGAATCATAATGTGTTGAATGTGCAGTCATCAGATACCAAGAATTGTAACGAAGAGGTTTAATACAATTCTTATAAAACTGTTCTTGACGGCACCAAGATTATCATGGCTGGCATACACAACAATTCTCTTTAACAATTCTTTTTGATATAAAACTGAATACCTAACAAGGATGCTGTTTATGTATGCCGAACGTTTGAACAAGAGTGCTCTTTCCTGGCTTGCTAATATGAACTTTAACAGTTTCTCACCAAATATCAATTATAAAAATCATTAAACACCACTTCTATCGATACTAGACTCCCTTATTACCGTGTCATGAAATTCAGTAATCTGAACACCCTATGGACCAAGGTGCTCGGATCAATGATATTATAAATATGAGATACAACACCAGCTACTTAGAATCTACCAATATATCATAACACTGTGGGAAAAAGGCCTTTTCAATATGTACAAAGGAACAGCAGACTCCTGTGCACACATTTGGAAGCCCTACACAATATCCCACAATCTTGCTAATGCACACACAGAGATGAATCTACTGCCTTAATTTCAATAAAATTACTGTCACTGTACTTGTATGTTAGACTGTCAGATGGTTCATCAGGCTCTGAAGTGCTATAATACATAAAAAATACATAACGATGAAAAGGATGAAATGAACTGCTTATTGACCTGACCTAGTGGATGTGTTCTCATACGCTCTATCAAAGATAACATAAGCCTCATTCTTTGTTTTGTTACTAGAAGGCTGACAGTCTATGTCTGTGGTAGGAGAATTTGGCAACTTCTCTCTATCCAGGTCGGGTGTGGTCTTTTGAGCTCCATCATGGTGTTTGTCCACACTTTTCTCCTGGTCTTCACTGATTTTTTGGATGTCAAGGTAATCTTCAGAGAAATTAATTGATTCTTTCTTGGATGTAGTCAAGTTTTCAATTATAGCTATGATTGCACTATGTAAAAACAATGAAGTTTTTGATAACCTATCATCCTCTTCCTTTCAATAATTTAACTCAATAGATATATTATTAATGTGCATGATGATTCTTACAAGTGACTTGTTTGATGTCATCATGTAATGTTCTTATACTTAAATTAAACGGTCAATACACAGAGAGATTTAGCAGTAAATTGTTTTCATGACTTCAGTGATGCCTACCTTCTAAAACAGAACTCACTATACATGTAATAACATGGTTTCTTTATTACCTAGGACATTAAATAGAATATGCAAATGTGGCCTCGATGATTTGAGATCTCACTGTCATTAGATTTACCATTGGCTGCTGACTACCAAAGTGATTCAATTATTTTTTTATAATGCATGATTATAGTCTTAAAATATAAAAATTGTCATAATACAACTATTACTGAGGCTAGTGAATTAACATTTAAAGAGTTCAGATAATTCCCACTAATCTACACACAACCTTATTTATCACTTGATTGATCGCTAAAAACCACACATAACTGACTCTTCACAATTTTTTGAAAAAAAAAAAAAAAATATATATATATATATATATATTATTATTATATATAGCTATATAATAATAATAATAATAATAATAAATAAATAAATAAATAAATAAATAAATAAAATATAAGAAACACTTGTCCAGACGCATCCTTTACACACACGCACACTTAAAAATAACACATGATGTATTAATTAATACTTACTTACACATGACCTTTATTCTTTCAAATAAACTGGAATACACATTTCTATCAAATTGAATAGACAATTAATCACTAAAAGGAAAATGCAGGCTTAAAAACTTTTAATCAGTGGATAAGTCCACATGCAGGATAGTCTATTCATCCTAGGAAGAAAAACCACATTAGCCAGGGTTGAAGATTACAGAGTACTCTAATGGTGGTGATTAAATATGATGATTTGGTAATTTGGTCAGGATATTGTCAACATGTATATGCATATGCACACACATCTAGAATACTGGATTAATGTAAAGATCATACTACCAAAAAAACACCTCTACACAGCATCACAAATAGCAGAATAATATAACCAATGTGTGCCACATCAACTGCCTTAGAAAATTAGCCTCTTACGGAGCATTAATGGAGCCAACTGCTTGGTTCAAGTCAGGAGCCGTCAATAGAGGTATGGCATCCTTTGAATCTGCCAACAAACCATATAGAACAGATATTTATAACATAAACTACTTCATTATTAGAGAGTATTTAAAGGATAACTCAGGAATGATCATTGCTTGATATAAGGATCACACATGAAGCTGATCTGTAGTACAACTACACTGCACCTATAATTATTACAAACATTGCACCCGTCTGAGGTCAGTGGAGTATAATTGCCAACACTGCACCCGTCTGAGGCTATATTACCCGTATGAGGTTCCATTGCACCATAGTGTAGTATGTGTACAGTACAATACTCTGTACCTGCTGTAGTTCAAGAGTCTGAGGTTAAGTTAGGTTTAGATAACAGACTGACAGAGACACTGACCTTTAGCAAAAATCTGAAACACACTAATAATTACTAGTCTTCTGCTCTAAAGAAATCATGTAATCAATAAACGGGCCTTTGAGGAATTATATGCAGTGTGATTCCAAAATTATGAACCGCTCATTACTTCTTTGCATTTAATCACGTTTTCTTACATAGAGAGTGAGCACTGGTGTACTCTCAGCATAAAATAATTTTTCCTGAAAACTAATTGAAGGGTTGAGTGGAAAAACTACCTGAGTCCACTTTATGACATTTTGAGAAAACCAGCTTTGAAGTTGATAGTGCTTTACTTTCATAGTTTATAATATGGCAGTATATATAGAATCATTACACATCTTAATATTGTAGTCGTAGTCCATGAGTATTGTTGATTTTTATATAATAATAATGAAGAACATGTCTGAAAGCAGATTAACTATCTGAATCTTCATTTAAGTGAGTTATAGAATGGATGATATTCTTCTGGTACATACTTTTCTTTTTATGGGCAAAAGAGATGAATATTTTGGTGTTGCTGAGAGATTGACTCCTATGGATGGAAAACTTGCTCCAAAGTTCAAGACTAGAGAAAATGTATTTTATCCATACTCCCTCAATATGTTCACAAGAGTACTCAAACATAACACCTTCACTTACTTTCATGGAGGCAAAACTGTTGTTAAAAAATTTTGGGAGAAAGCACTGATAGTCATACACCATGGACTAATTAAAAAAAAATTTTTTTTGGACTTGGTTGTTTT